>PVIU01000718.1:98258-276785 GCA_004026605.1 Ondatra zibethicus
AACCCCTGGGTCAAAAAGGCAGCCTCTTGGGGGTGTGACCCATGCTCGCGCATGCGTGGCTAGCCTCACCCCTGTGCGCATGTGCGAAAGCCTGGGTTGCCCACCATTTGCGTCACCAGCGTCTGACGCACCTACGCGAGCCGTCTGCGCATGAGCGGCGCGACCTTTAAAAGTCAGAGGCGCCATTCCCGCGCCCTCTCTTTCTCCTCCCCCCTCCTCACGTTTCCTCGGGCCCGTGAGCACACCCCTCTAATAAATCTTCTTGCGTGGGTTCGTTCGTGTCTCGTGTCTTTCCACACGCGCCAAAAACCACAACATTATTACCTTTACAGTCCAGGTGTAAAGTTACGGACCACCACACATACGAGGTCAAATTACAGCCCTTTATTTAAGCCAGCGACCAAGAGCAGACTCTTGCCCCGAAGAAACTCTCAGCACCAAAGCTGAGAGTACAGCGTTTCTAAAGAGAAACCACAGTGACCTTGTCAGGTGTAGGTCAGGGCAACCTGGTGGCATTTGTTTTGACTTTTCAGCAGATATTTTGGTTATGCATCTGAGCCATGGAAAGTCCCAAATGTGCTGCCAAGGCAGACGTGACTGTTCAGATCAGGTAGGGGCTGAAAAAGTGCCCAATCAGACACAAAATGGAGTCAGGGTAAGATCGGGACAAAATGATGTTACCTTAGTCACCTCACTCTGCATTTCTTTTACTTTTCAGATACTTGACTTTTATGAAGGAGCAGGAACTGAGAAACAATCAATTAAGCAGGGCCCAGTCATTACACCCACGATGATGATGCAAGGATCCAAGGGGCCTGTGAGTAAGACGTTAGCATGGATTCCGATCAAACCAACTATGTAACCAGGAATCACTGGCCTTTTTTTACTTATCATTTACAAGGGCCAAGTGTATTGGATGGCTAGTCAGGCATATAACTCATTTAAGAAATCAGATAATTTTTCAAAGTACCTATTTTTAGATGAAGCAGAGCTAGTAAAAGTTTGTGTCAGATCCCAGTACTGGGGAGCCACTGGAGGTAGCCCTATAGGAAACATTATGACCAATATTATTGGGACGGGAATTGGAAGCTAGGGTAACGGCATGACCACCAGAACTAGTGTGCCGGTCCCATACCAGTCGACGGCAGGTACAAGGTTTACCCCATTCGCCACAAACTCAAATGCTAGTTAGACTGCGAGACATTAAGGGCAGGGCAGTTGCTATTTCCCTATTGTTTGCGACACTGAGGATGTGAACCCAGATCTCAGATGCTCCACTGGGCAAGAGAACCCATTCCTTGTCATGTGAGACATGGGGCCTAATTCCTCCGAGCATCCCGCGAGCTCCGGGGATGAACCCCTGAAGGGCCTCCCGGGCTGGGCCGAGAGGACGACAGTCTTCACAGGTCCCGGGCGGGTTTCGCGGGGCCGGGGCCGCCGAGCGCGCGAGCGAGCGCCCGCCACGAAGCGTCCGCCACGTCAGGCCGACCTCACAGAGCCGGCGCGGGCGGTGACGCAGCGGCGCGTTGGCTCTGACGTCATCCCCGCAGACCGTCCGCAGCCCGGCTCCCGGCTCGGCGACGCCCCGGCGCCCGGCCGGCCCTCAGGGAGGCGGACCCCGCGGCCCGGCCTCACCTCGCGCCTCGCCGGCGGTCGGGCCGGACTGGGCGGTGTCAGCGGAGGCTCTCGGCAGGCGCGTCCGCCGCGCGACACCCGGGCAGCCGCGGCGCCGACGGGAGCGGCAGCGGGAGGCCCGCCATGGAGACCCGCTACAACCTGAAGAGCCCGGGTGAGCGGGGCTAGGGCGGCTGGGCGGCCGGGCGGGGGCCCTGGAGGCCCGGAGCGGCGCCTCGGCCGGCTCGCGTCCCCCGGCTCTCGCGGCTACTCCGGGTTCGCGCTTTACGCGAGGCCGCTGCGGATCCCGGGGTGCAGGCCGCAGGGCGGGGCGGCCGGTGCGGAGCCCCAGACCGGCTGTCGCCACTTGGCTCCTGACCTCCCCTTCCCAGTCTCTGCCGAGTGGAGCTGGCGACAGCCCTGCCAAGGGCAGGTGTACAAGCGACGTCAGCGGGAAATACTGACCGTATCCCTCCCTGGCTGTACTCGCATCCTCAGAACCTACTCCGTCGCTGCCGAGCAACTTTTGTTAGGTGTTTGACTCGCATTTTGAGGGATCTGTCGTTGAATTATCCCATTTCAGTATTTGGAGAAGAACAGAATTATAGACATTGAAAAAAATGTCCTGTAACTGAACTAGTTGAGCTGTGTACTTGAGAATTAATCATGATTTGGTGGGGGTGGACTAATTTGTCTGAATTCACGCGGAAAATTTATTCCCTTCAGTTAGACAATCCCGGCCTTCAGTTTCTTTTCTGGTGCATTAAAAACAATGCAAAAAACAAAAAACGCCCCCCAACCAAAAAACAAAAACGAACCCCCCAAACCATGATCACTTCTCTAATATTAAGGCAGGTGTGACATGTATTACTGGGTTCTATAAGTGGTATTTATTCTAAATGTACTTTGATAATTTGTCAGGAGAAGAAACCCCCTGTTAGCTCTGATTAATAAGCTCAGGGTATTGATTCTTGAACTCTTGCCGCTGTTTTTCTTTCCCACACCGTTTTCTAGTTTGGACTTTTAAGTCTAACATCCATATGGGATATTGCGAATCTTTGATTAAAAAAAAATTCAGGCTATAGAAATAAAAAGCCCGAAGATGTTGACTGGACAGAATGTTGTCAGCTTGAATACTGAAAAGCAAGTGTCCTTCAGTGACCGGTTGTAGAATCTGTCATATTTACGAGATTCATTTAAAATTTATAGTCATGCCTGTGCAAGAATGACGTTTACACACCTAACCACCCACTCCCCACCCCTCACCTAGACTGGGTTTCTCTATGTAACAGTCCTGGCTGTCCTGGAACTCGCTTTGTAGACCAGGCTGGCCTCGAACTCACAGAAATCCACCTCCTGAGTGCTTGGATTAAGGGTGTGCGCCACCACCGCCCGGCTACACAACTGAATTTTAATGGGATCACATCCTCTGTCTTCATCCCATCACTTACAACCTAAAGAATTAAAAAGAGTCAGAGAAAGTAGAAATGCTTGAATGTTACCAATTTGGTGCTAGAATGGTTGAATTAGTTGGAGTTTAAAACTAGAACTGTGGGGCTGGGGAGGTGGTTCCGTGGTTAAGAACACTGACTGCTCTTCCAGAGGACCTGGGTTCAATTCCCAGCATCCATATGGCAGCTGACAACTGTCTGTAACTACAAGATCTGACACCCTAACACAGACATACATGCAGACAAAACACCAATGCACATAAAAATAAAATCAATTAATTAAAAAAGAACTAGAACTGTGTGGTAGGTTGTGTGTCCTTAGTCACATGGTCGCTCTAGATCAGCAGAGGGCTTGGGTGAGAATAATATGCCTTGTGAAATGTCAGGAAATTGCTCAATCTTTTTTTTTAATGATTTAATTTATTGATTTATTTTTTTATGTGAATTGTTTTGCTTGCATGTATGTCTGTGTGAGGGAGGGTGTCAGATCCCCTGGAACTGGAGTCACAGTTTGTGAACCGCCATGTATGTGGATGCTGGGAATTGAACCAGGGTCCTCTGGAAAAGCAACTAGTGCTTTTAGCCTCTGAGCCATCTCTCCAGCCTCAAATTGCTCAATCTTGATAGGTTATCGTACTCGAGATTATGATAAAATTTAAGCAACTTTAGAAATTAATACATTTCTAGCTGGGTATGGTGGGATGTGCCTTTAATTCCAGCATTTGGGAAGCAGAGGTAGACAGATCTATGTGAGGTCCAGCCTGGTCTACATAGTGAGTTAATAAATTTCCAAAGTATGTTGAGTTTTGATTGACTTTTGTATCTTTTTATAAATTCCATCCTGTTTTTAGTTTCTTCAAAGATTATGGTATTCTAAAAAGAAAGTTTTAAAAAATCTTTCCTGTTGGTGTAGACGATTTTAATTTCATCGAGAAGGTGAATTAGATGAGCCGTAAGACTTGTTAAAGTACCGAGGAGCTTGGTGGTAATGCTTGCTTTGTTTCAGTCTCAGACCTTCGTTATTTGTAGATTAATGGCTCTGTGAAAGGAAGCAAACATCTTATTTCCTGTCTGCTGGTGTTGGATTATCTCCAGCCCTCTGTGTTGTCTTAGTGTTTATGTGTTTAGTGTGTGTGTGTGTGTGCACCACGGCACTCAAATGAAGATGAGAGGGCATCTTACTGGGGTCAGTTCTTTCCTTCCATCAGGTGGGACTCAGAAGTCAAACTCATGCTGTCAGGCTTGGTGCCTTTACCTCCTGAGCAACTCTTTGGCACATTTTCGGTTTGTTTTTTTAAGTAAACACATTCATAGTGTTTTTGTAAGCAAAACCATTAGTTCTTAAACTTTTGCTGACATGCCTTCATTCTTGAGAACAGGAAGAGGCAATTGGGAGCATCATTTAGGACTCAGGTTTTTAATGCACCTGCCTCCTGAAATTCACCCTGTCTTGGGAACTGGTGATAGTAAGATAGGGACTTCCCAAGGGAATTGATGTTTGGAAGACATGGCCTATAAAAGATCCCTTTATTTTTTATGTTTTTGGTCCTAAATGTAGAGTAAGTTCAGTGAACTAGCTGGGCGAAAGAGGAGAGCAAATGCTGGGGCCATGGGGCCTAAAGTCTTGATCTAGAGAGACCAGATGGCCTCCATAAACGGCTTAAGAGTAGGAATGCAGCTGTCATTCCCTTCCTTAATTGATGTTGTCTCCCACAGTCAGAGAACTTTAGGAAATAATCTTGCAAGGAGAGAGGAGCAGGGGCTGAAGCAAGAGATGGACTGTCAGGAGGAACGAGCTGCTCTAGCCTGCCAGCTCTTTGTACCTTGACATTCCATAGAGACACTTCTTAGGAATCGGTATTTTTAAGTGGCTTTAGAACAGGAATGTGATGGTTAGTTTCTATCTGGATTCCTTTGCTGTTGCTGTGATAAAATACTCTTGACAAAAGCAGCTGCAGGGTGATTGCGTTTATTCTTGGCTCACAGTTCATTGTAGTGGGGAAGTTGTGGCCACAGGAGCTTGAGGCTGTAGACACATGGCATCTAACGTCAGAGTGCAGAGAGGAGTGACTGCTTATGCTCCACTCTTTCTCCCTCTCTCTCTCACACACACACAATTATATGTATAGGTATATATATATGTATACACGTACAGAGTCCAGGTTCCTAGCTTAGTGCATCCACAGAGGGTGGGTCTTTCCACTTCAATAATCAGATCAAGATAATCTCCTATGGTCATAACTAGAGGCTTATGTCCCAGGTGATTTTATGTCTCATCAAATTGACAGTTGAAATTAACCATCATAACATTGGGTTGTCAACCTGACAGTATGTGGACTACCTTGGAGATGAGCCTCTGAGCATTTCCTGTGAGGTATTGGATTATATGGATTAGGCTAACCTTAACTGTGGCGGGCACCATCCCGTGGTCTAGGGTTCTGGACTGATAGAAAACATGAGCTGAGTTCTGGTACTCATCTCTGTGTTTCCTGACTGTGGATGTAGTGTAACCAGCCAGCTGCTGCATGATCTCCCTACCATGAACTAACTACCTTGGGAGCGAGCGAGGATAACCCTTCTTTAAAGTGCGTTTGTCAATGTATTTTATTACAGCAGCAGGGGAAGTGATAGAAGAGGACTTTTATTATATTTGTACTGGCTGGTTTTAGTGTCAACTTGATACAAACTAGAGTTTGTATTAGAGAGGAAAGGAGCCTCAATTGAGAAAATGCCTCAGTAAGATCCAGCTGTAAGGCATTTTCTTAACTAGTGATCAATTGGGGGAGTGCCCAGCCCATTGTGGGTGGTGCCATCCTTGGGCTGATGGTCCTGGGTTCTATAAGAAAGCAGGCTGAGCAAGCCAGTAAGCAGCACCCCTCCATTGCTTTTGCACCAGCTCCTGCCTCCAGGATCTGCCCTCCTTGAGTTCTTTTCCTGACTTCCTTTGGTGATGACAGCAATGTGGAAGTGTAAGCTGAATAAACCCTTTCCTCCCCAACTTGCTTTTTAGTTATGGTGTTTTGTTGCAGCAATACAGACCCTAAGACATCACTGTTATCATCATTGTTAGTACTACTATTAATCCCAATTTTACTTTACATTTAATTATGATTGTGTGTGCAGGAGTGCGTGTACCAAGGTGAATGTGTGGAGGTCAGAGGACAACCTTGCTGCGTCAGTTCTTGCTTCCACCTTGTTGATGAAGACTCGCTGTGTGCTGTGTGCTCTAGTTGGCCTGCAAGCTTCCAGGTGCTTTTCTTGTCTCCACCTTGTCTTAACAGTAGTGCTGGCTTCACAAACGTGCATGCCCCTGAGTCCTGGGGATTGAACAAGATCTGCTGAGTCATCCTAACAGCCTTCAGTCTCCCTCCCTGGGCCTTTAGATGGGAGGCCCTGACCTTCCACACTGACCTTTTCAACCAAAACAGAGAGGGATTGGTTTTTTTGTTGTTGTTGTTTTATCATTGTTGAATAAGAAGTTTTTTATGTCAAGTTCATTTAAAAAACATTGCCAGTCACAGTTCCAGATTCTTTGGACGAGAAACGATGGAAGACTTTAACATTCATTTGTCATATTTTTATGTGACTTAGCAGGAAGACAAGGGCTAAAACAGGTACTGTAGGGACAGTGTCATGACATCACATAGCAAGAGACTCAAGCTGGTCCCACATGACTGGCCATTAGGATCATTGGAAGAGGATTCCTAGTATCTGTCCTATTTCAGACACTTTCATTTGCCCAAATGAGAATATCTAGTCCCTCTGGGAAGGACAGGTTAGTATCAAGTGGACCTTTCTGAAGCAGTTGCTTGAAGGCCAGGCATGGTGATACACACCTTTAATCCCAGTGCTCAGGAGGCAGAGGCAAGTGGATCTCTGTGAGTTCCAGGCCAGCCAAGGCTGCATAGTGAGACTCTGTCTCAATAAAGCAAAACCAAAGTGAAATAAGACAATAATAAAAGGCTTTGCTTATATGTGGGAGCCAGTCTAGATGGCGACAGGTGCCAGAACAGCGCTTTTTTCCCCACTTTGTAGACCAGGCTGGCCTCTGAACTCTGTCAGCCTCTGCTTCCCAAGTCCTGGGATTAAAGGCGTGCAGTACTACTGGCTGGCCAGAACAGCTTTGCAAACAGAGGAAACGATAAGTAAGGAGGCCTGGAATAGAGAAAAGGTAAGGTGTGTCTGAGAAATGAACAAAGTTGAGTGTCTAGAATTTGGAGGGAGAGGTTGTGTCAAACATTGTTTGTTTCTACTAAAGATGTTTTTATGCTGTGTTAATACTGACTGCCTCATAACTCTAAGCTCCTTGATTCCCTAGAATTTTATAATTGTAGTCGCCACTTCTAGGTTCTAGTAAGTACTGGAAGTATGTGATAAAGTGGATGAGCTCACTTTAGAGTAGTAGATGGAAAGAATATTAACAGTTATGAAGTAGGCAAGTCACTCAAGAACTTAGTTTTTGTTGTTTGAAACATTCTTGTTGTGTGGCCCAGGCTGGCCTCAAACTTGAAATCTTCCTGTCTTGACCTCCTGTGTTCAGGGGGTTACACGTGTATGTCATCAATCCTGGCTAGGAACTTTTTAAACCTAGATTTAAAAAACCCTAGACTCAGGCGACACTGTCTGAAAAGCAGCACCAGATTGATCTGGTTTTGTGCATGGGAGTTGCTTCCCCCATTAGCCTGTGTCTCCCACACTCTACCCTTTGTATGGTTCACTTTTTCTCTGTCTGTTCCTACCCATCTGTAGAGCTACCTGCTTCTTGTTTTCAAACTACTTGATTTTCTTTCAAGGGAAAGTAGGTAGGTACCTGACCTGTTTTCTTCTGTCTGCTTTCTGTAGACCAGGGTGTTCTTGAACTCACAAAGATTTACCTGCCTCTACCACCTGAGTACTGGGATTAAAGGCATGCACCCCCACACCTGGCTAGAAAGGTTTTTACCAGCCTGTGCCAATCACTTAGACGAGTATGTTTTAAATATCTCCATTTTCTTTTAGCTGTTAAACGATTGATGAAAGAAGCGGCCGAATTGAAAGACCCAACAGATCATTACCACGCTCAGCCTCTGGAGGTTGGTTTCTGCCTCTGTCCTGACAACTCAGAGCTGTGTGTCCATTGCTTTGAGGTTCTTATTGATCTACTTTATTCTGTTTCATGAGTGTTTTATTAGCCTTTGGTCTGGCTCCTTTGGCAACGCAACTTAGGGATTCTGTGTGTGAGTGAGGTTCAGATGTTAACTTGGCAGTAAAAAGAACCCCACACACTGCACTTTCAGGAAGACTCAGACCCTTGTGGGGGTCTCTGTAGCTACTGACACAAGCATCTCTTCTTGTTCTGTCTGAAAGGAGGGTGCTGACTATGCATAGTCGGGTTTTCATGGTAATAGTGAAGAGATAGTATGTGTAAGAACTTAATAATGTACAATAATGACATGTAGCTAGTCTGTTAATATTATTAGCCAGTTATACACAATGAAGAATATTTTTTTTAAAAAATTTATTTATTTATTATGTATACAATATTCTGTCTGTGTGTATGCCTACAGGCCAGAAGAAGGCACCAGACTCCATTAAAGATGGTTGTGAGCCACCATGTGGTTGCTGGGAATTGAACTCAGGACCTTTGGAAGAGCAGGCAATGCTCTTAACCTCTGAGCCATCTCTCCAGCCCCTGAAGAATATTTTTTAAAGATTTGTTAAGACAACTCAAATATATACTAATGATTTGATTATTTCCACTAATTGATTTTTTGAGGCTTTAATTTCCAGTTTAATTAAATGGATCTTATTTATGAATATATAATTAAATTTTAAACCAAATATTTGGTTAAAAGAGATTTTATCTTTTATGAAACATAAAGTTTATATTAAATAACACCTTTTGCTTATGACTTTTGAGGCATCTTGAGCATTAAAGAGGCTATTATAGCACTGTTAGGAAGCATTTGATTTCCCTCACTTGACATTTTTAATGTTACTATTAATAAAAATGATAAAATTTTTAAATGTTCTTGATCCTGTGGATTCTTGTTTTTGCTTAGGATAACCTTTTTGAATGGCACTTCACAGTTAGAGGGCCCCCAGATTCTGATTTTGATGGAGGAGTTTATCATGGACGAATAGTTCTGCCACCAGAGTACCCCATGAAACCACCAAGCATTATTCTGCTAACGGTAAGAGTTCTTGGCATTTTACAATGCTTGTGGGTAACTTCTCCAGTTATCTGCAAATGTAGTCAGCATATTTATAAGAAATAAAGTAGAATATTCTAATTTTGCCTACAGCACCTAGGCCATAGGAGTACAATAATTTCTCCTCGGATTAATCCTGAGGAAGCTGTTGTATCTGTGAAGCACTGGTGATATTGGCGAATACATAATGTCATAGCACAGTTGTTAGGACTCCGTGACATGCCGCCTGGACGTGGTGACACTGAGTGCAAGCTCGCGTCAGCTCCAGTTTCCCATCCAGCTCACGCTGTTTTCATGAGTTTCCCCATATTTGCTGTAATGGCTGCCTCACTGAATTGACAGGATCTGTGATAGCTCTTAGAATAGGGCCTGCCACAGAAACCTTAATAAATGCTGTTTATTTCTGTTTGTATCTCAGAATTTCTGCCCTTCTGTCTTCTCTTTCCATGTGAAAGAAGAACATTGGTATATTAACTCTCTGGGTTGCTAAACTGTCCCATCCTCATTTAGGTTTAATTCTTTCCTAACCATGAAAAATGCAACACACACACATACATCCATACACGCACAGACTTTTTTGTTGCCTTGTTTTCTCTTTGATGACCTTACTCTTGTGTAGACTATTATTGAGTCGTTTCACAAATGTTGTCTGTTGAAACTTGCTTGTTCTCCTTACCTGAGAGCTGCCACAGCTTCAGTCTTCATCCTGTTCGAGTCTTCTTCTCTGACTCACAGGGCAGCTCTCTGACAAGGGTGTTAGCTCCAGCTGCGCCCTGGACAGTGCAGAAGGTGCTTGTTTTAGGGTCAGCTGGCCAGGGCCCTGAGCAGTGCTCTTTCCATTCACCGCCTGGAGGTTCTTTGTTATCTTTGTTTCTGTCTGATGGAATGTTGTTTGTGGCAAGTACAGCCACATCCTAAAGTTCCAGGCATCTGGAAGCTGCTCAGCAAGCACTGGCTGTTACTGCTAACTGTTGATGTTGGTATGAAGGCTGGGGCAGGCCTTTAGGCTCCGGTGTCAGGACTTATTTCAGTTAATTGGGAGAAATAAGTGGTCTGCTGTAGCATGAACAATAAAAACCCAGAGACAGGTACTGGGATTCAACCTGAAGATCAGAGAAGCAAAGCAGCCAAACCACTAGAGAGCTCTTACCTCTATGAAATCTCCAGACTGAAAGAGAGCAAGCTCCTGTCTCATCCCACCTTATATTCCTCACTAGTGCTGGAACTAAAGGCGTATACCACCACTGCCTGGCCTCTGTGACTGCTGGGATTAAAGGTGTGTGCCACCAGTGCCTGGCCTGTATGGCTGACCAGTTTGGCTGTTTTGCCTTCTGATCTTAAGGCAAGCTTTACTTATTAAAATACAAATGAAATATCACTACAGCCTGGAGAAAGGGCTGGTGTATGTGAGAGGTAGAGAGAGGTGTGTGTGTGTGTGTGTGTGAGAGAGAGAGAGAGAGAGAGAGAGAGAGAGAGAGAGAGTTTGTGTGAGAGTGTGTGTGAGAGAGACAGAGACTACAGCTTGAAGAAAGGGACTGGTGTATGTGAGAAGTGGAGAGGTGTGTGTGTGAGAGAGAGACAGAGACTACAACTTGGAGAAGGGCTGTTGTATGTGAGGGTGTGTATGTGTGTGTCTACAGCCTGGAGAAAGGGGCTGGTGAATGTAAGGGTGTGTGTGTTGGGGGGAGGTGGGGGGGGTGGGGGTGGGGTGTGTGTGTGTGTGTGTGTGTGTGTGTTGGGCAATAGATAACAGCTTTTTACCAGTAGTTAACCAGTCGATCAGTTGGATTTATCACACTGAAAAGGAGCTCTGTCCTTGTCAGTCAGTATTGCCTTCTTGTTCACTTCCTTTCTTAAAAAAGTCACTTTTGATTGAGCAAATGTTTACTGAACATGACCCATGATGAGGCAGGACTGAGTCAGCCTCTGCCCAGTGGTGCTTGTGCCTTTTCTCCTCCTTCAACCTGTGGCTGCTTCAGCTGCTCAGGGTCGCAGCTGCTTTGTGTTCAGTGATCACCTCTGAAGAGAGGTGTCAAGAGTCTCCATCTTTTACTGACATCAGCATGCTTCTATTTGCGCCTGTCTGCTCGATGTCATTGTAGCTTTCCTGTAAACCATCAGATCCATGTCCAGATCAAAGTCATGGTCTCCACTCTTCTGTTACCACGTTTTATCTAATTAAATGGCATTAACCTTCTGAAAAACTGCTCCTGTCTGAAAGCCTCCTCCAACACGTCAGGTGACCTGGCCTCTACGCGTCTTCTCTTCACGCAAACCTAGGTTGCAGTCGGCACAGAACATAGCGCCAGTTCCAGTTGTGCTGCTCAGCCCCAGAGGTGCCAGTGCACCTTCTTAAAACAACTTTATTATTTATTCAGCCTTTAACAAATGTTTTTGAATGTCTATAAGAGGACAAAAAACTGTTCCTTTATTCGAGTTAAATTCCTTTAAATATTATCTTTAAATTTATTATTTATATGTAAATATGATACATATTTGTTCTTGGAAAGCAGAAGGCATTAAATAGACTTTTGCAGTTTTTAAAACATGTTCTTTATTTCTAAGGCTAATGGGCGATTTGAAGTAGGCAAGAAGATCTGCCTAAGCATCTCAGGGCATCATCCTGAAACCTGGCAGCCTTCATGGAGCAGTGAGTATTATGAATATAAGCTGCTGTCATTGCATTCGGTTCATAATAATGAATTATAATACACTTAAGAGTAAAGATGTTTTGGCTGATATGTGATACCCTTGAAAAATTAACAAAAATATTTTTCTATGTCTAAGTTTGTATAGAACTTTAATAACCACTCACATCTCCTGAAAACCTTAAGATTTTTTTTTTCCAGAGTAAACCTAGTTCCCTTTAAAATTTTTATTTTGTATTTGTGTGTGTGTACATGTGCGTGCTTATGTTTGTGTGCAGATGTGTATGGAGGCCAACAGTTGTTGAGGGGTGTCTTCCTTAATTCTCTTCTACCCTATTTTTTGAGGCAAGGTCTCTCACTGAACCTGGAACTTGCATATTTATTAGACTTGCTGACCAAGCAAGCTCCTGGGAGCCTCCTGTCTCCGCTCTCCCAGAATGGGTAGAGCATACACTGCTCTTTTTTCTTTCTTACAGCAAGCATACAGGGAGCATGAGTGTTAGACCAAGCCTGGGTCCCTGCGCTTGCGCTGCTGAGCTGGCTCCTACCCCACCTCCTACCCCAACCCAGCTCCTACCCTAGCTTCTTCCCCAACCCAGCATCTACCTGAACCCAGCTCCTACCCGAACCCAGCTACTACTACAGCATCTACCCTTATCCAACTTCTACCCCAATCCAGCTCCTGCCTGAGCTCCTTTCACTGAATTGATGTTCATTTTCTGTTTCAGTAAGGACAGCATTGCTGGCCATCATTGGTTTTATGCCAACTAAAGGAGAGGGAGCCATAGGTTCTCTAGATTACACACCCGAGGAGAGAAGAGCACTTGCCAAAAAGTAAGTTCCTTGTTAGGGCTGAGTGGTATTGGTGGTTAAGGATCCAGTCTTAGCATTGTAGAAATCCAGCTCTGCAAATTTCCTTGGAGTGATCAGAATATAAAAAACATTGATCTCATGATATTTTTTGTAGTATTTTGGATCAGTCCCCGGATTTCATCCCATGTCAGGCAGGTACTCTTCCACTAAGCTGTATTGCCAGCCTAACTATTTAATTCATTTCAAAGTAGTTGATGGGCTGGAGAGGCTTCAGTGGTCAGCACTAGCTGCTCTTCCAAAGGACCCATATCATGACTCCTAATGGTCTGTAACTCCAGCCCCACAGGATCCAGTTACCTCCCTCTTCTGTTCTCTGTGGGCACAGGAACACATGTGGTGCACAGACATGCATGCAGGCAAAACACCAGTACGCATAAAAATAATAATAATTAGAAAATAAAGTAGTTGAAAACATTCTACTAAGATTTGGTTTACTCCAGTGAAACAACATTTCCCAGAAAGCATTACTGGCCCTTTGTCCCATTTCAGTTGGCATCACAAGTGGAAAGAGCCACAGCCATTGTTTACATACAGCTGTCTGTAAGATCAGCTCCCAGGGGTTGTGAGAGAACTCACTCAATCTTTGTAGTAGCTTATGTAGCTTCAACTTACGTAGCAAATATTCAATAAATGATCTGGGATAAAATAAAGGAAATTTTTATTAGGTAGTGATATGGTGGTGATATTACCCTCTCAGTTTTGTTTTTCTATATAGTCATAAAAATTCATTCAACTCAAAGTACCATTTCCTTTCTGGCTGTTCTGTGTAGTACCCACCTGTACTATGTGACAGTACGGTACTACTCCTATATTGCGGTGCCTGCACTACAGTACTGTTCGTGAGCCTTGGGCAAGGGGCTGGAGATTGAAACACACAAAGACACACAGAGACAGCACAGACAGAGACACACACCTCTAGTCACTGGTAAAGAAGCCCTTATTGAATAATACCACAGAGGCTTATATACCCAGCACCAGCAGGTGAAAACCTCAACTCCTGATCCTCAGTCAAGGACAAGGAACACGTGCTCAGGAAGCAGAGCTGGACACAGCTTTCAGTAGCACAAATCAGAAGGCCAAGTGAAGGTCACTAGCAGGGGAGAGCAGCTAGAGGTCAGGACTCCAAATGGTCCCAACAGTTCTGGAACCGACTATATAGACCAGACTGGATTCAAACTCAGAGTTCTGGAATTAAAGGTGTATGCCACCAAGCCCAGCATAAATTATTATTATTATTACTGTTATTTTTTTCTTTTGGTTGTTCAAGACAGGGTTTCTTTGTGTAGCCTTGGCTGTCTTAAAACTCTTAGACCAGGCTAGCCTCAAACTCATAGAAATTTGCCTACCTCTGCTTCTCAAGTGCTAGAACTAAAGACTCGTGCTACCACTGCCCAGCTCATAAATTCTATTTTTAATTGACTTCTTTCTGGTTGTATGTTTTTGCTAAGAGGTAATTGGGGTTTATGTTAGACCTTTTCACAGACTTCACTAGGCTCATGGTCTGTGTTCTTCAGGATGGTATCACAGAGTATAATAGACAGTTTACATAAATATGTTGCCACTGTAGATCTGAAGCTTTCTTTAGATAACTTAATTTTTTAAAAATGAAGCCTAAGCTGTTTTTTAATGAAGTATTTACTTTCCTCAGAACTCAGTTGCTCCCTTGTCTCATGGCCTGTGGGTGATTGTACTATGAAGTTGTTAAGTGCCCTTTTCTTTTAGTTATTCCATATTTGAGTATCTTTAAAATGTTTTTAACGATCTTTTTTCTTTTTATGTTTATGGATGTCTTGCCTGCATGCATGTACGTCTGTGCATCATGTGTGTGCAGCATCTATCTGTGAAGGCCAAAGAGGGCATTGGGTCCCCTAGAACTCTAGTTTCAGATGGCTGTGAGCTGCCATATGGGTGCTGAGAATGGAGCCCTGGTCCTCTGAAGAGTACTCTAACCGCTATTTGAGTATCTTGATGAGGGGATTTAGTACTCAGCTGTTTGATTTATGCTCTTTGAACAACATTGTTTCCTGCCAGATCACAAGATTTCTGTTGTGAAGGCTGTGGCTCTGCAATGAAGGATGTCCTATTGCCTTTAAAATCTGGAAGTGATTCCAGCCAGGCTGACCAAGAAGCCAAAGAACTGGCGAGACAAATTAGTTTTAAGGTATTATAAACTCCTAAACAGATCTGTTTATGTAATCTTTTTGTTTACTGCTGAATTCTAGATAAAAAGGGGAGTAATATAGTTCTGTTGACATGAGATTTTTATAAAGAGTGTTTTCTTAATACAGAACGTATAATAGCTACACTCATGCAGACTTGGGCGTAGTTAAAGCTAGACTGGTATAGGCTGCACTCAGATCAGCTTTGCTGTCTACTGGCTGACATGTCAGACATAGTGCTCTACCATCGTGTGCCCCTGTACACCTGTAAATAATAGTAGTGCCTCCTTCAGACTTTGTCAGGATATGTTAACACGTATACCACATAGCGCTTCATAAATTCTAGTCTTTTTCTTCCCTTTCTCTTCTCTCCCTCCCTCCCTCTCTCTCTGTCCCTTTCTTTCTCTTATTCTTCTTTTATACATTACATCCTGACCACAGTTTTCCTTACCTCCACTCCTCCCAGTCCTTCTCCAACCCTTGCTCTCCCCCAGATCCACTCCTCCTCCATTTCCCTTCAGAAAAGAGAAAGCCTCCCAGGGTTATCAGCTGACCATTTCATAACAAGATACAATAAGACTAGGCATAAACCCTCATACCAAGTCTGGGGGAGGCAACCCAGTAGTAGGAGGGTTCCAAGAGTAGGCATAAGAGTCCGAGATACCCCTTCCCCATTCCCACTGTTGGGAGTCCCACAGGAACACCAAGCTACACAGCCATAACATATATGCAGAGGACCTAGGTCAGCACCATGCAGACTCTAAGATTGTTGCTTCAGTCTCTGTGAGCCCCTGTGAGTCCTGCTCAGTAGACTCTGTGGGCCATGTTCGTGTCGTGTACTCAACCCTACACTCCTCCCCCTTCCGAGTGGTTCCCTGAGCTCTGCCTAGTGTTTGGCTGTGGGTCTCAGCATCTGCTCCCATCAGTTGCTTGAAGCTTTTCTGATGACAGTTGGGCTAGGCACCAATCTATAAGTATAGCAGAAAATCATTAGGAATCATTTCATTGATTTATTTATTTATTTTTGCTAGTCCTGTTTGATTCTATCCTAGGTCTCTGGGCTGTCCAGCCTCTGCTTCTTGGCTATCCAGGCAGAGTCAGGGGTGTGGTCCCTTTTGTGGGCCTCAAGTTGGACCAGTCATTGGTTGGCCAGCCCAGTAGTACTGCACCACCATTAGCCCAGCACACCTTGCAGGCAGAACAGATTGGAGGTGGAAGGTTTTGTGTCTGGGTTGATGTCCCAGTCCCACCATTAGAACTCTTGCCTGGTTATAGAAGATGGCCAGTTCAGGCTTAGTATCCCCCATTACTAGGAGCACTCGCTAGAATCACCCTTCCAGGATGTTTCCACTGCATTACCTTTCTACATTGGCCCTGAAATGCCCCCAGTTCCATTTGTCTCTCCCAGTACTCTGTCCTTCACCACTACCCTGCTCTCAGTTCACCCGCAAAAATCTATCCTATTTCTCTTTCTTTTTAAACACAGTAGGTAACCTCACCTCCGAGATTAACCGCTGTTAATATTTCAGCATGTTTCTAATTTTCTACATATTTTACCCAAATATAAAATTTATATAATATTTTAATACTTTGAGTAAACACACTGTGTTTCTGGAATTTAATTAACCCATATTAAGCATATGCTGCCTTCTCCCTCTGACCTGCCTTTCTGCCCTCTGTGCTCCTGGGTTCAGTTCTTGGGTTTTTCCTTCAGTTTTATTGTAATTCCTGGAAGAGGAAGTATAAAGATCTTTCCTGGATTCCTACTACACCTAAAATCTTTCCCGTTTTGAATATTGTGATTTTTCAGATTGAGGAAATACATACAGCTTATTTGAGTAGTTACAGTAATTAGGTCAACCTGGGACTGTTTACTATTGTTGGAGAAAGCCCAAGCTAGCCTCACATAGTTACGCCAGACTTTTATCTAAAAGTCACCCCAAAGCTTTAGTTTGCAGGGATTCTTGGAATTGTAGGTTGGGAACCATAGCATTGTTCTTAGCAGGTAGTAGCCGCTGAGAATGCAGGCTGTCTTGTGCCCTTCCTGTCAAACCTGGCATATAGCAGATGTAGACGGGCCCAAAGCTAGCCGACTGGTGATATAGCTCATATGAAAGGACTGATGAGGGTAATCCAGCAGAGGGATTAGTTGATTGCTAATACATTTCTTCTTCTAACACAGCTCTTGGGTATATCTTATTTGTAGGCCGAAGTCAATTCATCTGGAAAGACTATCGCTGAATCAGACTTAAACCACTCTTTTTCACTAAATGGTTCACAAGACGATTTACCTACAACATTCCAGGGTGCTACAGCTAGCACATCGGTATGTTTCTTGTCCTTTAATACACACACACACACACACACACACACACACACACCCCACACACACACGTACCATATACACACACACATCCTACACACCCCCCACACAAACACACACATACCCTACATGCGTACAGACACATACTTGTTTGGAGTAAGGTAAGATCCTTCTAGATCAAATACTGAAAGTTTTTTCTTAGTAGTAGAGTTGTAGCCCAACTGCCCCACTAATTGTTCTGATACATCTTTTTGAACTTTAGTTTTTTGTAAAGTGGTGTTGGATAAGATAGTTTCTAAGTCCTGTTGTCATTCAGGATGCGTCTTTACATAATGCTAGCCTACATAAAAGATGCATGTTAGCATGCATCTTACAGATGGGAGGTGCTGACTTGCCTTGGGGTAGTTCTACCTGTACTCTGGTCACACATGGCTGTCTAAGTTTAAATTCAGTGAAGGTTTAGTGAAGTCAGCATTGTTGGCCCTCAGGCGCACTAGCCTGTCCTAGGCACTCTGCGGCATGTGGTTGGTAGCTCTCTTTAGAAGCATAGATGCAGAACTTAAACTCCACTCACGTAGCCCTGTTGAATACTGCCTTGTGTGGAGTAAGTGGCAGGAATTGTTAGATGAAAGGTTGAATGTGTCTTATGGGAGAGAGAGCTCTACTCTGACACGGTGAACTTACCTCTCTTAACATGTATATACGGTGAACTTACCTCTCTTAACATGTATACACGGTGAACTTACCTCTCTTAACATGTATATACAGTGAACTTACCTCTCTTAACATGTATATACGGTGAACTTACCTCTCTTAACATGTATATACGGTGAACTTAACTGTCTTGGAATCAGTTTTGTTAAAGATTATTTGACAAGGTAACCACATCTTATGTTTCCCCACCTGGCTTATAGAAGACGTTTATTGATTTATTGAGGGAGGTGTTTATATGCCATTATCTATGTATAGAGGGCAGAGGACAACTTGTGCGAATTAGTTCTCTTCTGCAATGTGGACCTGGCACTGAACTTAGGTCACCAGGCTTGGCAGCAGCACCTTTATGCACTAAGTCATCTCCCTGGCCCTCAAGGACTCAAAGGTCAGAAAATTGAAAATGAAGAATGATCTGTAATAAGTGGGATGAAATAGTTTTGAGTCATTTTCTTTCAGGGAGGAAGATGGGCATATCAGTATGCTTTAAATCTACTACTGCCAGGTGTCTTATAACATATTCCAATTACACTAATTTTAGTTACTATGTCTATGACTTACCGCTTTGATATAGTAAGTGGTACCTGATGGCAGCTTACATTCCTCAGTCTATCAGTTCTGCGATCCCAGGAACTAAAGTTTGAGTAAGCAGTTCTATTTTATATTAAAAAGCATTCCAGGGCTGGTGGGATGGCCCGGTGGGTAAAGGCATTTGCCACACAAGTCTGGCAACCTGAGTTCAGTCCCTGGAGCCACATAAAGGTAGAAAGGACCGACTTCACTAAATTGTCCTCTGACTTCCACAAGTGTACCATGGAACCTGCACCTACATATATCATGTGCATGCACACCATAGTAAAGCAAATAAAAGCTTCAAAGCATTCTGTTTAATATAAAAGGCAAACAAAATTTACTCACTGACTATATGACTATAATTATGACTATAATTATTTAGATAGGAAAAATTTTAGTATTTCATCAGTATTTAGCCAATGGTCACTGCCCAAAAGGTATCTGAAATACAGAAACCTAAATAAAACATTATATAAGCATTTTTGCTAAAGCACGTGTACTAAAATATTTGGTATCAATTGATTAATTAATTTTGTAATACCAGGGATCAAACGTAGAGTCTTGTGTGCATTGAGCCATTTAGGGTGTTTTTTTTTTTTTTTTTTTTTTTTAAAGACATGTCTTGCTATGTAGTCCAAGATAGCCTGAAATTTACCAATCCTTCTGCCTCAGCCTTCAAGTGCTCAGAATACAATCACGTTTTAATGATTTTTTTCTAAATATATTAATCATACTAATAAGGAGGCTAAAAACTATCGTAAATTTACAACTTAAATTTTGAACTGAAATCTGGATGCCTCCAAAAGGATATGTTAATAGTAATAATATTAATAGCGATTAACAGTTACTAAGTAATTGTGTTTAAGCACTTTATATCGTTAATCCATTTAATCCTCACAACTGCTGAATTGGACATTATCGTCACTGTGCAGATGAGGGAGCTGAGACCTAGGTTGAGTAACACATATCTACTAGACAAAGCCAGACTAGAAATAATTGTTAGATAACCATTATAATTTTGTTAGTTTTATGGGCAAGATAATCTCCCCTCAAACTAAGGGAAAAATAAGTCAGTAAAAACTTTAGTATGAGTCAGTTTTTTAGGCTGTAGTGATATTGTCATTATCTTTTTTCCTTAAGAACCTGTTCCTCACGCCTTTAATCTCAGTGCTTGGGAGACAGAGGCAGGCAGATCTCTGAGTTCAAGGCCAGCCTGGTCTACAGAGTGAGTTCTAGGACAGCCAGGGCAACACAGAGAAACACTGTCTCCAAAAAAAAAAAAAAAAAACCTGTTTGTCACTGGGTATGGTGGTACATACCTACACTCTTTGCACTAGGGGAGGCTGAGGCAAGAGGATTATATATTCAGGGCTAGCTGGGTTACCAGCTGTTTGTTCTCTTTAAGCCTTAGTTCTTAGATCTACTGAATACATTTATGCTCTTAGCTGAGCGTCAGAAGGATGCAGAACTTCGACTGTAATGCTTCTCAGTTGGCTGTTGTAACTCAGTTCACTCATTGAATATTGGTTCACTTACTGTCTGGCGTTTGTGATGACATCACCATGTAACATTGAGTTTTATGTGTCTGCACTCTTCTGTGGGCAGATTGTCCCTTGGAGTCCTAGATTGTACAAGTCCAAGTTTATGCAGCTCTTAATTCAGCATTGGAACTACTTTAAGCTCAAACTCACCAGTAGTTTCTTTATAACTCTGTATTATGGGTTAACTACATTTAAGAAACTACAAAGAATAATTTTAAGAACATTTTAAAAAACTACAAAGAATATTAAGAAATTCAGATTATCTAAGCTTTTTTCCTATCCTAGGGATCAAACCCAGGTTTTTGTGGATGCTAGGAAAGTGCTCTGCCACTACGGGGCATCCCCACACCTTTGTATTTTGAGCTGGTGTCTTGGTATGTAGCCCAAGCTGGCCTTGAGTTCACCATCTTCCGTCTTCATGCTCAGTGCTGCTTTTACAGGCGGGAGCTACCACACTCAGCTAGCACTTTCATGATGTGGAAATGGATGTCAGCTTTCAAATGGAAATTCTGCAAATAACTCACACCAACAGTTTCCCCTCCTGTTAGAGTTGTTGCCAGAACAAAGCTTATACTCTTAATGATTAAAAGAAGAATTGGGGTTATATTATTTGATTCTCTTAAGCGTTTACGTTTTCCCTATTGGAAAGTGTTTGAAATACCTTGTATTTAATTCTTTTTATTCTGAGTAAAACATTCATTCTTATTTCTTCTCTGAAAAAATAAGTTCTAGTGGTAACAGCTACTCTCAGTGAATGCATTAAAAGCCATTGATGCAGTCAAGGCAGGTTAAGGAGTCTGAGTATAGTCCATACATTGTGTGGCTTCTTTGAATGTGGTATTGCCAGTTGTATTATCTCTGAGGCAAACTTAAGATTTTGAAACCCTTGTGTCATATTATAATTGTCCCCTGGCTGAGCAGTCATTGAGGTAACCAGAAGATGCCACTACCCAGTGCTTTGGGGGAACATCCATGTACAAAGTAGCACACACTGAGGTACTCACATACTCAAGGCACTCTTGACAACATAAAATATCTGCACTGTGTTAAAGATACTTTTAGACCTGTGTTTAGCTCACTTGTCTGGGATTATGGGAAAGGATATGCTGAGTTTGAAAACAAGCACATTTTTACAATATCAATATGAAAATGTGTGGTTTATTTCCTTACTATGGTTGATGGATGTATGTCGACATGGTACTGAAGAAGTCAGCTATATCAAAGGTAGATGACTTGGAGTTACATTCTTTCTACTCTTTGTAATGGGCAACTCTCAAGTCTGAAAGAAGAACAGTACCCAGATGCTTGGCAGAAACTGCTGTTGTGTCCACCATCTGGAGAGACAGCAGCGTCTGTGTCTGCTGATAAACAGGCTCCTGCCCTTGGGAGGGCTCAAGATAACTTGTGTTTCTGGCTTATTCATCAGGGCTGGTGCCTAGTCTCAGCATTTTCATAGTCTTTGTCATATTTAATACTCCACATATCCTTAAACTGTTAATGAGTGCATATACAAATGTTTGGGTTTTTTTTTTTTTTTGCCAATTTCAAACAGATTTTCTTATCGTTTTCTAGTATGGAACCCAGAATTCATCTGGAGCACCCTTGCCACAACCTACCCAACCAGCTCCTAAGAATACCTCCATGAGCCCTCGACAGCGCCGGGCCCAGCAGCAGAGCCAGAGAAGGTCCACTTCCCCCGACGTGATCCAAGGCCAGCCGCCAAGAGCCAACCATACTGAGCACGGCGGATCTGCCATGCTCATTGTCATCCTGACTTTGGCACTGGCAGCTCTTATATTCCGACGGATATATCTGGCCAATGAGTACATATTTGACTTTGAGTTATAATGCTGGTTTGTGACTTAAGAGCTGAGACTCAGTTGCTTCATTAAACATTCTGCATTGGGTATAACCTAAGGATTGTTTACAAAATATTATTTTGTATTTACCCTTCATTACTTTTTTATTGTTAGAAATTCTTTGTGCTATAGGTAGACATTCAGGCCATGTCCCAACAGTTTGTCCTGCTTAGATTAAGGGACTGGAAGCCATAGTTCCTTGTCTATTTAATCTACGTCACAAACAAATAACTTATTGTGATTGCTCACACCCAAGCTGCTTTCCCATGGATTTGCAATGCTTTTCTATGTAGTCCTTTGGAGTTTTCAGATAAAAGGTGGTGTTTTCACATCCCGAGTATTACTGGTTACTCAGTATCACTTACTGAGTACTCTCTCTACTTATGTAGAAAAGGGGATGAAGAACGGCGTGGGGGGGCAAATTGCTCACTAGCTTCTTGAAAAGCATCATTATAGGAAAGAGATTGGGATCGCCCATTCTGTGATCTTTGTATTTGAAACTTTGTTCAGTGAGAATAATTTTATTTCAGACATTTATGAAGATCTTCATTATATTTTTGTTTTTGGATATTACTTGAAGAGGAAAGGCTTTGTAGTCACTTTGATATGCTGTCAACACCTCCAGTATGCACACAAATGAAAACAGGCCTTTATAACCCTGTCTTATGGAAGAAAGGGTCCATGCCAAGAAATAGTTCGAGTTTTCTTTCACGTTAGGTGAGGAGATCATAAAGTTTGACTCTTTGCTCTGCTTTCATTTATACCTGATGTGAGTTATATGTCCAGCTCTGTAGTCACTATAGCTTTAAATTATTCCAGGAATATGCATAATATTCAAGTATTAATAGAAAAACTCAGGGCCCAAGTAACAATGGTAGAGGGATTAAAAAAAAACCAACTTATTTAGAATTGTTCACTAATCAAAGCCCAAGAAAGATTTCAATGGAAAAGTTGGTCTATCCCTTAGTGCTAGTCAGTTCCCCAGATGCTGACATCAAGTTTGTCATCAGTGCCTAGTGAGACTACTTAAGGCAGTATTGCCTTCAGCAACCTTGAGGGAGCTATTGAGGGTCCTGTCTTGCTGATTTAACTGGAAAATACAGGCAGTCCCTAGCTTTTAAATATATCATGCCCATTTATAAGCTTTTTTTGTTTCTTAAAAACAATATAAATGGTATCTGGGTTCTAGGTCAGTGCACAAAGGGTAGTAGCTCATACATAGTTTAAGTCAGGGCCAGGCGGGGGTGGCGCACGCCTTTAATCCCAGCACTCGGGAGGCAGAGGCAGGTGGAGCTCTGAGTTCGAGGCCAGCCTGGTCTATAAGAGCTAGTTCCAGGACTGGCTCCAGAGCTACAGAGAAACCCTGCCTCAAAAAACCAAAAAAAAAAAAAAAAAAAAAAGTATGTGTCAGGGTGTAGTTGTAAAGTCTTTATGTGGTTTTAACTAAATACAATTATGAGCAAGATAGAAACAGCACACAAAATCATTTTAGAGGTGAATTTAATTTTTACTTCTATTATGTGATTTTGGGTCTTAACTATTGAACATAATTTCCATTTTTATTTGGTAGGCAGTTTTCATTGTACCAACACCTAAAATTTAAAAAGGTTCTTATGCTGTAATAAGTTAAATTATTAAAGTTTAATAGATTAGCATTTTGTAGTTATTCAGATTGTTTATGAAATTGGTAAAGTCTAAAAAGCCCAAGAATGTGTGACATCCTCATGACAGGAAGACTATAGGTTACCATTTTTTAAAATTTTCTTGCTGTGAAAAATATATTTTGAGGTCTTAGTTTATAATACCAAGTATGAAAAACATTGATTGGGTCAGTGGTCTCCTAGAAAGAACCCTGGGTAGCCTTCCCACTTAGGAGAGAAACCCTGCACCCTGTGCCGAGATGGCTCATGCACTAGAGCAGTCTTCCTCCCCGTCAGACTGGCAGCTTTTGCAGCTCTGTGATCTTGCTGCATCTTCTGTGGGCGCCTCTGCTAAGCACTGAGGTTGCTTTGTTATCTCATCCATTCTCCCCTCACTGTTGCTAACTGGCTACCTCCATATGTGTGTTGGCATTTTTTAGCACCTGATACACATCAAAGTGGTACAGTTTGCTTCCCACCCATAATGCTATCTAAAAATTGTCTTCCCACCCCCAGCTTGGAGTCACTGAACAACCTCCATTGTTAAAGCCTCAGTTTAGCCCTTAGTCCCAGCATATGGCCCAGGCCATGTAGACGCTGCTAGGTACAGCCTTAGGATTCCTGTTTCTCTAGTTCTCAGATCTCAAAACTCACAGCTTCTTCACTGACCAGCATAGCATATGACTGCACATCAAGGTAGTTAAAATAGCATGCTTGAAAATGTGCCTGTTTCGCTTGTAGAGGTGTGAGCCCATGAGCCTTCCAAATCTTCTGTATGTTTGGAGTTTCTGTAGCACTTTACTCTTCCATGCTGCTGATTGTTTTATTCTACTGAAATAAATGATTTCATCAAGCTTCTCAATGAATTAAAAACTAAGTTATTTATTGAGTTTGCTATGAAAATAACAAATTTCCCTATTTCAGGAGAATAAGAACTCTGTTTATTCAGCTTTGGTTTGTGAAGAAACATTGTGGTGTCTTGAGAGTGCCCATTTTTATAGACCAGAATCTAAAGCCTCGCAAACCTGTTCTTTCCGGGACCTAGGGTGGCATGCTGAAAAGTCCACATTGTTCTGTTACCTGCAGATAAGTAGGTAGCGAGTGAACACAGAGTGACTCTTCCTGGGGCAATGAGAACAAACGTATTTACCTCAAACAGGGCTCTACCTCCAGACCAAAGAACAGTTCCACCCAAGACGATGCTAGTGCACTAGTGAGCTTAATGGGGTTACTTACAGGAGCATGAGGGAATTAAAGGCAGTGACGTCAAGGAAAAGGCCACCTCAGCTTGGGTGAGGACCCAGGAAACAGCATCCCTGGAGGACCTTGCATGACGGGCAGGATTGGAGTCTCCCCAAGCAGTTGCTGCTTCTGTGACCTTGGATGGGATTTGTGAATCTTATTTCAGGAGCTTCCCAAGCCTTGCAGGTTTCCTGTATTCCTGAGTCTTATAAGCTCCCCTTATTCTTTTTTCAGAGGAAAGCGCTTCAGTTGGAGGGAAATAGCTATATTATACCAACCGACCTCAAGAGTAGTGAGTATGTACCGGAACCATTGAAACTGGCAGGAAGCTGTTCAAACCCAAAGGCTGCCCACATACCTTTTGAATGGGTGTTTTCAGAGCCATTCAATAAATAGCCAATAAAACCAGGGACTATACTCACAGCTTGTTTTTGAACAAAGGTGGTGTTCTTGGCCATCTAATCTTACCTCTTGTCTGTATTCCTTTGAGTGCCATGTTTAGCTCTTACACTTTCCTTGTGGTTTTTGTCGCTGTTTTCATTAGCCACTTTCTAGCCTGTGCAGTTGCCTCTGGATGCTCCAGTCTCATGCCATTCTTTATAAACAGCCAGGCTTCATTCAGGACTTCTGCTTCTGCCTCTCCCATTGCCTAAACCCGATTGGAAGCCATCCTGCTGGCATGACCGGAGCCCTGCTTCAGCTAACGCTGGGGCCCTCTCAGTCTCTGAGCTCTAGCCCATGGGCCTGATTCCTGTCTTCAAATGAGCCACTGTTCCAAGCTAGACTATTCATAGCCTGTGCCAAAGACAAAATTTAAGTCAAAGGGAATCCTAGACTTCAATGTAAGAACTGCAACTAGTGGCAAACACCTGTGATGCCAGCACTGGATGGGCAGAAGCAGGAGGATTTGAGTTCAAAGCCAACTTGAGCTACATATCCAGACCTCATGTCAAAACTGAGTAGCTACAACCATAAAACCTTGGAAGAAACTGCCTTTGTCACCCTGGGCTAGGAGTAACTTCTCAGCTACACGTTCAAAAGCACAAGGAACCAAAGAAAGGGATGCTGTAATTCATTGAAAGAAACTTATTTTTGTATTTCAAAGACCCTTTATCAAGAAAGTAACAGCTGGGCTTGGTGGGGCATGCATGAACTTCACTCAGGAGGCAGGTGGATTGTGCGCTGGGCAGCCTACTGTACATAGTTTCAGGCTAGCCAGTTCTGTAGTGAGATCCTCTTTCAAAAAAACAACCTCAAATAAATAAATACAATTAATTGCTAAGATAGATAGCTTGATTTAAAAATGACAACAGATTAGAAGCTGGGCATGGTGGCATATACCCCTAATCCCAGGATGTGTGAAGTAGAGGCAGGAGGATCAGTTTCAAGTCCTTGGCTACATAGTTTGAAGCTAGCCTGAGCTACATGAGACCTTTTTTAAAAACAACAAATCAAAACATACAATAAAGCAAAAAGCTAACATTTGAACAAACGTTTCTGCAAAGGTATATGGCTGCCATGTGCGTATAGAGAAGCTCTGCATCATTAGCTGTTGGGAAGCTGCACATCAAACCACACTAAGGTGCCACAAGTATGGCTAGGATGCTCACAACTATAGACTACAAACTCCCGATAAGTTGTGGTGCAACCTGTGGTCCTAGCACTTGGGAAGTTGAGGCCAGTGTGGGCTACGTAGTAAAACCCAATCTTAAAATGGGGAGGGGGGTTGGGGAGTGAGCACTCACTGCCTTGCAGAGATGGGGTGTGGCTGTCAGCACTCAGGTGACAGCTTAAAGCCATCTCTGAGGCCAGTTCCAGGATGTGTTAGGGTTTCTGTTGCTTTGAAGAGACACCGTAATCACAGAAACTCTTAAAAAGGAAAACATTTAATCGGGGTGGCTCACACTTCGGAGCTTTAGTCCTTTATCATCACATGGGACATGGTGGCATGCTGGCAGACATGGTGCTGGAGAAGTAGCCGACTGTCCTATATCATGTGCAGGCAACAGGAAGTGGTCATCTCACTGGGCATGGCTTGAGCGTGTGTGAGACCTCAGAGCCAGCCTCTACAGTGATACACCTGCTCCAACAAGGCCACCCCTCCTAATAGTGCCACTTCTTTGGGGGACCATTTTCTTTCAAACCGCGACATGGTATCTGATGCCCTCTTCTGACCTCCTTGGGTACAAAGCACACAGTGTGCATACACATACACGCAGGCAGAACACGCACATAAATCTTTCACACATCTTTCACACACACACACACACACACACACACACACACACACACACACACACACAGCCAGATGATTTTGTGAAGAAATTGGAATCCTTTATTTCTGGTGAGAATGTAAAATGGTGCTGCCACTTTCAAAAATTACGGTCCCTTAAAAAGTGAAACATGAAGTTACTGTATGACCTAGGAATCCCAGTCCATTTTTGATCCCAAAGGAAAACGTGGGATCAGTGGTTAAAGGTCTTGCTGCTAAGCCTGACAGCCTGAGTTGGATCCCAGGGTCCAACACTCGTTGGGAGCAGAGGACTGATTTCTGCCAGTTGTCCCCTGACCTCAACGCACGTGCTGTATCACACCAAAAATGTCTTTACACAGACGTTCATAGCATTCTTGTTAAAGGTGGAAACAGGCTAATAAATAGACAAGCAGCATGACTCAAGCTGTGTGATAGAATAGTCTTTGCCCATAAAAGGGATAGGTGAGCAAACATGCTGCAACATAGATGAACCTTGAACACCTTATGCTGATACATAGTATAACATAGATGAACCTTGAATACATTATGCTGATATATAGTATAACATAGATGAACCTTGAACACATTATGCTGATACATAGTATAACATAGATGAACCTTGAACACATTGTGCTGATACATAGTATAACATAGATGAACCTTGAACACATTGTGCTGATACATAGTATAACATAGATGAACCTTGAACACATTGTGCTGATATATGCTATAACATAGATGAACCTTGAACATGTTATGCTGATACATGCTATAACACAGATGAACCTTGAACATGTTATGTTGATACATGCTATAACACAGATGAACCTTGAACATGTTATGTTGATACATGCTATAACACAGATGAACCTTGAACACGTGCTGAGGGAAGCCAGATACAAAAGGCTATGCATTGGGGGTTTTATTTACATTAAGTGTCCAGAGCAGACAGACCCTGGAGAGAGCGTTTGTAGCTGACAGGTGTGAAGACTCAGGATTGGCAGCAAGTCCCTTTACCTGCTGACCCGTCTCATAGCCCCCATGGACCCATTTAGGTCATTGTAATTAAGCTTCCCCAAATGATTCACAACCAGAATGGCCAGCTAAGTCAGAAACCATGTTCTGCTTCCTAGATCCAATAACCTGTGTTCTGTCCGCACCATGCTGGGCCTCCGCACTGCTGACTCCTCCGTCCCTGACACACTCTTTACCTGTCCCAGTCAGTTTCTCAGCTGGTCTTTCCATGCTTCTGCACTGGCTGCCCCAGTCACCCCTTAATTTGTACAGATGTTACTGTTACCAAACTTGGGGTTCACAGTCTTAACCCGAGAAGCCAAGTTCAGCAACTAATTCTCGAGAATCCAGTTAAACTAGCCAAATTACTCGTTAAAACACACACACAAAAATACAAAACAGAACAGAAAAAAGAGGTTTATTCAGTGTAGCCACACTGGGAAAAGGGACAAAGAGAACACGCACATTTAAGCAAGCTGTGGGCCCGCCCACTTAACACATTGTCAGGCCTCAGTCTCATTCTATAAGGCTGGCTGACAAGTTGTACATCTCTTCTCGAGCTTTCCCCTCTTGGATGGCTCCTCCTCTTCTCCCAGCATGAAATTCTTGGGGGATTCCCACCTGGGGGGTCCACTAGCCCTAGGTGGGGCAGCCACCTTGATAGAAAAAAGAGGTTTCTCATATCTAGGTTGTTACTCCAGCTGCCTGTTGGTCCAATGCTCACACAAGTTCTAGGAGTTAAAATTTATCTCCTCTCTCCACTACACTTGCCTACTTAGAGTATGGGTTGGTGGTGTACTGTTGTGGGATATTTTAATCACACTCTGACACTCCCAAGACTGCCCAATAAAGTTATACCTTGAATCAGAGGGCGGAGCCAGTGACTAGCTAACAGGAATTGGTCATGGAGAAGACAGCAATTTGGATAAAGGAGACACACAGGAAAGAAAGGGCGAGAGCTAGCGTGTGAGCTCTCTTGGCTCTGGGACGAGTGAAGAGCTGTGTCTCTTGCGGTGTCTCCAGTCAAAAAGCAAGGCCAGCTAGTCGCTACACAGCCTCTTTGAGCTAGCAGGTTTTCACCCAGTCTTCGCTTCTGAGGCTTATTGATAAGTAGAATGATAAAGTCTTAATTTAAACCTACATATGGCAGTCACAGCAGTCAGGGCCATGGGACCAGAAGCCCCACCAGGCCATAGCCTGAGTGGCCCACAGGGCACTGACTGAGGGGCCATGGGGCAGTAGACGATAATTAAAATATCAGTAGATTCATGTGCAGCCACTTAGCTGACAGAAAAACAGCAGTGTACCCTCTAAACTATCCAACTAAACATCACAGTAGAATTCTGGATATAGTTATTGCTTCTTTATTTTTTTATTCTGGAAAACAGAGGCAGTCCAATACATCCTGCAAGAACCCGAAGAGTTCCATCTTCCCTTAGGCACCTCCATTCAGGCAAGAGGAAGAAGAAGAAGAAGAAGAAGAAGAAGAAGAAGAAGAAGAAGAAGAAGAAGAAGAAGAAGAAGAAGAAGAAGAAGAAGAAGAAGAAGAAGAGGAAGAGGAAGAGGAAGAGGAAGAGGAAGAGGAAGAGGAAGAAGAAGAAGAAGAAGAAGAAGAAGAAGAAGAAGAAGAAGAGAAGAAGAAGTAGGAAGAGGAGAGAATTACAGCAGAACTGAAGATTTATTAAAATAAAATTTAACATAAATCTTTAGCACAGAGGTTATTAGAAAGTGGATGGGGGTGGTGCGAGGGAAAGAATAAGACATACTCAAACACGGTGTATGGGCTTTTCCTGAGAGATTCACACTTGGGTATCTTTAAAATGGGAATCTGTAGGATTTTGGCGGCTTTCAAGTTTTATCCGTAAAGGCTGAAAGAACTCCCCTCTCCTTTCAAAACATGACTTAGAGTGCAAGCCTAAAGGCAGAGACCTTCCTTTTATAAACACGCTCACAAGGTGGATTTCTGGAGTTGTCTAGTTGAGAAGCTTGCCTGTTTCTCCAAACTCAAGGTTTCTCAATGTCAGCCCTGCCTCTGCAGTGTGTTCACTGTCCTTGGCGAGATGCTGTTGTCTCTTCTTGAGCTTTCTAAGTGTCTCAGAGCTTTGCTCGCTCCATCAGCAGACGGACAAGGCCGACTGTTCTCACGCTCTCCTGTCCACATCCATCATTTCCCGTCTTTCCATCCTCAGAGGAGGCATCAAATGTTCACTGCCTGCCAATCCTGACTTTCTCATTCCTGTCTTCCTTCTTGAGGACATACCTCATCAGAAAGGTCTCAGGTTTGGGTTCCAGGACCCTGAGGCCGATTGCTGGGCTTTATGGAGTTTAAAGAAGAGTTAGGAATGCCGTGGACAGTCAGCTAACAGCCCGGGAGCGGCTCCGGAGAGAGTCCGGGCCCTAGCGCCAGAGGCAGTGGCAGGGACCCAGAAGAGAGGAGCCAGGCAGGCCCATGTGTCGGAGTCTTGGATCCTGAGGAAAGGTGTGTGGTGTCTGTTGGGGTTCACAACAAGAGCCTGAAGTCAGTATCCCTAACTCCTCCACAGGAGGCAGGGAAGCCGATGGGAGCAGAATGACCACCAATAATCCCCTTTGATGTAAACTCACTCCCCATGATGAGAAACCCTGGCATCTGGGAATGTGTTAGCTAGAGTTGCATACCATGGTCTTGTGAGAAGATACACTGTGAATGAGATATATTACTGTCTTTTTCATCTGGGGGTTAAATAAGAAAGGGAGAACTGCCCTTTGAGAAGACACCATTTGGCAAAAGTCCCTCCTTAGTGGGCAACTCCTGAAATAAAAAGAATTAGAGGTTTCATTTTTCCTAGAAACTCTCCCTCTGGGCTCGCTGATGGCTCAGGGCCGGACCCTGACTCACCAGGTGAGATGCAGGATCCTTCTATCAGGAATGCAAACCCACTAGACTTGCTGCTTGCTTGCTCAATTGTCACAGCTGTACTGTCTTCTTCCTGCAGAAGTTGACCCCCTATCCTTGCCGACGCTTGGGATTGTGTGGTCATCTGCCCGACGCTCTGGATGCCTTGCTAGCCTCCCCAGCAGGTGCTTGTTGGTATCAGGGAGACCGGGAAAGGGCACTGCAGGTTCTGTGGCCCAGGCAGCAGTGTGGTGGGGATTCTAATACTGCATTTGATGAATCAGCTAGCCTCCATGTTAGGCGTGAAAGCCATCTTATAGTAAAGACAAACTAGGCTCATTCCTGTTTATGATTAAACCTCTGTTTCTCAAGGATTGGGCTATGCCCCTCCTGTAGGCTTAACTATAAATGGTCCTGCACTGCCTGTTGCAGGAAATGAAAACCTTGTCTTTGTTTCAAAAGTTGTTATGATCACCTTGCAACTTTGTTTCTGAAGGTTGCTATGATTGCCTGGTCACGACCAACTTGTTATGTTCTGCTTCTGTAACCCTGCCTATTTGCCTGCCAAATCCCCCACTCGGAAACCACCTACCCCTTATTTTGCCCATATCCATTGCTGACCTCTTGAACTTTGCCTTAGTTTAATAAATCTTGGTTTAATTAATTTGGCCATGATGATTTGGGTAGGTGGTCTTTCTCCTTACATCTTTGGGATTAGCACACTCTTACATCATCCTCTTTGGTTATTTTGATTCCCAAAACAACTGGCTCAAATTAGGAATCCTTACAAAATAAGATGTATTTATCATACCACTCCCCGTTCCTGCTTTTGATTGTCTCTTCCGTACATAATAAAAGTCCAATTTTATCTCTTTCCATCTAATCTCCATCGCCAGATCTGTTTCTATCACACTAAACCCATTGCCGGTACACAGCAACATAGCTTTAAGTAATTTTAAAACATATTGTATTGCTTAGCAGGTTAAACATAATCTCATAGATCTCTGTACGTCTAGTGTGCACAATTTCATTTCAAAGGCTAGAAATCCAGCCTAATTGATGATGTTTGACTTTACACATTTCAGGGTCAAAGAGCAAAGATAATTTCATGCTCACAGTGAGAAAAGAGGTTACATTACATAATCATGACTTTTATTTGCTTCACGCTATTCTTCAAAATCAAAATGCATATCTTTGATGTCTTTTCTGAAAAGACATTACATTTGAGGTAAAAGCAATTATCATCAGCCATAGGCAAAGCATATTCTCTTAGATCAAAGAGCCCTCTGGATCCATCAGTGTTTTTTCTTAGCTTTCTCCAAACACATGCAAATCCACTCGGAATCAAAGCTGACCCACTGCTGGATGTGACAGACTGGCTTTATGCAGCCAGTGAGATGGATTAATGACCTCAGCAAAAAGCTGGCATGTTCAAGAGATTTAAAATATTTTTTATATAACAGCCTTAGCCAAAGCTGCTCTAGGGTTCAGAGGAACCCGTTTCCCAGTAGGACAGACTCCTTGACCAATGGCCAATCTCTAAGCAGAAGGGCGGACGAAGCCTGATACTTGTGTCATGGCCGGGTGTGTGTAGAGGGCGTGGGGGCTGGACAGGCATCCGTGTCAATTAGTAGGTTGGGAAACTCAGCCTTGCCAATCATGCCTCTCCGAGAAGCACTGCCAGGAGGCTGGAGACAGGATCCATGGTCAAGCCAGGGGGCACCTGCCCTGTTGAAGGTCCAACTGCCTGTCGCGTCATAGATATTTGCAGAATGCCTTATTTTATGAGACTTGTTTTGTTCTTGTTTTGCCTGATGGCTCTTGTGGAGAGCAGAAAGCCCAGGAGGAAGAGATGGACAGGGCAGCTGGAAATGCCCAAGCAAAGGTAAACTTGCCGGGTTGTGTTTGTGTGTGTGGGGGGGCTATTCCCAGTAGTTTTCCCCAGAAAGGGTTGTGTGTAACTCCTTCAGTGTCCTAGTAGAACGCCCAGGTAGAGGGGCCTCTACCTCTCCAAAGTGCTGACATCTGCCACAATGCTGAGCACTGTGCTAGAGTGGGCCTTGATTCTGACATCAAGGCCTTTTGGTCGATGGCTCAGACTTGATGGATAAAACTCTCTCTACATTTCCTGATTTTGTTGCTTGCTTCTGTCAGGCTAGATCCTGCAGGGAACATAGAGCTTGGCCAGAGGATTTCAGCCAAGTATTGAAAGGGAAATGGTATAGGACTCAATGTGAATTCTTAACAAAACATGTAATGCTGAAGGATTGCTCTGTGCTTGCAGAGCTATGAGGCCCAGAGTTGGAGCCCTAGCATGACAGCAATAGACAAAAGATAACGGGCAGTCTTCTTTAATTGTCAGGAAAGAACTTGATCAGATTAATGGGCTTTGAGTTACAGTTTTGAATTCTAGAGGAAGTGTATGATAGGTTGTCAGCAATATTAAAAAAAAAAAAAAAAGAGTTGAGCCAGGACATCTGGCTAACCCGCTTCCAGGAAGCAGAAAAGAAGGAGCAACTAAATCCAGCCTGACTTCTTCCGGTCAGCTCACTGCACAGGAGCCGGGGCCCGGGGAGAGACTGCTGCTCTACCTGGCTTCTTGGCAGAGAGGGAAGGGAGGGGGCAGGAAGGAAAGAGAGCACCTGCTCTCTCCGCCTCTCCCCACACGTACCAATACATGCTTAACCACAGTGAATGCTGCTGTTGACATTCCCAAGAATTACTGGTTAGGCCCAGAAGTTGTAATGAAAACTGTTGTGTTAAAAAAAAAAAAGTCTCCACTCCTTGTAAATCTGATTTGGATAATGTACCGAACTTGATCCCCAAGCTGAGGCATTGGGCTGCTGGGCACAAAGAAGACATGAACATCTGTGTGAAATGGTTTGCACCTGTTCCTCCAGGTGTTCTGAGAATGTGTGTGTGCTTTGGATATAAACAGATTGGGTGTGTGTTAGTTTATTTGCAGGGCCTTGAGCTTGTGAAGCAAACTGTCTAGGTCAGTGGTCTTCAAATATTTTTTACCATGTACTGTTACTGGTAACATTTTTCTGGAAACTGTACTAATCCCCGCCAACCCCTTTTATCTGCACACACACACACACACACACACACACACACACACACACACACACACACTATTGTATATAGGCATACTAGATTAAGTCTTGGCTGCTTCCTTATTTCCAGAAGGAAACTAAGAATAAGAATGACAATTGACTTCTAGTGCTTTGGTGGAACCTGCTACTCTGGGACACCTGGATCTCTCCAAGGCTCTGTTCTACTCAGCCAGGAAGCACAGCCCAGACTTACCTTGGTCATGTGTCCACAAAAACAGGCCAGAACCAGAAAGGGCCCTTCAGAAACCACCTGCTTAGCTGCATCTCTGAGCTCTGTTTTGGGGAAATGCAATCACAGGTGATGGGGGAAGAGCCACTAGCCAATCACATCAAGCTGGGGTGTGGCTACTGGGACCCCAGGTAGAAAATCGAGAGAACACAGGTACGCTAGAGGGATTGGATCGCGACTTTGGTAGAGTGAGCGTACCTGTGTTCTCTCGATTTTCTACCTGGGGTCCCAGTAGCCACACCCCAGCTTGATGTGATTGGCTAGTGGCTCTTCCCCCTTCACACAGGTGTTCTGTAAAAAGGAGATAAAGGGCCAAGGAAGGCTGGGAATCCTTGGCATGGGCCATTTTAAATAGATGCCTTCACAACAGAACTCTAGAATCTTCTTGATTCAAACGGGTGTTGTGAACCTTGAAAAGGGACTTAGATCACTGATTCTTCAAAATAATAAAACAACAGCTAATTTGTGGGACACCCTCCCACTGAGAACACGCTGGAAAGCAGCCTAAACGGGCTCATTTTACATAGCACGAGTGCCTCAGGGGTGTGAGTCACGCTGTTGTTGGCTCACTCTCTAAAGGAACAGCGCTGCAGGAAGCTGCGCCTGAGAATGCTGCCCACAGTCTAGGACCCCACTCGGTAGCCTGGCTGCCACAACTTCTGTTGCTCCTCAGAAGACCCAGAGTGCCGCTTGATGCCATGTGGGCCCTGGGGACAGCTTGAATCTGACATTTGGGGTGAGGACCATTCCTGAAGTTTGTCCCATGAGGAGTCAAGTGGGGAAAGATGAAGTGTGCGCTCACTGAAGCAAGGATGAGGAGAGGATAGGAAGCACCATGCAGGGTCTTTCTGGTTTCTCAGGACATGCATGCGGTCAAACCACCACAGAGCTAGGTCGTCTGGGGGCAGTTGTGCCAGTCATGGTTCTGATACTTCAGTTTTCAAAATTTCATTACATAGGAGTTAGGTTCTTTGTTCACAGCCTTGGGACCCTTCTTAGAAGTCTTGTTCACACACAAATATGTGTACACATTCACACACGTGATACCACCCATGTGGTTCTAGTCACAAGTACACAGTATACATGGTCTGCCTCACATAGTCCCACACCACACAGATGTTATCTCACACACGACTCCATGCCTTCTAATTCGACAGTCTTCCTGCATCTGCTAGCAAACCACTCACATGACAGTTACTCTGCCCAGCAGCTGCCTTTTAGAAACCTGTCGCTGACTTCCTGGCCTTCGGTGTTCCTCTGTGTTGAATTGTGGTCAATGGAGTCTGCTCCTCTGATCCAATACTTTCTGTTCTTCCTGCCTTTCTGTCTCCTACCTCAGCGATGCCTCCTGCCTCCTTCCTCCCCAGTTGCTTCCCTTTCCTGCCTGCAGAGGCCCAGCCCAGCCTCTTCCCTCTTGAGTCTGAGTCTGGCCATCCTTCTTCCCACTACCACCTCTCTGTGCCCCAGCCTTGCTCACCCCTTGGTTGGTTTTCATCCTGGTTCTGTTCTGCTGGACCAGGACCAGCTTCTTCTGCCCCCAAGTAACTCTTGCCCATGACAAGGAGTTGAGAGGTCAGGGAAGCTACCCTCTGACCATGCAGATTTTTCCTAATCGTGCTGAGCCTCAGTTTCTTGAACTGAAGGAATTTGATGATAGGTGAGGGGTGTCTAAAATTCACAGTTGAGAGCCTGCACGGAGCACTGTCACTGTGAGAATGGTGTTATGGCTGCTGTAGTTAACAAATCAGAACTCTGACCTGTGCCATGGACACAGCTGCCCCACAGGCATGGTGAACACCCACCCCCTTTTCACAAAAGGTCAGGTTTAAAGTCACCCAACAGTTTTAGCTTTTCTGTTTGTTTTTTGTTTGGTTGGTTTTTGGTTTTTTTGGGTTTTTGTTTTGTTTTGTTTTTTTGAGACAGGGTTTCTCTGTGTAACAGTCCTGGCTCTCCTGGAACTGGCTTTGTAGATCAGGCTGTCCACAAACTTACAGAGATCCTCCTGCCTCTGCCTCCCAAGTGCTGAGATTAAAGACCTGCGCCACCACCTCCCAGCCAGTTTTGACGTCTTGCCTTGAGGTTGTGGCTCAGGAGTTGGGGGCTGAGGGAAAAGACTAGTGGAGAAAGAGCCCCTTGTGACAATAGCTCAGGGCCCAGGGAGACCTCAGTGGTTCCAGTTATCAAACAATTAGTCCCTTTAAAAAAAAAAAAAAAAAAAAAAAAAAAAAAACCTCTGAGCCTCAGTGGCAAGGGATTTAAGCCTGATGTATCCTGTTGATGGCATTCTGTGACTTCCGGTTCACTAATGCTTCCCTAGATGGACGTGGAAAGTGCGTTGACAAGAAGGATTTGCGACCACGAGGCAGAGGGCACAGTTAATGTCCGTGATCTGCTAAGCCCTCTGAGCTCCTCAGGCACTTCCCGGCAGTCTTTGCGGGGATCTGCTTATGGCCCTGATATTGGCGGATGGTGTACTTCTCTGACCCTGGAACAGGTTCCTCGTCCTTAGGTCCTGGAACAGAGTCATTTCTCAGAACCATTTCTAGGGGAGAAAGTGGGAGCAAAGAGAAAGCGAAGTAGCTGTGTTGGTTGAATTCTGCCAACCTGGCACAAGCTGGTGTTATCCAGGAAGAGAGAGCCCCAGTTGAGAAAACGTCTCCATCAGATTGGCCTATAGGCAAGTCAGTGGAGCGTTTCTTGATTAATGATTGGTGTGAGAGCGTTCAGCCCATTGTGGGCGGTGCCACCCTTAGGCAGCTGGTCCTGGGTATAAGAAAGGAAGGTGAGCAAGCCATGGGGAGCCAGGCAGTGAGCAGCGCTGCTCCATGCCCTCCGCGTCATCTCCTGCCTCCAGGTTTCTGCCTGGAGTTCCCTGACATCCCTTTGTGATGAGCTATAAGCTGGAAGGTGAAAGAGCCCCTTTCTTTCCAAGCTGCTTTCGGTCATGGTGTTTGTCGCAGCAACAGAAAGCAGACCAAGGCAGTAGTTCAGAGAGTGGTCATACAAAAAGCACCTGGCTTTCATGTTTTGTAGCACAGGCCTTTGTGGCTCACTTGCATAGGGCAAACTTCTGTGAGCACACCGTGTAACATATAGATCCACACACAATTTCATGTGTTTGCTGTCTCGGAATTTTTTGTCTTTGTTTTTTTGAGGCAGTCTCACTGTATAGCTCTGGCTGATCTGGCGCTCACTAATTAGACCAAGCTGGCCTTTAACTCACAGAGATCTGCCTGTCTCTGCCTCCCAGGGACTGGGAAGGCCAAAGCACATGGCGCCCAACTCTTTGGAGAAATAGTCTTTATTTATTGATTTATTTGGGGGGAAGAACATTTTGAGACTGAAAGGACTTGGGGTGGGGGTAGAAAACAACTTCATATGGTACTGTCATGCCACATGCCACTGCATTTACCCAAACTTTTAGAATGGCCAGCACCAGAGTGAGCCCTGGGCTCAACCAGGACTCTGGTGGCAATGACATGTTGTGGCAGGCTCATCCATTGTCAAAAGAGTCCTGCTGTGGGATAGGATGTGGCTGATGGAAGCTGTATGCGGAGAGGAACCCAAAGCTGGCTCAGAAAAGTAAGCTCTATTGTTTCATAAAACGAAACAGAGAGGACTATAACCCATATCTATTGTTGACACTTCCCGTAAAGGCTGACAAGATGCCCCCAGAGCAGGCTGGCCTGTGCCGGACTTCTGCTTTTCTTTGGTTCAAAGTGGGGGAGTCCAATTGCTCATGGGGATGGGCCATGACAGAGGGAGAAGCTGAGGTTGAGGGCAGAGTTCCAGGACTCTGTCAAGGACGGTCAGATACTCTTGTGAGCCCCATTACCTCAGAACCTCACAGTGGAGAAAGTGAAGACAGGAAAGGAGTCAAAAGACTTGGTTATGGGTCATCTGGAACCAGATGGACTGAGCCAGGCAAGTGGCCACTGAGACAAAGGTGTCTCATGCCCCTGGCACTGAACTCGCTGTCCCGTGTCTCTCCTGGCTCACTCCACCAATTCCTCATTCCCTCCACATCTCAGGAGACTTCCCCATGGCATACTGTAATAGTTTCCCTGCCAAACCATCTCCTCTTCTTCATCCTGTTTAGTGATTCTATGGCATTCAGCACTATGGTGACATCACTTATCCATCCGCCTGTTTATGGTCATCTCCTCAACTAGGTTAAGCCTTTGAGGATGTGAGCAACACTCTCCCCATGGTGGGAACATGTTAGGCAGATTAGCTGTTCCCAGAAATATGTCAAGTAGTTCCAGGGTCTGGGAACTACCAGATGGCTGTCCATATGGATGCCGACATCCCCACGGTTGAAGGAGGAGAACCAGTTTGAGTCAGAGCCCTCACTGGAAGTGGAGCAGTGAATGGGAGGTCCAGGGCTGAGATGGAGACCGGCAACCCACAAAGAAGCCCTAAGCTGGAGGCTGCAGCTTATAAAGGAATCTGTCTGGGTCCGGGGGCTGGTCAACCCTTAAACTGGCACCGAGCTAATAATAAAACGTCCTGTGATTATGGAAGTGTTGTATATCTATTCTGTCCAAGATAGTAAGCGCAAGCCATGAGTTAGTTGTTCTTAGCATGTACACGTCGCTAGTGTGATGGAGGAACAGGAGTGCAATGGCATTGGATTCTGTCTAAGATGGGAATGGCGGCCTATTTCCGATGGCTACTTCATGAATGGCACAGCTTTGATGTCCCGCTGCATTACACTGCCAGTGCTGAGCTGGTGGGGGATGAGACAGGTGTCTCCGAGGTCACAGAACAGGAATCCTGTTGCCCTTCTCTTATGGTCCAAACAGGAAACTCTGGTGTTCCTACAAGTGAGCCGGGCAGGAACAGGAGGGTAAGATGAGAGTCTGCAAAGGGGGTGGTGAAGACTCAGAACAAGAGTACCCTGTTATCTCTCCAACCCCCAGAATTCCGTGCACAACAGCTCGCAGGTCCTGAGAAGGCCTGCTTCCTCTCATACATCGGTCACCTCATCCTTTAAGCCACACGGTCAGCACCAACCTGCATCTGGGCAGTTCCGGAAACTGCCTAAGGCAGCTCCAGGGTAGAGTGCTGCCAGTGTCCGGGGTCCACTCACCTAGCTCTCACAGGGGCTTTGGGAAGTCCTGCACTTCTGTCTCCTCAGAATCACCCAGACCCCTAGAGGCAGTGCAGCAGCTCCCTGGGTAATGACAGTGTGGTTAAGTCTGAGAGCCAGTCACCGAGGTACACCAGGATCTTAGGATGTTGTTGGGAGCAGTGGTCCTCGGTGTGGCTGTGTGGGAATTTACTGAGGGTCCCTTCCAAAGACACAGAGTTAAGTGCCCAAGCATCAGGAGTTTTGGAAGCTCCTCGGGAATTCGAATATAAAGCTAAGGCCAAGAACCATCTGGTTTAAAACAACTTTGGCTAAATGTGCTAGAATCAGTTTAAATTCCCCCTAGAAGCTGGTCGGAGCACCTTTATATTGCTTCCACTTTACTGAATGTCTAGGGTGTGCTGGGCATTGTGCTTAGCGCAGACACAGATGATCTCAGGTCACACCCTTTAGAAGTTGGCCTGAGAAATAGAAATGGTACAGCTTAGGTGCGCCATATAGACTAACCGTCCTTCTGCTACAGAATAACCAGAGCAGTAGACAAATGATACAGCTTAGGTGTACCACATAGACTAACCGTCCTTCTGCTACAGAACAACCAGAGCAGCAGGCAAATGCTTTACAATATGCCGGATCTGACTGCTCTAGGACTGAGAGGTTATGGTGGCAAAATTAATCTGGAAAGAGTATAGGACAACGGAGGGACTGAGCTAGACAGGTGTGTGTGTGTATACAGACGTGTCCCCTGAACGACAGAAGCCACTCCAGGTCTAGCTGGGGAAAGCAGCGATTTGGAGCTTTGCGGCTGCTTATGTCACAGTGTATTTATTACAAACCACACTGTAACACATGAGTTATGGATCTGACTGCAGCTCTGGCTTCCTGGAACGCACTCTGTAGACCAGGCTGGTCTTGTGTTCATGGAGATCCACTGCCTCTACCACCTGTACTGGGTTTAAAGGCGTGTGCCACCGGACCACCGTGCTCAGCTTTGGGAAATGTTTTTAAAAGAAAAAACTTGGTAATCTTCACTATCCTACAATTTAACCACATTCACCGAGAGCTCGCCAGGGTAGGGGACTATTCTGCCTGGGAAGACATGTGCTCTTAGAAATGTTCTGGAAGGACCCGTCCTCCGGCGACCATCCCTGTGGGTGTGGGTGTGGGTGTGTGTGTTGGGGGGAAACTTTAACCTTTTCTATCCCTGAGTGTGTCAGAATAGAGAGAAAGTACAGACCAGGTGGGCCCTGCAGGGAGTCATCCACCCACAGGGCCTCTCCCAGCGCCTTGGTGGGCCATGGAAAGACATTTCTTTTTCTTTGCAGTGACTTGTATAAAAAGAACCCTGATGTGACCAAAATCCGGCCAGGAAAACCTCAGCCTCTGCTCAGAGTCGATGACCACGACTTCACCATGAGGCCGGCCTTTGGAGGTAAGAGAGCTTCCTCCCTTCATCTCTCCTGTCCCCAGTGCTGCTAAATGGAGGTGCGCCCTGTACCAGTCAGGGCTCATTTCCGCTCCACGGAGAGGTAAGCTCTCTAAGGAGAGAAATGGTCCAGGGGAGTGGAGAGGCTGTCCACAGAGGCCTCAGACACCCAACTGTTGACCTTCACAAAGGAGAGCAGGCTAACTGTCTTTTCCAAAACAAACAACCAGCCAAGGATATAGGTCACTTGATGGCCAGCTGGGGTGTCTGGTGGCAGCAGGAACTTTGCTCATTACTGAGGCCCCTCACACCTCTTATTGGTTCTCACCCTCAGCGTTCCCCTTTGGAGATCAGGGAGTGGACATGTGGCTCCCAGGATTTGGAGAAATGTCTCACTGGGGACTGCATTTCAGTCAGGTTAGGCTGCAATAACAAAGCTCCACAGGCAAGGGGGCTCAAAAACCAGACACACTTGCTTCCCATAGTTCCAAAGGCCCAAACCCAAGGCTAGACAGATTCTGGTTCTGGAAAGGGCTCACTTTTTTCAGCTCATAGGTGACATCTGCTCACTGTTAGAGTTATGTCACCACAAATGCTGATGACCAGAGACAGAATTGAGTCCATTTTTAAAGAAATTACAAGCCGGCCAGTGGTGGTGCACACCTTTAATCCCAGCACTCAGGAGGCAGAGGCAGGAGGATCTCTGTGAGTTTGAGGCCAGCCTGGTCTACAGGGCGAGTTCCAGGACATCCAGGGCTACACAAAGAGAAACCTGTTTTCAAAAGAAAAAAAACAAAACTAAAACATTACGTTGTTAATTTCAGGTGTGTATGTGTGTATCAGGCTTGGTGGCAGGCACCGTTACCCACTGAACTATCTCACTGGCTCAGCAATTGAGTATTTTTAAATATATTTTTTACAATTATTTAGTGTGCCCTTGCCATGCCAACAACTTTTGGGAGTCCTATCCTTCTACTGTGTATGTTCCAGGGATCAAACACAGCTTATCAGCCTTGGTGGCAAGCACCTTTCCCTGACTGAGCCATTTCACAGGGCTGGACATTGACTCTTTAAACTGCACTTTATTCAGAAAGCCTGCAGTTTGATAGGACAGTGGGTTATGTCTTGTCTCTAGGCAGCAGCTAATATCTACAGTCAGTGGAAACAGAAGCAGTATTCTGACTTTAGAAAGGGCACAAGAGGGAAGGAGAGAAGAAACAGCAACGTCGTGTCTCTCAAAGACCAGCTGACCATCTGCCCAGAGGGTCAAGATGGAGCTTTGGAATGACTGACGTCAGCAGTTCCCTGGGCAGCCGGGTTTGCATGCTCTCATGCCCATGAACCTCAAGCTGCAGCAGCACTACCAAGCTGGGCATCGGCTCAGAGCAAGCAAATCAATAGTAGCATTAGGGTTCACCTGCGTTGAGCTATTGACAACGTCTATGTGAAGATTCTTTTCTGCAATGCGAAGTCCAATGTTCCCTTAACACACTATATAGAAGGTCTCTGTTCCTGTCACCTCCATCATATCTCACATGGTGAATGGGTGGAGATCTCTCAGAGACCCCTTTTAAAAGGGTAGGAATCTCATTCAAGAGAGGGTTCCACACCCATGATCTAATTACCTATTCTCTGATAACATTACCTGGGGGGCACAATTGGGGTTCAACATTCTCATTTTGTGGGGGTGTAAGCATCCAGGAAATGGCAGCTGGGTACAGAGCCAGCATGTCTCCTAAGGAAGGAGAACAGTGGAACACAGACCCTCAGGTCACCCTAACCACATGCGTGTGAGGGAGGTTAAGGCCGGGGCATTTGGAGGCGAAGCAGGTCAAACCCAGGCAGGCTGCTGCTGTTCTTATCCCCACCTCCCAACAGCCTTCAGGACGGCCACCCCATTTTCCTGGAGCAGGGATACACATTTTCCTGAGGCATCAGTAACCACAGGATATCCTCAGGCAGGTCCCCAATCTTTTCTGAGCACCTGTTTGCTCCTTTGTAAAATGGGAACAGTCGTCAACACACGGGTTCTGCCCAGACTGTCAGAGATAACGTATGTAAAGCTCTTGACATGTGTTCATTCACACCCTCACAGGAAGTCCAGCTGTCAAGCCTTCCTCTTGGGGGACTGTTGAAGGATTAAGAAATTAATTTATCTTACAGGCTTTTGCGTTTTAAGAGGGCAGTGTATTTAACCCGGGTTCTGGATGGAACTCGGGTCATCAGGTTTGTGTGACAAGCACCCATCTGGGGAGCTATTTCACCAGCCACAGTGAGTTTATTTTATATTCACATAGTACGTATGTGTGCTTAGGGCATAAGATGGAAGAATCTGGAGTAACCTTTAGAAACAGCTGTGTTGGTTGGGCCAGTGATCCACCCAGGAGAGAGGGTGAGACTTCTGCTTTGGAGGGCAGCTGGCTCCGGGAGTAGGAAGTATCTGCTGAGGGAGAATGGGCCTTACTATCATGAAAGGAGAAACATGGCAAGTTATATCAGAGACTGCGGAGGTGATGGGTTACAAGGAAGAGGTTGACCCGAAAGGAAATGGAACCCAGGAAACATCCCAGCCACAAAGCAGGTGCAGCGGTGCAAGGGTACAGGGGGGCGCAGGGGTGCACAGGTTGAATGCCAACAACAGCAAAAGGAAATGGCTACCAGGCATGGGCAACTCATGTCTGAGGTGTCCTTAAGCAGTCCAGTGGGTGCTGGGACTTGAACGGAGGTCCTCTGGAAGAGCACCATATGCTCGTCTTAACCACTGAGCCAGCTCTCCAGCCTCTGGAATTTCCTCTATCCCCTGTATTTGGAATTAACTAGGCCTTCTTTTAGCCTCCAACAGCACCTGGGTGTGCGCCTGTCATCACTGTGCTACATCCCCTTTCATTGGTCTGAGCTGCTAGAGAAAGGAATCACAGCAGCCGCCTACAGAGCTTGGCTGCTCCGGGCAGACAGCATCAGTATGAAACACCAGAGTGTGCTGTCAGTATGAAATGCCACTGTGTGGACCTAGGAGGATCTGCACACATGTGAAAACTCATCCAAGTCACGCTGCAATAATATCTAGTCTTTTGTTTTCTCCCCCTCCCTCCCATCCACATCCTTCTCCTCCTCCTCCTCCTCCTCCTTCTTCTTCTCCTTCTTCCTCTCTCTCTCTCTCCCTCTCTCCCTTTCTCCCTCTCTTCCTCTCTTTGAATGTTGGGACTGGAACTGGGGTTCTCCACGTGCTAACCACATATTCTACTATAAAGTAATATTCTCAGCCATCATTTATTTCTTTAACAATCTGACACTCAAACTGTCAAGTTAAGACAACCAATAAGGAATGGTTATTACACTTTTGCCTTTCATTTTAACTAATTTTGTTAGTTTGAGATCATTTCATCATAAAAAAGAGGCTTCGAGAAGGAGCCTGAAGAATTCTTTGCCTTTGGATAACCCTTAATGATTTCTGTATTCATTTTGATATGGCAACTTCTCGACAGATAATACAGGCTCTTACAGATACTGTTTTTCAATTTCCATGGGAACCAGGATCATGCTCTACTAACAGCGCCGAGAGGCCATTGCCGAAGATGACTGTCTTGGGATGTCAGCTCTGTGCATAGGCTTTGAGCGGAGGGTACAGGGGGAGAGGCAGTAATGGGCAAGGCTGGGAGACTCCTGGATGATAGATACTTCAGTGACCCAGATGGGGCTGTTGTTTTGGTGACTTTTATCTTGGCATGAAGGGGAGGAAAGAGGTTAGGTAAGTTTAGGTCAAGCCCACCTGACCCAAAGGTTAAATCTGCAAAGGGGAAGACACAGTATAAAGGCAGAGATTCGGCCTTTTTATTCTGTTCTCATCACACAGCAGGCTCTTTTACAGGCCCAATGGGAGGACTGGTGCTTTCTGCAAAAACAGCCGTGTCTCTGAAAAGTATTGTAGGTAATCATTACCATCCTAACCGCCAAGCTCACAGCCTTGTCAACAAGTCTAGTGAGAAATGTAACAGATTATCAACTGTGTAACCTCCAAAATCTGTGCTCTTCATGAAAACACTAAAAAACCAAGTGAATCTAGGTGGCTGACTTTGGCTGTTCCCTTCCCAGGCTTTATATAGTGTATCGAAATTAAGGTCCCTGCCTAGCATGCAGATGAGAAAGCTGAGTCTCAGAGAAATCTGTGTACCAAAGGCCACACTAAAACCAACAAAGAGGACAAAACTGAGACCTAGACAGTATATCAATCCTTTGGCTTGTTTTAATTTTTGATATTGCATGATTTTTCAAAAGTCTGCCTCCCAGAATAAGGATGACTCAGTTTCTCCAACTACATTCTATAAACACTCGAGTGCACATGCATTCATGTGAGTGTGCAATATACAAAACCCTGCACCTTTCCCCAGAGGCTCCAGGATGTCTCCCACCTGTCCCCCTACCCAGATGATCACAACACGAGGATATTGGTGGGCGGAGCCAGGACACAGAGGTAAGTAGTCAGCAGCCTGCAGCAGGTATGAAGGATACCTAAGGAGGTGAGAGGGGATGCAAGGCCAGAAGGGGACCTGAGGAAGAGGAAATGGCTCTCTACTCTCTCTGGAGCTTGTTAGATCATCTAATCCCAACAAGGGCATGGTAGATTCTGAGAACTTGTTTTCTACGCTCTGATTTTCTATTATTTTTACAGCAATCTCATCCTACTGAAGAAGTGGTTGAGGAGGACAGGAACGGCATGTTCAGAGACTGCTTCCCTAGTTCATGATAGAGCCAAAAATGACCTCATTCTTGCCCACCCGTGAGGCCACAGAGGCTGCAGTGTGCCCCTTCCTCCTCTTCCACTGCTTCAGAGGACCTGCGTGCTGTTGGCTTTATGTTGAATGTTCATCATTCTGTGGTCTATGTGTGTGGGGTTAGGGACTGGAGGAGGTCAAGTGTTTTCTTGAGCGCAGTCAGTCAATGACCCAGGGGCACTAACACTTCTTGTAGCTTTTACTCATTCTCAGACACTGTGACACTAAGACACTAATCTTAGATGTTGGCTTGACTACATCTTGACTCAGTTAATACCCAAGCAGCTGGGCACACTTGTGAGGGATTATTCTTCATCGGATCATTTGAGGTTTGGGAAACCCACCCTAAATTTGGGCCACATCTTATAGTGGCACCCACATAAAAGGACATTAAAGAAGGAAACTTCTGCTTCCTGCCCACTTTCTCTCACTCTTGCTGGCAAGTTCATCCATCCTACAACTGAGGCATGCCTTTGCTGGTATTAGAACTTACTTCTTCAGGATTCCAAAACAGACTGACGACGGGCTGAGACATCTAGTCTCATGGACAGAGCAGCTATCAGATTCTTGGCCTTTTCTTCAGGAGGCAGCCCTTGTTGGACTAGCTGGACCACAACTTGTAAGCCATTGTAAAAAAAAAAAAATCCCTCTTTGAATGTAAGAATTCACTCTATCGGTTCTGTTCCTCTTGAGAACCTGACTAATACAGATTGTGGTACCAGAATGGGGTATTGCTGTGACATTTCTGTTCGTGATGTTTTTGTTGTGTTTTGTTCCATTTAGGAGGAAGACTTTGGGCTAGGAGAGTGACTGAATGCTGTAAACAGAGGTTAAGGGGCCATCCTAGCAGGAGCTTGGAATGTGGTGTGCTGAGAGCAATGTGGGCTCTGGAGGCCCAGTTCAAGAAGCTTCAGAGGGGACAATATTAACAACTGGGCTAGGAACCGTGCTCGTATTTGGGCAAAGATTGTGGATGCTTTTTGTCCTTGTCCTAAAAATTTGCTTGAAAATTGAAAACATGATGGACTAATTTCCTTGGCAGCCTAATCTGACTGCTCCATGCAGGGCTCCAAGGGAAAAGAGAGCAAAAAGAAAATCAAAGTGTAGAGTTGGAGGGGAAAAAGAGCACCAGAAAATTTAATGTGGGAGCCAAAACTCGGGCTGAAAGAGCTAAGGAGAGGCTCCATGGGAAATGGGGTACAGGGAGTGGGCATCAGTGCCCTCAGGACAAGACTCTAGTCAGATAATCCTGTAATTTGTGAAAAAAAAAAAGGCTTGAGGAATATTTTGTTCCTAAGAAGCAACGGATCAAAGTTTATGCAAATGTAATTCAAAGAGGGGCCAGGCTCCAACCCAAGCAGATAGTCAAACGTGGCCACTTCAGCCACGTAGTTCCGGCTTTAGTTTCAGGAGGGATAATGAGTAAAGGGGTTGTGGAGTCTTCCCCCGCGGTTAAGGATGGCTGCTGAGGCTAGGCATGTGGCAGGGGAATCCTTGCAGGGAGGCCCCAAGATGCCATTGTGTGAGGATGTGAAGGTGAAATCTGGGTTCTGTTAATGACCTCATGATGTTGGAGGTGCCAAAGCTGAGGGGTGTCTGCCAGGGAGACAGGAAGTGGGAGCAGCCAAAGAGCGAGTATTTTGCAGTCAGCGAAACTGAAAGAGCAAAGTCGTCTAAGCCCTTGACATCAGATATGTGGTTACAAGATTTGAAGTTTGCTCTGCCAGGTTTTGGCTTTGTTTTGGTTCCTCCCCATGCCCCATTCTTTCCTTTTCATAGGCCCATATTTCTACATGGTGGGACAGCCAGGCTCTCGGGCCATAGTTAGTACCTGAGGTGGTCACCTACCCTTCCAGACAGGCTGTCGCTACCCTAACAAAGGGTCAGGGTGTTGTTTTGCTCCTTTCTTTGTAATTTGGAGGATGCCTGAAAAGAGATGCTAATTCAGCCTACGTGACAGAGCTAGCATGCACAGCAGGAAGACTGACAGCAGGGTAGATGTGGATGGGACTAAAAGCCATTCACCTGGTTGCCTAGGAAACAGAATGCTAATGTATTTTCCCCTCAGTTTATGTTTTGGTATAAAGGCTGTTTGGAGAATAAATGGGAAATTTTCAGGATGTGAACTCAGGATTTCATGAGGGGCCACTGAGAATCTCCCTCCCGATGAAGCCATGTGAGTTGTGTCTTTATTCCTGCACCTCCACGCTGGTCCAGAGAAATAATTTATGGTCCGGGCTGCCACGGGACCCCGACACCTTTTGGAATGGTAATGTATATTATGTGCAAAAATATGTTGGATGTATATGATTTGATTTCTGATTATACAGGAGGTTCCAATTAAGAAACTGGCTCAGGTCTCAAAAAAGACTATGGATTTGTAAAGTGTGTTGAGACTATGAAAGACTATGGGACTTTTGAAGTTGGACTAAATGCATTTTCCATTATGGTATGGCCAGGAGTCTATGAGGCCAGGGAATGAAGTGTGGTAGTTTGAATAAGAATGGTCCTCACAGGCTGATATATTTGCATGCATGGTCCTCAGTTTGTGAAACTGTTTAATAAAGATTAGGACTCATGCCCTTGTTGGAGGAGGCATGTGTTGGAGGGGGTGAGCTTTGAGGTTTCAAAAAGGCATGTCCTTCCCAGTGAGCGCTCTTGTCTTGTGTTTGTGGGTCAGGATATAAGCTCTCAGCTAAATGCCTCAGTACCATGCCTGCCTCCATGCCTGCTGCCATGCTGCCTCCAGTGTTGATCATGGACTTTAACCTTCTGTAAGTATTAGGCCCAAATTAAACGTTCCTTTTATAAGTTGCCTTCATCATGGTGTTTTATCATGGCAATAGAAAAAGTGACAAAGAGAGACACTGTTGTACTTTTTGGCGCGTGTGGAAAGACACGAGACACGAACGAACCCACGCAAGAAAATTTATTAGAGGGGGTGTGCTCACGGGCCCGAGGAAACGTGAAGAGAGGGGGAGGAGAAAGAGAGCGCGGGAATGGCGCCTCTGACTTTTAAAGGCCGCGCTGCTCATGCGCAGACGGCTCGCGTAGGTGCGTCAGACGCTGGTGACGCAAATGGCGGGCGACCCAGGCTTTCGCGCATGCGCACAGGGGTGAGGCTAGCCATGTATGCGCGAGCATGGGTCACACCCCCAAGAGGCTGCCTTTTTGACCCAGGGGTGGGGCTTCACGGGCAGCCAAATACCAACAGACACTGTCATGATTTGAAGCTGAGCTGTATATTAAGTTCTGTACATTAAGGTGAAGTTCTAGCTATTGTCACCACTAAGGTGTGGTCTTTAGGAAGGTAGTTTACATCAGCTATATTGGTGGATCTGGACTCTAGTCTTTTTTCTTGAGCCCAAGAAATCATCTAAAGCACACATACACCCCTAGTTCCCTTCTGCTTCCCAGGAGAAGCAGAACTTAATACCAGACTCCCCTTGCTCTGGAATATTATTTGAAGATGTGTTATGTTTGTTTACACTGTGGAATATTTGTTTAATGATGCAAATATGTATTGCATTATTTTTTGTTTCATTTGCTTAACTCTGTGAAGCTGTGTTACTTTGCTGGCCTAAAACACCTGATTGGTCTAATAAAGAGCTGAATGACCAATAGCAAAGCAGGAGCAAGGCTAGGCAGGGCTGGTAAGCAGAGAGAATAAACAGAAGAAATTTGTGAAGAGAAGATTGGGGAGCAAGAAAAGGAGAAGAAGGAGGAGGACATCAGGGGTCAGCCACCCAGCTACACAGCAAGCCATGAGTAAGAAGGAAAGAAAGGTATATAAATTAGAGAAAGATAAAGGCTAAGAGGCAAAAGGATAATTTAAGAAAAACTGGCTAGAGATAAGCCAAGCTAAGGCTGGGTATTCATAAGAAAGAATAAGCCTCTGTGTGGTTTATTTGGGAGCTGGATGGTGGGCCTTCCGAAGAAGAAAGAGCCAAAAGAGTCAGAGTAAAAAGCCAACAACACCCCCCTCTTTGGTCCCTGTTTCCCTCTAACATTGCCCCCATAATCCTGTGCAACTTTGTTAACTGATGTCTTCACAAAGAAGAGGGCATGCTGGGTTATAAGTCAGTGGTAGAGTTCTTGCCTATCATAGAGGAGGTTTGTTCCCCAGCAACACTTAGCTTCCTGCTATTAAATATAGAACCCCTTGATTCTTTCCAATGATAGAGCCAGGTTTATAGCTCAGTGGTGGAGTCTTTGTCGAGCATGTGTAAGAGCACAGGTTCAATTCTGAGTACTACACCTGAAAGGCCCAGATAAATCCAGACCCCTCTAGCAGAAAGAATAGAGTAAAAAATCTAGCAGGGAGAGAAGAACCAAAAATCTAGGTTAGCCGGTTCAGTGACTCTGTTCCAGGAACTAGCAGACCATAAAATTAGATTGTAATCTTGAGAATAATCTTGAGAAACGGGGAGTTACCCCCTTGTGATTATCATTGTTATTTTCAGAATTTTCCAATGATCACTGGTATTTTCGGAAGTTTTCAATGACTCCCTTCTTACCCCCTTTGGATTGTGGTTTCTTCCCCTAACTACCCCTTCTCCCAGCTACTTGGGGTTGAACTCCTCTACCCCTGTGTGGGATATGAGTCTTGGCCCCAGTGCGCTGGTTCCTGTCAATAAACCTCGTGTGATTGCAGCAAGGACCGTCTCTCGTGAGTTCTTGGGGGGGTAGTGTTATCCCGAGACTTGAGTGAGAGTCTCCTCACTCCGGGGGTCTTTCATACCTACATACAAAGTCCCGACATTAAAACAAATACTTAGTTCCTAAATAAACATGACAAAGATGACACACAGTTTTTTAAAATTTAGTGCCAGAGGCCTGGAGTGGAAACTCAGTGGTTAAGAATATTGCTTGGGAATGGGAGTAGAGGAGGGAGGAAGAACTGGAATTGGTAGTAAAAAATATAAATAAATAAACTATTATTTTAAAAAAAGAATATTGGCTGCTCTTGAAGAGAACTGGGGTTCATTCCCCAGCACCCACATGGAGACTGAACCATCTGCAAACCCAGTCCCAGGTCATTTGACTCCCAGCAAAACACACATGCACATAAAAACAAACAAACCTTAAAGTTTAGTGCTGGATGCTGTTGTTGGTCTTATTAGGAGTTTAGCTTCCATATCTTAAGTGAGACTGGCTTGTGAGTTTGCCTTTTCATTCCTTGTTTTGACTTGATAAAATAAGTTGATGTTTTTGGATAGCTCTTTTGGTTTCTTAAACGTTGTTCCTATATCTTCCAGGAGAATGTTTAGAAGGGTGCTAATTCCTCCTAAACCCTTGGTGCTTTGCTGCTAAAGCCTTCTGAACCTGTTATTTTCTTTGTGGGAAATTTTTAATCACAGACTCAACTTTACCTGCCTCTTTAAGTTAAACAGTAGTGGCTGTTTGGCTACAGATGTAAAGATGCCAAGTTCTTATTTTTTGTCCTTTTATTTTTTAATATTAAAACATATTATAAACATTTTTATTAAAAAATTGAGACCTGGGCCAGTTAAGTTGCCAAGGCTGGCCTCAAAAATGCAATCTTTCTGACTTAGTGTCCTGACTATCTGGGATTACAGGCATGCACCACTCTGTCTGGCATCATGAATATCAAAATCATTTAAAAGATCTTTCTCTGCAGTATACATTTATTAAAAAGTGCACAAACCACATGCTCTGTTCACTAACTTCTCACTGGATAAACTCACCAATGTAACTCTCATCCGGCTCAAGAAAAAGACATGACCCCTAGATACGCAGTTTTAGAAATCTGGTCATAGAGTCTTACCCAGTGCACGAGAACCTTCCACAGTGTTGTTTTGCGATGTGATCTTACTGAAAGCTACCAGAGGGCAGGACTCCAGCTGTACGTTAGCTTCTCTGTAGGAAGGTGATTCAACCTTGGGTCAGTGACCACGATCTCCACTCGGGCACTGGGGTCACGCTGTCCCTTCCAGCTCCGCTGCAGATACAGCCTAGGATAGAGGCATAGTCCAGTTTGTAACTTGCCTAGCAAGCACAGAGAACATTCCCTTCAGCTTGGGAACAGTGTGGGCTTCCGACCCAGTCTCTGACCTCAGTGATAAAGTATAGGCACCTTATAGATCAGGGGTGAGCAGAAAGCACCCCACATAGAATTCTGAGTCCTGCCTCACCCCTCAGGCAGCCCTCACTCCACAGGGAAGCTGCTGGGTTGTCCCTCCACCTCAGATAGAGAGGACTGTGTCTTACTCAGCTGTCTCTGCTCTCCCACAGGCCCTGCCATCCCTGTGGGTGTGGACGTGCAGGTGGAGAGTCTGGACAGCATCTCCGAGGTGGACATGGTAGGCATTGCCCCAGGCTGACTTCATCAGTGAGGGATCACACTTCTAAGATGCTAAGAGCATGGGGGTTCTGGGGTGCAGGTTGTGACTGTGAAAGCAGAAGGTGACGGGATTGGATTTTGGGGGTAGCTGACCCAGGTACAGTAACATCTAGAGTAGGGTTATTGTATCCACCGGATAGAAATCTTTGTAAGAGGGACACCTGATTGTCCAGGTTTCTGTCACTGACCACTCATCTGAAACCTGTTGAGGCAGTGTTGGAATGCCGGCTACATCTCCCAGAGCTGTCTCTGGGAAGAGACTTCTGCAGTCTTTGTGGTGACTTGACAGCTCTCAGTTTATAACCCTTGGCTCTTTCAAGCTCTTTATCACGTATTCTGTGCTGATCTAAATCATGTGATAGGGAACTTCCCATACCTTCAAAGGTCCCTAAAAGTCAAATCTTCCCTTCCTTCAGGGCATTGGTTTGAGACTTTGGAGGGGGGTTGCTGAGGAGGTGGCCTTGAAGGTTGCTTCTGAAAAGGCTCCTCCCGACCCATCCCTCTCACATCCTCTCCCTCCCTCTTGCCCTCTCCCCCTCTCCTTCTCCTTTTCCTTTCTCTTTCTTACTCTTAACGAAGTTCCTGAGCAGATTTCTAAGGGAAGCCTCCCCTTCCCTTTAAGGTCTGTCACATTTAGATCTCCATTTATTCTACTGTTCCTAATTCTCCTCCTCCAACCTTGAGTCTTAGTCATGGCCTTGAGGCCCTTTTCTTCTAAGAAAATTCACCGAAGGGATTTGTGACACTGTTAAGCCCAAATCCGCAATCCCTGACAAGCCAACAAGGAAACCAAGAGTCCCGTATGTAAAAGCAAAGAGCCTTTACTTTAATCCAGTTTGCAAACTCAGTCTCCCTGCATGTCCAATGTATTGGAATAACCGGAGAGCCCCAAGCTCAATTAGAATAGGGTTTTATAGTAGTAAAGGTGGGGGTAAGGGGTTTCTGAGGTTTTAAGATCCCTGATTGGCTGACATTCATCTAGGGTTTCCTGGTGACTGTGAGCTGCAGGTGTTTCTATCTACAGGGCTTGGAATGCCAGGGATTCCCTTTGAATGGTCTGTTCTTGGGTGGGTAGGGGTGTCGGGTGATCTCAGCTTGTGGTGTCTCCTGCAGCCCGGCGTCGGCTTCAGTCTTAGGGTAAACAATTGAGGATGATGGGGATTCTGTAGAAGAGGATGATGGGTATTCTGCAGTAGAGGATGTTGGGTATTCTGTAGTAGAGGATGATGGATCATTCTGCAGTAGAGGATGTTGGGTATTCTGTAGTAGAGGATGATGGGTATTCTGTAGTAGAGGATGATGGGGATTCTGTAGTAGAGGATGATGGATCATTCTGCAGTAGAAGTGTTGGGTATTCTGCAGTAGAGGATGATGGATCATTCTGCAGTAGAGGATGTTGGGTATTCTGTAGTAGAGGATGATGGGTATTCTGTAGTAGAGGATGATGGGTATTCTGTAGTAGAGGATGATGGGGATTCTGTAGTAGAGGATGATGGGGATTCTGTAGTAGAGGATGATGGGTATTCTGCAGTAGAGGATGTTGGGTATTCTGTAGTAGAGGATGATGGGGATTCTGTAGTAGAGGATGATGGATCATTCTGCAGTAGAAGTGTTGGGTATTCTGCAGTAGAGGATGTTGGGCATTCTGCAGTAGAGGATGTTGGGCATTCTGCAGTAGAGGATGTTGGGCATTCTGCAGTAGAGGATGTTGGGTATTCTATAGTAGAGGATAATGGGTCAGTTGCAGGGAGGGATGCTCTCTAAGCCTTTCTATCTAAAGAGCTTCTGGCTTCTTCCCTGGCTCCCAGGACTTCACAATGACCCTGTACCTGAGGCATTACTGGAAGGATGAGAGGCTGGCCTTCTCCAGCACCAGCAACAAGAGCATGACCTTTGATGGCAGGCTTGTGAAGAAGATCTGGGTTCCCGATGTCTTCTTTGTTCACTCCAAAAGGTCCTTTACTCACGACACCACCACTGACAACATCATGCTGAGAGTGTTCCCGGACGGCCATGTGCTCTACAGCATGAGGTAACCGTCCTGGGGCCGTCATTCCTGTCCAGTCCAGGGTGTCTCATCAGCTCCTTTAGCCCTGGTGAGTTTGTCTCTGTAGTAGGGTCTGTGGGCTGGCACAAGCCTTTTGATGTCACTCAGTCTGATTCCACCCCTGCATATGGCAACTTCCTCTTTGCTGAGGTCTTACACTTGAGCTGAAAGTCTAGTTTGGCCAGACTTGATGGGAACTATGACCTTTTATCCCTTAGACTCTAGCTGATTGTCAATAAGGATTTAAAATTAACAACGGTAGCTACTGTTTATTGAGTGCTCTTGAAGGTTGGCTTTGGTGCGAGCTTGGTGGATTCAAGGGTCCTTATTCCTGGCCTGCTCATGTGAGTCTCCAGAACCAATGTTAGTACCAGATCTGCTCTTATCTTGGGTGGACGATGGTGCAGGCCTCACTTTCCAGGCATCTCTGAGGGAGGCTGTCCTGCTGGCTGAGGTGGTATAGGAGAAGTGTGGGCGGTTAGCAGCAGCACCTCCACTCTAGCAGTGGGGACAGCAAGCCCAAGAAAGGCCACCCACCAGGCCCCAGAAGACAAAGCTTACGTTTCCATGGCTTAGATGCCTGACGCCTGACGGTGACCCAGCAAGGGCGGGTGTACCGGATCTTCCTCAGCGTGGGCAGAGCCTGGGCTGATGGTCCACCCTCAAGCCAGCTCATGTCTCTGTGTCATGCAGAATTACGGTCACCGCCATGTGCAACATGGACTTCAGTCACTTCCCCCTGGACTCCCAGACCTGCTCTTTGGAGCTAGAGAGCTGTAAGTGTCCACTGCGTTCACGCCTTTGCCTTGTTCCCTCTCCCGTCTTTGTGCCCCTTGAGGGCTGTGTGATGGAGGGCTGCCTCCTGTGGTAGCAACTGTTCACTCTGGCACAGAGTGTCCTTGTTGCTTCACACAAGAGAGTAAAGGTGTCGACTTCACTTGTTTTCCTCTCCCCAAGATGCGTATACTGATGAAGATCTGATGCTGTACTGGAAGAATGGGGACGAATCCCTGAAAACGGATGACAAGATCTCCTTGTCCCAGTTTCTGATTCAGAAATTTCACACAACTTCCAGACTGGCCTTCTACAGTAGCACTGGTAGCTAATTACTGCCATAGGCGGGCTCAAATGTGTAAGAAGCACATTTGAATTCTCCAGCCTTAACCCTTCCCACGTTCAGCAAATATAATTTTGATTTGACTATTCATATAAAACATAGTCCCAAATAGCACTTATTTTTATATTATTATTGTTATTGTTGTTGTTGTTGTTATTTTGGTTTTTCAAGACAGGGTTTCAATGGTGTAGCCCTGCCTGTCCTGGAGCTCACTCTGTAGACCAGGCTGGCCTGGAACTCACAGAGATCCTCCTGCCTCTGCCTCCTGAGTGCAGGAATTAAAGGCATGTGCCACCATTACCTGGCCTTCAAATAGCACTTTTTAAAAGCAGGAAAGAGTCAAACCCCTGCTGTCTTCTGAGGTCCCACCCCCCAGAGGTGACAAAGTTAGTAAATACTCTCAAGAAGTCTTACTGTAGCTGTGGATTTCATAAGAGTACGCTGTGTTTGGCATGCTCTTCTGTGGCCTTGTTTGCTCTACGTCACAGCTGTGCAGGGAAAAGTATTTCTTATCGTATGTTAACTACACTTTGATTTTTCCTGCTGGTGGCTGAACCCAGGGCCTTGCACATGCTCAGCCCATGTGCTAACCCCTGACTCACTCCACCAGCCCCAGGAGGGTCGTTTTTCAGCACTTAGTTTAACCTCTTGGATCCCAGGCCATGTTTGAATGTTTGAGGGGATCCCTTTGTCAGCCTTTGTCTGGTCTCACCTTAAACTCTGTGGTTAGATTTTTAGGACTGCCATAATGAAATTCTACAGACTGGGTGTTTGAAACAACAGTAATTTATTCTGTCACAGTTTGTGAGGCTGGAGGTCTGAGGGCCATGGTCCATCTGCAGGCTGCAGGGAAGATTCCCAGCCTCTGCCGTTTGCCAGCAACCTGCGGCTGTGCCGCTCCACCCTGCTTTGGCCTTTACTCTACTTGTGTCTTTCCAATGTGTCCCTGCCCAACTTTCCCTCTTCTATAGGGACACAAGCCACTAGGTCACTGTCTATTATAATTCAGCATGACCTTATTTTGCCTTGAATAGGTCTGTAAAGACCTTGTCTCTTAATAAGGTTCCACTAAAGAAGTGGAAGTTATCTTTACATACAATTCAACAGCACTTCTGCAGGCGCAGACTCCCAATGGGACCCTTACTTCCTCATCACTTGTCCCAGAACCCAGATGACCAAGCCCCTCTATGGAAAGCTTTTGTGTGCCTTCCTGATCTTGCGTGCTATCCTAGCCAGTCACCTGCCCCCACTCACACGCTTCCCATAGAGCCGAACACTGGGAGAGCACAGGCCCATCGAGTGCTGTGCTGGCATCAGGACAGCAACAGGCCTCTTCCAGTGTGTGCCCAAGGGGCTCACCCTCATCTCTTCCCTTTCACGCTGATATACACACGACCTCCTTATCTATTCATTGTAGCTGTTCTCTTGTTTAATTTTTAAAAAAATATCTATTTTATTTTATGTAGATGAGTGTTTTGCCTTCGTGCATGTTTGTGTACCACGTGTGTGCCTGGTGCCATGAGTTGTCAGAAGAAGGCATCAGATCCCCCAAGTTATGGATGGTTGTAAGTCACCATATGGGTGCTGGCAACCAAACCCAGGTACTCTGGACAAGGAGTCAGTGATCTTAACTACTGAGTCATCTCTCCAGCTCTCTTATCTATTCTTACCAAATTCAAATCATTGAACCCACTGCTAAGAATTTCATACATACCATTTATTATGCGCTACTCCCTATAAATTTATTTCTGCCCTACAAACTAAGACTTAGATATTATTATTCATTGGTTTTGGCTCAGGAAACTGAGACTTAAAGATTAAGCTATTGGTTCAAGTTTCGGAGCTGTGAGAGGCCACGATTGCTCCTATTAGTGGCTTCTGTGCTGTAACAGTACATGTCTATTTTCTTTCCCATTCAAGCCTTTCTAGAGTTCAGCTTCAAAAGCATCTTCCACGTCTAGCCTTCACTACCTACTGTGCACATGCCACAGGAGTGGCGGTCTCACGCGGGAGTTACACACAGAGCACATGTCCACATGCCACGGGAGTGGCGGTCTCACGCGGGAGTTACACACAGAGCACATGTCCACATGCCACGGGAGTGGCGGTCTCACACAGGAGTTATGCACAATGCACAGCTCTTTTCTCTGTCCCAGTGTTCCCGACGCAGCTTCCCTGCTTTTCATGGGTAGAAGCAGGATGATGGAGTAGTCCTCACTAGAACAGAGGCGGCTGTCAGGAAGAGTCTGTGCAAACCCAATGAGCAGCGTGGTTTCCTTCATGGACTGGGATGAGGTGGGAAGTGGTGAGCCAATGTGTTCTTGTGGTTCCTGAAGATCACTTTCTGTTTGTCTGTCCCGCTAAAAGCACCAGCCCATTGAGACAGCCCAGAAGACCATCGAGGTGTCAAACCTGTCTGAACTTCACTTCCTGTTGTTCCGGGCCTGGCCTACCCTCCCCCTCCCCCAGCCTGCTCTATAGTTACCTCTCGCTCTAGCCAGTCTGTCTGCTCCCCAGTGTTTTTAGGGAGCCTGAGGGAGGCAGCCCGAGGTCCATCTGTGCCCATGCTACTGAAGTCAGGTGCTCATAAGCAGAGTCCCTGGGACAAGCCTACGGAGTCAGGGCGGGGTGGGAGTCAGCAACTAAGCATCTCACAGACCTTCTTGGGCAGATCAGAGCTCAAAGGCTGTTGCTTCTGGCCAGTGTAATTCTCAGGTTGAATTCAGGCACTCTGGGGAGCCAACGGCTGTGTTTAACCAGTCCTCCATGGTTAGCCCTCTTCTTTTGAGTGGGAGAGTGTCCCTCATCAATGGGTTCCATGTGGGCGCTAAGGGCATTTCTAACAAATTCCTAAAGATCCTCCCTGGCCTACTCTTTGAATACATGCTTAATTAAACAGTCACTGTAGGAGTGAAGCCCTGGCCTTTGGACAGAAGCCCTAACTGACCTGAGTCCGCCTAGATCAGTTCTTAGAACACCCTCTGAGTTTCAATTCTAACTGCTCCAAGAAGTATCATTCTGGTTTCCCCGACCACAGCTCCTTGAAGGACACCCTAGCCATCTTTGCCTTACCTAATATGCCACCTTGCAGTCAGCAACGCAATGGCTCTCTTTAAGTCAATTGACCTTTTGTCCTTTATTTGGCAAAGGAAATTTGCATACCTGTAATGGATGAACAGTTGGGGGTCATTTGCCATGAACAGAAGATAAATTTAATAAAGTAATGAGCACACGGGAGGAAAAAAGAACCCTGTTTCCATACCCCCCACCCCCACGCAAAGCATCTTGCATTGCCATCACTTGACAGTGCTGAGCTGAGATGCAGGGGCTGTGGGTGAGCATACAGCCTTAGCTCAGGCTCACTGCCCTTGGCACCTTTGTGGGTCACAGTGGTTGTAGGTCACCGAGACCTCATGCTTTCAAACTCTTTATAAAGCTATTGATCAGGGATTCTTGGAGTGCACAGTGAGTTAGTACTATAGCATCAGGTGCCCCCCCCCCGCCCCGTGCCCGAATGGTAAAGGACCCCAGGAGGAGGATGAAGTGTCAGAAGTAGACGCGATGCCAGACTTCCGAGCTTTGTGAACAGCCTACTTCTGTGCTGGTGTGATTGAGGGAGTACCAGCCAGGACCAGGGTGAGAGCCCAGCCCTTCCAGCTCCTGGCCCAGCAATATTGGCCTCAGAAGACAGAACCACTCTACCTTTTTAAGCTCCCGAGCATCCAGTCACTCAGGAGACACGGTCATAGTTTGCAAGTAATAAATAATAAACTACGAAGTAAATCTGTGCTTCCTTCTACCCTTCCCCCAAATTGCTGTGAAAAGTTAGGTCAGACTCCGCAGGAGAGTGTACTAGACATTGACAAGGTGGTCATAGCAAAGAGGGCTCACATGTTAGGAGGGAAGGCATTGTATCACACCTACCAAACTTACTTTCTGTGGTTGATGAGAAGTGCCAGGCAAGAAGGGGCCCGGGGATGCTCTGGCTGGAACCTCACTCCTTCCTTCTTCCTGTGTCCCCCAGGCTGGTATAACCGACTCTATATCAACTTCACTTTACACCGCCACATCTTCTTCTTCCTGCTCCAAACCTATTTCCCCGCCACCTTGATGGTCATGCTGTCCTGGGTGTCCTTCTGGATCGACCACAGAGCTGTGCCTGCCAGAGTCTCACTGGGTAAAAGTATTTGATAAGGCGTGGGAGGATGGTTTTGGTCTTTCTTTCAGCTGATTGCTAGGTAGCGGAGAATTAAAGTCCTGGGCTGGGCATGGTGGCTCTCAGGCTGGGGCTGGAAGACGATAAGTTTGAAGCCAACCTGAGCTACTTAGAGAGACCTTTTTTTAAAAAAGTAAAGTAAGTCTTTAGAATTCTTAACTGACGGGCTTGAGAGTTGAAGGGGGACTATCCGGCCTCTTGCCTCCTCTATCCACGTGAAGCCTGAGGTACCACACTGTGAAAACCTGGGGAACTACCATTGCACCCCTCAGTCTGCGTCAGTTCAAAGGTGGAACCAATCTGGAATCCCAACCTTTCCAGGCCAGTATGGGAGTGAAGTACTAAGAAGTCAATGAACGATTTGGCAAATGCCAAAAATTATTTTGTAAACCCTAGCGCCTTGCTGGCTTGGGCAGTCCGAGACTGGAAACAGGTGGTTCCTGGGGTGAGGGCTGTGTTGCTTCAGAGCTGGAGTTCTGGCTTCGGCCAGACCCTGAATTCCAGAGGGAAAATTTACAATCCAGTCTTGCAATTTGGATAAAATCAGGGTGGACCCTGACAAATGGGAGAACTTATCAGGCAAACCACAGTGGAGAAGAACTGGACAGAGCTTAGTAAATGTGGCTTAGACAAGGGGAACTAACTGTGCTTGTCCCTTCGAGGTGTCCTTGAGTCAGTTTTGAATTCCACACCACAAGTGGTCACTCATGAGGCATGACCTTGTCAGACACATCACAAAAACCCAGACTCCCCAGGTGACTGAAAACAGGCAGCAAGTTCTTGAGGGGATATTCTGGAAGGGGTGAATCAAGGAAGGCCTGATTGTTTAGGAAGCAAAGCCGCACGTCTCTACCGGGTGGAGATATGTTCAGGAAACCTCTCACCTGATTTAAGAGACAGAGAAGGTGAAATTGTGTCTGAGGGATGTGGGCACGGCTCTGCGGTGGGGCAGCAACTGAACTAAGATGGTTTTATAGGCATCATGACAGTGCTGACCATGTCCACCATCATCACGGGAGTGAATGCCTCCATGCCCCGAGTGTCCTACATCCGGGCCGTGGACATCTACCTCTGGGTCAGCTTCGTGTTCGTGTTCCTCTCAGTGCTGGAGTACGCGGCTGTCAATTACCTGACCACAGTGCAGGAGCAGAAAGAACAGAAGTTTCGAGAGAAGGTGAGACTTCAATCCTTTTCTCTTGTAAACTGGGCTAGTGTTTGGATGAGAATTAGTTCCTTGGTTGGGTGGGGACAGTTAGGAGGGGCCAATGCCTGTAGAAAGAGGAACATTAATGCAAAGTGTGAACAGTTCTCTTCTTACCCTGCTGGGATGGAAATTGTGGGTAGGCAAGAAGCTACTTAAGTGCTGGTCTGTGGTACCGTTTGCATTCCTCGGCATTTGACAGCGAGCGGCAGCAGCAAGCATGCAGGAGCCGCAGCAGGCACCGTTTCTTTTTCAAGCTCGGATCATGGATTCCCCTTCCCCATTTCCTCCCAACCCCTCCCCCACCTCTCAACTTTATACCCCCCCATTCTCTCTTTCTTTTTAAAAAACAAAGCCAGGCAGTGGTGGCACACACCTTTAATTCCAGCACTTGGGAGGCAAAAGCAGGGAGATCTCTGAGTTCAAGGTCAGCCTGGTCTACAAAGTAAGTTCCAGGACTGCTAGGGCTACCCATAGAAACCCTGTCTCAAACAAACAAACAACAAAAACCTGTTCAAAAAATAAGAAACACCCTCTCAAAACCCCCCACAAAATATGACACCATAATATACAAACAAAATACCAATAAGACAAAAGAAAAAAATGTCCAAACAAAGAAAAATGAAACAAGAAGTCTACAAAAATACAATTGAGTGCATTCTGCTGATCAGAAGTGGCTAATAGATTTCTGAGACTCTGATGGTAAAAGCTAATTTTTCTTTGCCAGTGGATATCAATTACAGATAGTTTCTTGGTTAGGGGTGGGAGCCCCTGTCCACTTCCCCCTTTCAGTGTGGGGACCCCAACCTAGCTTGAACTTTGTGCAAGCCTTGTATATCCTGTCACAGTCTCTGTGAGTTCCTTTTCTGTCTAGAAGACACGGATTCCTTAGAGTCCTCCGTCACCTGTGGTTTTTACAATCTGTTGTCCTCTCTTCCAAGGAGATCCCTGAGCCCTGGGGGAAAGTCTGGCGAAAGCATCCCATTTAGGACTGAGTGTTCCAAATTCTCTCACTCTGTACATTGTCCTGTTGTGGGTCTCTGTGGTAATTACCATCTACTGCGAGAAAAAGGTTCTCTAATGAGGGCTGAGTGAGGCACTGATCTATGGGTATAGAAGAATGCCCTTAGAGGTCATTTTATTATGTTCTTTAGCAGAATAAATAGCATTTGGTTTTAACCTAGGCCCATGGCCTATTTAGTTTCAGGTTCTTGGTCACTTTATCAATAAGGGCATGGAGTGGGCCTTAAATCCATGCAATCAGAATGTTGGTGGATACTTCTGTAACTATTGTACCACTATAGCACCAGTATATCTTTCAGACAGGTCTCTCTTGTAGGTCACAGGACTTATGGCTGGGTTGAAGACTCTCCTCTGGTAGCATGTGCAACACCTTCTAGTACCATGAATGCTAGTCAGTAGGGGTGCAACTTCTAGTTAGGCATCAACAAGACTCTTCCATGTTCAATGAGATATGTAAGTGTTGTCCTCAGCAATAGGGCCTTACCTTCCGGTTGTGGAGAGTAACCAACAGCCTGTGATGTTTGGAGTTTCTAGGAGGCTCTTTGGCCAATGAGCCAATGACTCAACAATATGCAACCCATTCCTGATACTGGTTTTTTTTTTTTAATTTTTGTGCCATAAGATGTCTAGTTGGAGCATTATTTCCCTCATTATTTGGTGTCTTCATTTATATTTCTTTTATATATGTATTATTTTAGGAAACTTCTACAGTAGTAGTTCCCATATGATTTTTCATATGACAATTAGTGTTACTTGTCCCTTCCTACATTCCTTCCTTTTCTCCTTTCTCCTATCATCCTTCCTATTTAATCCTATTCCAATTTCCTCTTTGTCTCTCCATAAAAATGTGTTCTATTTCCCTTCCTTGGGAGCCCCTCTCCTCCCCACTAGTCCTTTACCAAGTCCCTAACCTCTGTGGTTATCCAGATTGTGGCGTGTATATTGAAGGCTCAAAAGCTAACATGCACATATAAGACAAAACACACAATATTTGTCTTTTGGGTTCTGGTTTACCTTACTCAGGGTGTATTGTTTTTTTAACTCCCTCCATTTCCTTACAAATTTCGTAACTTCATTTTTCTTAACAGCTGAATATTAGTCCATTGTGAAATGTACCACAACTTTCATTATCTATTTATCAGTTGAACATCTAGACTGTTTCCAGTTTCTGGCTGTTAAGAATAGAGCAGCAATGAGCATGGGTGATCTCTGTAGTAAGATATAGAGTATTTTGGTTATATGTCCAATATAGTATGGCTGAATATTGACATAGATATATTCTCCACTTCCTGATGAACCACCACGCAGATTTCCATAGTGGCTGTATAGGCTCACACTCCCACCAGCAGTGGGTAACCTGTTCACCATTCCTCACATCCTCACCAACGTGGATTGCCATCTTATTTATTTGTTTGTTTATTTTTTTTTATTTTATGTATGTTGGTGTTTTGCCTCAATGTATGTCTGTGTGAGGGTGTTGGATCCCTTGGAACTGGTAGCACAAACAACTGTTAGTTGCCATACGGGTGCTGGGCATCAAACCTGGGTCCTCTTGAAGAGTAGCCCTGGGCTCTCAACCACCGGGCCATCCCTCCAGCTCCTGCCATTTGTTTAACTGATCTCAGCCAATCTGACTGAGGTAAGGTGAAATCTCAAAGTACTTTTAATTTGCATTTCGCTGATGACTAAGGATGTTGAACATTTCTTGAAGTGTTTCTCAGCCGTCTGTGTTTCACCTTTTGAGAACTATTATTAGAGATTAAGGGGTGAAATCGGATTAGTAGGAAGATTCCTGCTACAACTATGGTGCTAGAGTGAAGTAGTGCGGATACGGGGGTTGGACCTTCTATGGTGGAAGGAAGTCATGGGTGTAGGCCAAATTGCGCTGATTTTCTGCTTAGTTCTGCACCTCACTTTTAAATTAGGTGATTTGTTTTCTTGATGTTCAGGGCTTTTTAGTTTTTTTCAAATATGTTTTAGATATTAATCTTCTATCAGATATAAAATTGGCAAAGATCATTTCCCAATCTGTAGCCTGATACTTTTTCCAAATGATGGTGTCCTTTGCATTACAGAAGCTTTTCAGTTTCATGAGGTCCTATTTATTAATTGTTGTTCCTAGTGCCTGTGCCATTGGTACCCTGTTCAGAAAGTCCTTTCCCATGCCAGCGAGTTTAGGCCTGTTCCCCATTTTTCATCAGATTCAGAGTATCACGTCTTATGTTGAGATCCAATTGGACTTGATAGGTTTGGATCTATTTGCATTCCTCTATATAAGTCCATGCTGTTTGACCTGCTCCATTTTTGCTGAAGATGCTGTCTTTTCTCCAGTGTGTTTATTAAAAATTTTTTAATAAATAACTTCTTTATTAAAAATTAGGTATCCACAAGTGTATGAATACGTGTGTGTGTGTGTGTGTGTGTGTGTGTGTGTATGTGTGTGTGTGTGTGTGTAACTATAGCCCTATAATGATGAACTCTGGGATGGTGGTACCGCCAGCAGTTCTTTTATTATTCAGGATTTATTTAGCTGTCCTGTTTGGTTAGTCATTTGTTTCCATATGAAGCTGATATCTGTTTTTTCAATACCTGTGAAGAACCGTGTTGGAATTTTGATGGGGTTTGTGTGGCATCTGTAGATCTGTAGATTGCTTTTTTTATAGGATGACCATCTTCAGTCTATTAACCCTACCAATCCACGAGCACGGGAGAGCCTCCCACCTCCTGCTGTCTTCTTCAATATCTTGAAGCTTTTATTATACAAGTCTTTCACTTGCTCTATTAGAGGTATCTCAAGTTATTTATTTATTTGTCTTTCGCCTATTCTGAAAGGTACTATTTCCCTGACTTCTTTCTCCATCGGTCATTTGTATATAGGAAGGCCATTGACTTTTGTGAATCACCTCTGTGTCTTGTTACTTTGCTGAAAATATTTATCAGCTGTATACATTTCCAGATAGGGTGTTTTATGTATAAAATAATTTCATCTGCAAATAAGAATACTTTGATTTCTCCCATTCCTGTGTGGATCGCCTCAATCTTCTTTAGTTGTCTCATTGTTCTAGCTAAGACTACGACTATTATGTTGAATGGGTATGGAGAAAATGGACAGACTTGTTTTGTTCTTGATTTCAGTGGAATTGTTTTTAGTTTCTCTCCATCTAGGTTGATGTTAGCTGTGAGTTTGCTGTAAATTACCTTTATTATGCTGAGGTATGCCTCTTGTCTGTAATGTCCCCAGAATTTTGTCAAAGTTTTTTTTTATGATCACGTGGTTTTGTCTTTCAGTCTACTTATGTGGTGGATTACATTTATTGATTTCCATATGTTGAACCAGCCCTGTATCTCTGGGATGAAACCATCTTGATCATGGTGGATAATCTTTCTGATGTGTTCTTTTGAAAGTGCTTATTGAGAATTTTTGCATCTATGTTCATAAGGGACATAGTCTATAATTTCCTTCCTTCCTCCCTCCCTCCCTCCTTCTTCACTCCCTCCCTCCCTTCCTTTCTTTCTTTCTGACTGAGTCTTTGTGTGTTTTTTGTGTCAAGGTAATAGTAGCCTCACAAAAAGAATTAGGAAATGGTTCTTCAGTTTCTATTTTGTGAAATAATTTGAGAACTATTAACATTAGTTTTTCTGTGAAAATCTGGTAGAATTCTGCACTGAATCCATCTGGTCCTAGACTTTCTTTGGTTAGGACACTTTTAATTACTGCTTCTGCTTCATTAGGGATTATGGGTCTGTTTAAGTTGCTTATTTAGTCTTGATTTAACTTTGTAGGTCTTATATATCAAGAAATTCATCCATTTATTTTAGGTTTTCCAGTTTGGAGGAGTACAGACTTTTAAAGTATGTCATGATTTTCTGGATTTCCTCAGTATCTGTTCTAATGTCCCCCTTTTCTTCTCTAATTTAATTTGGATCTTCTCCCTCTGTCTTTTAATTACTTAGCTAAGTGTTTGTCAATCTTATTGCTTTTCTCCCATCCAAGTACTAACCATGTTCAAGCCTGCTTAGCATCCAAGATCAGACATCATTGACTTTTTTCAAAGTACCAACACTTTGATTTCATTGATTCTTTGGGCTATTTGTCTTTATTTTATTGTTTTCAGACTCTAGTTTGATTATTTCTTGCCATCTCCTTCTTTTGAGTGGCATTTCTTATTGTTCTAAAGCTCTCAGGTGTGCTGTTAAACTAGCATGAGAGCCCTTCAATTATTTTATGTAGGCAATTAGTGCTAAGAACTTCTTCCTTAGAACTGCCTTTATTGTGTCCCAGAAGTTTGGATGTGTTGTGTATTCGTTTTCATTCAATTCTAGGGAGTTTTTAATTTTCTTCTTGGTTTATGTCTTGACCCAGTTGTCATTCAGCAGTGAGTTATTCTGTTTCCACGTTTGTATATTTTCTGTTGTTGTTGGCAGCCGGCTTTAATCACAGTGATCAGATACAATGCAGGGTACTGTTTTCATCTTCTTGAATATGTTGAGACTTGTTTTGTGTTCCAAGTTTGTGGTCAATCTGGGGTAAGTTCCATGAGCTGCTGAGAAGAAAGTTTTTCTTTTGCGTTTTGGCGAAGTCAGTCTAGAGAGAGTGTAACAGACGGCGGGAAGGACAGTGAGAATCGCCACCCTGAGTTCCAGCCCAGTGTGGCCCACTGGGATTGGCAGTTGACACAAAGGATGGAGATGAACTAGAAATGAAGCCCACGAGGGTCCCCAGCACAGAGCTAAGCCAGATCTGCACCATGAGGCAGAGTCCTCAGGGAATAAGATCTGAAACTGTCAGCAGCTTCACCGAGGCCTTGGGAGTCAGGATTCCTCAGCCCTTGACAAACAGCCACTGGTCCAGCTCCTGGTCTGGGATCTGAGAGCCCTGGCCCTAAAGGAAATCTTTGGCTACCAGGACCTGCGATTCCTCCTCTCTGACTCTTTACAGCCATCGATCTGCTCTGGTTTCCATGCTCTGTCCTCTCTACTTTCACCAAGTCCTTGTTCCTGCCCTCTCCAGCCGTTCCACTGCCTCTTGTTCCTTTGGTCTATTCAGGAGGCGGCTGTGGCCGCTTTGTCTTGGCGACTTATGTTTCCCACCGCCGTCAGCCAGCCTCATGGCTCCGCCTTCTCCAGCCCACAGACTGCTGCTTCGGGAGCCCCAGGTGCTGGCTGCTCCGCTGTTGCCTTTGTTCCCTGTCTCTGCTACTTTTGTTTTCACATTACCAGCTCAGATGGACCAACAATTAGGTAACAAAAGACCACTCAATAGACGCTGGGAGTGTGCACTGATGTTATAACATCAGTGGGAGACATCTCCCAGTTATCTTACCAAACTGCGCGGAAGGACCCGCTCAGACTGCCAGAGATGGGGTGCTCATGCAGTCACAGCAGGCCCCGCATGCAGATGAAGGCTGCATTTGTACCAGCCATGCACTGTGCCTCTGCACTAATCACTGAGGTCACTCTGCTAGGCCACCAGGGGAAGAACTACTCCCCAGGCCTAGTGAAAATAATTTCAAGGTTACTTAGATGCTAGATATATTTGGTGTTGGGATTGAATCTAGTGCCTTGCCTGTGCTAGGCAGGTACTTAAGCAGTGAGTTACATCCCTAGGCTTCCCGAAGCTCCTTTCGTGACTGATGCTCTGTAGACATTAGCCAAGTGTGAATTAAGGCTAAGTCCTTACCCTTGGGTTCCCTAGACCTGCTGTACTTCCAATACTGCATTTTATTACATTGTACTGTAATGTGCAATGAAAATAAGATATTTCATGCAGGAATGATGTATTAATCACAATACAAAGCCATGAGCTCAGTCCCCTGGCAACACACACGAACACACAGATACTCTGACTTTTTGTCCCAGAGAAGTAAGTACCCAGTGAGAACTTACTTTACACATTTAGGAAAAACTCCTTAACAACAACAGTGTGTGTCCAGTTTGGGCTAGTGCCCAAAGGAAGCCACCTCTATATAGAAATTATTGGAAGCTTATCTAGGTTTTGAGTTATTTTATATGTGATGTCATCTGCTCTGTTAAGTCCCAGACCCAAGTTACGCTTAGAACAATTAACCATGTTTCACAGATACAGAAATTTCAAGGCTTGACTGCTTGGACAAGTGGAAGTATTTACAGTGTAATATGTTGTCATAGTTATCCTTGGGCAGACCAGGGCTGTTTACCAGGCAACTGTCAGCCAGGGTCACCCTGTCTGTCTGGCAGAATCATGCTCCTTCTGATATGATTCCCAGGCATGTTCCTTCAGCCAAATTCTTCTTTATATAACTTACCATTTCCTAAGCAAGTTTAGTAGGTGCTTTAGTTCTCCTGTGTTGTCACTACCAACACATCGCTGACAATTATATCAATTGACATGGCAGTCACCTAGAAGGTGCAGATATCAGAAAACATTTAAATTCCACCATCTGTGTTCATGTGGGTAACTGCTGACCCCTTACTGGAAGGGCCTTTAAATTTTAGGAAAGGAACATGTTCCCTTTAGAGAACTGGGCTTTCAGCATCGAATCTGAACTGTGCCTTTCAAGGGTTTCCACATGGTCTCCAAATGCACAAGGCTGCTCTTAACCACTAAACCATCACTCTGGTCCAGTTTAAATACTTTTTACATAGTTATTCTTTTTTAGATTTATTTTGTTTTATGTGTTGAGTGCTTTACATGTCTATATACCATGTGCATGTCTGGTGCCTGAGGAAGTCAGAAGAAGGTGTCAGATGTCCTGGAACTGGAGTTATGGACATATCAACTATTATGAGCCATCTTGTGAGTGCTGGGATTTGAACCTGGGTCCTCTGCAAAAGTAACAAGGGCTCTTAACCACTGAGCCATCTCTCCAACCCTCTATTTAAATACTTTTGTTTGATAATCCTTTACTTTTCTATTTTAAAAGATAACCAAGCCTTCACCTAATTCTGCTCAGCTACCACTTTGGGAACAGCTTAGCAATCAATAGTGTTTTCTGTGTGGAACAGCCGGAGGAGTCTTCCCTCTACCTGCCCTTCAGCAACTGACTGGGCTTTTCTGACTTCTGTTGGTGCAGTTGAACTGTTTAAAAATGCAACATTAGGGTTATGGTGGTACTGTGTAGGTAAGGGCATGTCCTGTGACTGTAAAATGACCTGAGTCCACACATAACCTGTAACTCAAGGGCTGCGGAAAGGAGACAAATGGATAGAGGTAGCTGGCTGGCCATCCAGCCTCGCCAAAACAGTGAGCTTCAGGTTCAGTGAGAGACCCTGCTTCAAGAAATAAGGCAAGGGCTGGAGAGATGGCTCCGATGTTAAGAGTGTGACTGCTTTTGTAGATGACTACAGAGTTCAGCTCCCAGTACCCATGCTAGGTAGCTCACATGGGTAACTCTAGCTCCAGAGGAGCCAGCCCTCTGGTCTCAATGGGTACCTGTTCACATGAACATACACACACACAGATGCACAACATATACATTATTATTATTACTAATGATAATAATAACAATAATGACAATAATTAATAATAACAATAATAAAGAGCCGGCTATGATAGCCCCGCATCTTTAAACTCAGCACTTGGGAGGCAGAGGTAGGTGGATCTCTCTGTGTTATAGGCTAGTCTGATCTATATAGTGAGTTCCGGGCTGGCTGATGTTACATAGTGAGCTTTGTCTCAAAATGAATGAGTGAAAGAAAGAAGGAATGAATGAATAAAGTAGAGAATGACCTAGGGAAATACTTAATGTCCTCAGCTGGCCTCTGTATGGTTTTCACGAACTTGCCCCCACCACATACAAATTAATTAGTTATCTTAAAACGCAGCACAGACACCATAAACTCCAACTCTATTATTTATTTACTTGTTAAGAGACAGGGTCTTTCACAAATAGCCCAGGCTGGCTCAAACTTGTGATCTTTCTACCTTAGTTTCCAAAATACTGGGATTACATGTATGTGCTAGTATGCCTACGTATGACCCTTCACTCTTACTTAAATTCAACTTTGAAATAAGGGTACTCTGCTTTAATTTTTTTTTCAATGTTGGGGACAGAACAACTAAGGACCTTGACAGGCCAGGTAAATGCTCTGCTACTGAGCGACTTTCCCAGACTTTCCTAATCTTTTTTTCTTTATTCATGAACACAGAGGTAGATCCCAGCACTAGAAACAGAATGCAGAGATTTCAATTCCTGGTTGAAGCAGTCATGGGTTAGAAAGAGGACCTGCCAAGTTTTAGGCAAGCCTGGATTACATGGTGACATTCTATGTCAAACAAAATGAATAAAATAAAACCCTGGGTCTCATATCTGCTACCTGGCTTCAGGAAAGCTGTGTAGCACTTGGATCTTAGTTTTCACCTCTGAAATTAACTGGGCTGGATCAGTGGTTCTCAATTCTGGCTGCACAACTGCTGTATAATAGACTTTTCCTGTGCGGATGCAACACACACACACACACACACACACACACACACACACGAACATACACGTGCCTACCCACCTCAGTTAGGTAGCCCATGATAGATCAAAATATGGATACCACCAACGTACAGCTTGGTGAACCAGTGTGTTTCACTAGGATTTCTTAGAGGAATATGGTGAGGGATTACTCACAGGAGCAGAAATGACTCACAGACAGCTACATCACTAAAGACCACCTCAAGGGTGACCGCTCACAAAAGTTGGGAGCCTATAGTGTGCTGCACAGCCTGCAGGAACTCAGTGGGTTGGAGAGTGCCCTTTCCAGGTGGCCCAGTTAGTCTGAGCCTGTCTGGTTGTTTTGTTTGTTTGTTTTCCAGACTCTTCCTTAGGTCTCTGCTTCTTTCCCGAGGCTGGGCTTGTCTCACAGTCTTCTGTGCGGCTCGGCTGTTATCAGTCTTCACTATTCATATTCTCTTGGGGAGGAAGGGGAGGCTGATGAATCTGGTCAGTTTCGGGATTCCTGAGGCTATTGTGAATTGTTTGCTTTCTGTCTGTCTTAGTTAGGGTTTCTATTGCTGTGAAGAGACACCATGACCAAGGCAACTCTTAAAAAGGAAAACATTTAATTGAGGCTAGCTTACAGTTCAGAGGGGTTTTTGTTTGTTTGTTTTTATTTTGTTATTTTTTGAGACAGGGTTTTCTCTGTGTAGCTTTGGAACCTGTCCTGGTACTCGCTCTGTAACCCAGGCTGGCCTCAAAACAAACTCACAGAGATCCACCTGCCTCTGCCTCCTGAGTGCTGGGATTAAAGGTGTGCGCCACCACTGCTTTACCTCAGTTCAGAGGTTTGATCCATTATTGTCATGGCAGCATGCAGGCAGACACGGTGCTGGAGAAGGAGCTGAGAGTTCTACATCTTGATCCGTAGGCAGCAGAAGCAACTGTGTGCCACCCTAGGCATAGCTTGAGCATAGGAGACCTCAAAGCCCACCCCCACAGTGACATACTTCCTCCAACAAGGACACATCTACTCCAACAAAGCCATACTTCCTAATAGTGCCACTCCCTATGGGCGCCATTTTCTTTCAAACCATCATACTGTCTTTTTCCCCCCTCTTTTTTATTACTTTATAAATAATACCAATTAAAATTCCTACTTCCTCCCCTCCTCCCACTTCCCTCCTGCTCCCCCCCCTCCTCCCCACTCCCCTCCAGTCCTAAGAGAGCACCCTGCCCTATGGGAAGTCCAAGGCCCTCCCCCCTACATCCAGGCTTAGGAAGGTATGCATCCAAAGAGAATAGGATCCCAAAAAGCCAGTACATGCAGTAGAGACAAATCCCAGTGCCATTACCATTGGCCCCTCAGTCTTCCCCAATTGTCAACCACATTCAGAGGGTCCAGTTTGATCCCATGCTCATTCATTCCCAGTCCAGCTGGAGTTGGTGAGCTCCCATTAGCTCAGGCACACTGTCTCAGTGGGTGGACCAACCCCTCGTGGTCCTGACTTCCTTGCTCATGTTCTCCCTCTTCAATTGGACCTTGGGAGCTCAGGCCAGTGCTCCAATGTGGGTCTCTGTTTCTGTCTCCATCTGTCACCTGACAAAGATTCTATGGTGGTATTCAAGATAGTCATCAGTCTGACTACAGGACAAGACCAGTTCAGGCACCCTCTCCTCCACTGCCCAGGGTCCTAGCTGGGGTTCAACTTCCTTAGCTATCAGGGAAATGCAAATCAAAACAACTTTGAGATACCATTTTACACCTTTAAGAATGGCTAAAATTAAAAACACCAATGATAGCTTATGCTGGAGAGGATATGGAGTAAGGAGAACACTCATCCACTGCTGGTAGGAATGCAAACTTGTGCAACCACTTTGGAAATTAGTGTGGTGGTTTCTCAGAAAATTGGGAGTCAACCTACCTCAGGATCCAGCAATACTACTCTTGGGAATATACCCAAAAGATGCCCAATCATACTACAAAAGCATTTGTTCAACTGTGTTCATAGCAGCATTATTTGTAATAGCCAGAACCTGGAAACAACCTAGATGCCCCTCATTGGAAGAATGGATAAAGAAAGTGTGGCACGTATACACATTAGAGTACTACTCAGCGGTAAAAAAACAATGACATCATGAATTTTGCATGCAAATGGATGGAAGTGGAAAACACTATTCTGAGTGAGATAACCCAGACCCAAAAATATGAATATGGTATGTACTCACTCATTAGTGGATACTAGCCATAAACAAATGACATTGAGCCTATAGTTCATGATCCTAGAGAAGCTAAGTAATAAGGTGAACCCAAAGAAAAACATATATAAATCATCCTGGAAATTGGAAGCAGACAAGATCGCCAGGCAAAAGTTGGGAGCATGGGGACGGGGAGGTGGGTAGAGGGAAGGGGAGAAGGGGAAAGAGAGGGGAGAAGGGGAGGGTTGGGGAGAACCTGGGGGAGTGGGATGGTTGAGATGGAGGAAGGACGGATATGGGAACAGGGAAGGAGATATCTTAATTGAGGGAGCCATTTTGGGGTTGGCAAGAGGCTTGGCTCTGGAGGGGTTCCCAGGAGTCCACAGGAATGACCCCAGCTAGGACCCTGGGCAGTGGAGGAGAGGGTCCTGAACTGGCCTTGTCCCATAGTCTGACTGATGACTATCTTGAATATCACCATCTCCGTCTGGCAACAGATGGAGATAGAGACAGAGACCTACATTGGAGCACTGGACTTTGAGCTCCCAAGGTCCAGTTGAAGAGAAGAAGGAAAGAGAATATGAGCAAGGAAGTCAGGACCGTGATGGGTTGGTCCACCCACTGAGACAGTGTGCCTGAGCTAATGGGAACTCACCAACTCCAGCTGGACTGGGACTGAAAGAGCATGGGATCAAACTGGACCCTCTGAATGTGGCTGACAATTGGGGCAGACTGAGGGGTCAATGATAATGGCACTGGGATTTGTCTCTACTGCATGTACTGTTCGCCAGAGTAGCAATGGGTCATCACTCTGTAACCAGGCCAGTTTCTCTCCCCATCTTCAGGACACCAGAGTAGCAATGGGTCGTCACTCTGTAACCAGGCCAGTTTCTCTCCCCATCTTCAGGACACCAGAGTAGAAATGGGTCGTCACTCTGTAACCAGGCCAATTTTTCTCCCCATCTTCAAGATCTAACTGAGCCTTTTGTTTGCTGCCTGTAGTTTCCGTGCATGTGTGGAATGCCTCAGTCAAGAACCATGATGCTGGATGGAAGCTACAGTGAATCTGAAGCCAACAGCCTGGCTGGCTACCCAAGAAGCCACATTCTGCCAGAAGAAGAAAGACAAGACAAAATCGTGGTCCATTTGGCCCTTAACAGTGAACTGGCGACCTCCAAAAAGAAAGGCCTTCTCAAAGGCCAAGTGAGGCTCTACATCTTCCAGAACACCCACGCCATTGACAAATACTCCAGGTTGATATTTCCCGCCTTCTATATATTTTTCAACCTGATTTATTGGTCAGTGTTTTCCTAGGGATTCCAAGGCTGTGTCTAGGAAAGGGCGTGGACAACCCTCGGTGGGCACATGGATCTAACCACCACACTTCCTGCACCAGGCCAAGCAACTGCTCCTGGCTTGGAGGAACCCAGGGACCGCCAGCTGCCCTCACCCCATATCTGTGGATCTTTTCCTCGTTCAGGCTGTGTTCCATGTCACATGCTCCCCCTCTCTCAGCAGAGCTGCCCTTTGTTGTATGTGACCTTGTTCCCAAGAACCTCTCCCACGCCTACTTAATAAAAGACTCAAAGGCCTCCCGAATGTTCTGAGATGCTCAGTAAGTGAAGAAAGAAAATCAAGGACAAACTAAGGGGGCATTCTGGGTAAGAAACTGGGTGCAAAAGTCTGTGAACTTATTCAGTTGGATTAAGTGCCTGCATTGGAAGGAAAAGCTCTCAGAACGGAGACGGGAAGTGATTTGGCCTAAACAAAACTGGCAACTGGCATGATTTTTATAAATGCTAGAAAATTATCCATTTCCCTCTTCAGTCATTCATTAACACTGAGTCCCCCGCCTCCGTGCCCAGACTGTAGAGATGAATGAGTAGTCTTTTCCTTCGTGGAGCTTCTCTAAGCGATGCTCATTTTACATACACAGTGAACTTCTGCATCCTGCTCCCCACTCTGCCTCACTCACCCACACACCCATTCTGCTTCCTGCTGTTTTTACTCTAGGTCTGTCTAGAAAGGCATTTCCAGGCGAGACTCTCATGAAGCCAGCTCAGTGCTGCCACCTCTAGGCATCCTTGTGGAATGAACCAAGGGCTGAGAACATACCAGGACTTGAGTATTGGAGAAAGCACGGTGTGGTCCTGGAGAAGGGGGACCTGGGTCTGCAGTGGAAATCTAGTCAGATACCCCCACTTCCTGTTTCGAGTTCCTCCCCTTCTTCCTCAGCAAGACATGTCCCTAATAGTCATCATTGTCATTATCCCTGTGTCCAAATCCAGCCACCACCCTAGAGATCACACCTACTCCATCCAGAAGGGTTCCACACTCTAGAGTGACTTCCCCCTTGCTTCTAGGAGTGGCTGTTTCTTCTACTGCCACTGAGTGAATGTTAAGAAGGTAATCTGCCTCATTTAGCTTACAATAAATCGTGGGAGGAGAAGGCCAGAAAATTTAAGGAAATCTCTACCAGAATTCTGGGTGGTACAAAGGAAATGATTTTGATAAGAGGCTTTTTAAGTTGATGCATTTGGGGTCAGAAGGTTGTTTTTGAGGAGAAAAGGGGATGCCCCCTCCAGATCCTTGCTTACTGAAGGACATCACTTTATGTTCTTTCTCACTGTCCCTATCAGTTTCCTATAAGGAGCTGGGTAGCTAGCTAGTCAAGAGCAGAAAAGTGATCCTCAAAGGAGGGCAAAACCTGGACTGCAGAGTCGGCTCCACCACACAAATCTCCAGGACAGGATTTAGTTCTGAGAACTAGGCACACAGGAATATCAGAACCTCCCTGAATTCTAAGCCAGAGAGGGTCCTGATGCAGCGGCCTGATCCTCTCGCTCCCGCAGCATGATTGAACTCTCACATCTTGGTTTCTTCTCCGGGATCACTCCCCACCTCGTGTCCTCAACGGTCCCTTGCCCATGCTAAAGACTCACCATCTCTAGCCACCAGCCTTGACCTCAGCTGTAGCTTCTAGCCCACCAGTTCAGAGGCTGTGGGATAGAGCAGTCTCAGCCAGACTGGTCTAGGTACCACTGTGGCATACCTTGCCCTTAGGTGGCTGCAAGCTCAGTAAGCTTCTGAGGCTACCCTGAGATTTAAGAACTCTGGAGAAGGACTCACGGAACTCAGAGGAGCCATTATCTTCATGGTTACAATGTGTTACTATAATGTAAAGCTAGAACCAGCGAAGGAAGAGGCGTCCAGGAAAGGGTCTGGGAGAGCAGGCGCAGACCTCTAAACTGTTCTCTCCTCCTGGATCTACATCAGCTGTGCTTGTTTCCCCCAGCAATGATGTGTGTCTAGGGAAAGTCAGCCTGCTCATCAAAGTGTGCACACGTTTCAGGGAAGCTTGGCGTAGTTGAGGGTCCACATGACCGATCTTAGTCTGCAGCCTTGCTGGAAGTTGAACAGGTCTCCGGGGCACAAGGTGCCTAATGGTGGTTCTCGAGACTGGAAAGTTCAAGAACACAGAGCTCAGCTAATCCTGTCTCCTAGCTGTCTCCTGTAGTAGCTGCTTTTGTGTTGTGACAGAAGCAACTGAGAGGAGGAAGGGTTTGCTTCATTGTTCTTGTCTGGCATAGAAGGGAAGAGTTCAAACTGGCAGGAATGTGTGGCTGAGGCTACTCACAATGGTGGATCAGATAGTAGAAAGCTCAGGCAAGAGCCATGTGCAGATAAAGCCTTTGAAGCCAACCTTTCCAACCATTGTGACCACAGGTTAGCTAAGTCACATGTCCCAGAGATTCCACGGTCTCCTAACACAGTGCTACCATCTGGGACAGAGTATTCAGACTTGTGAGCCTCTGGGAGACATTTATATTCAGGCGGCAGCACCTCCTCTTTGAGCCCTGAGCCCTGCTGGAGCTGGACTCCGACACTGGGCCTTTGGCTTTTGGTTGTGGTGGTAATTCATTCACATGCTCTCTATGTGGTAGCCGTGGGCCACCAGCACGTCTAAATTTTAATTAATTAAAGTTAAATAAAATTGAAACGTGGTTCTCAGTGGCACTAGCCATACTTCAGGCTTTCTGTTCAGTAGCCCCAAATCCCTGTGGTTTTCCTACTGGACAGCGCAGGTCCATGGAACATTTCATAGAGGCTGGGAGTTTCTTAGTGCAGTGGTTCTTCACCTCTCTGATGCTGTGACCCTTTAATACAGTTCCTGATGCTGTGCTGACCCGACCACAAAATTATCTTTGTTGCTACTTCGTAACTGTAATTTTGCTATTGTTGTGAATCATAATGTAAATTTTTTGGAGATAGAGGTTTGCCAAAGGGGTCGTGACCCACAGGTCGAGAAGTGCTGCCTTGGATGAAGGGATGTGTTGAGGAGGAGGGAAAGATTGGAGATGCAGAGCAAAGGCCATTTGGGCAGGTGATTTCAGCTGGTTCCCAGGCTGCAGGAAGGACAGGTGAGAGCCCAGCTGTTCCAGGGTGCTAGGACTCATGGCGGGTCTCCACCATAGCGGTGCCAATGAGGACAGCTCGTCCTCCATGGACCTGCCTGGCCAAGACCACCAGATTAGATGTATTGTTTGGGCTGCAAGTCATTGAATCAACATTGCTCTGCTTGTCCTCATAAGGTGCGGCTCGTAGCGAAGCTGCCCATTCACAGAACAGATAAAGAATACTTTTTTACTAGTAACGGGGATGAAGCCTACAGCGAACATTTAGAATTCTAAATGATTCCATTGTGTGGGATCATGACACCGCAACACCACTGTGTTTCACAGACGCCTTGCGATCTAATAGTCTGACTCTGCTTGAGAAAATGAGAGGAGGCGAACTGGAAACAGTGGTGGGAGTAGAAGACGGCACTAAGGAAATACTGAGAAGACAGAAGAATGAGCGTTTATTATGGGGCATTTGAATGGTGCTTTATTTCAAGGAATCTAAGATATAATTAGATATGATATACACTTCGAATTTATGTACCACTAAGAAAGAAAATAACGCTGCTAATTGTATGTGGCATGCCAGTGATTAATATTAAATTGTGAAAAAATCCATATTGAAATAATAAAAGAAAAAGATGTTATTCAAAAATGGATGGTTGGGTACATTTCACAGGTACCAGAGAGTTCTGCACCATCTTCAAGAGTTCATGTTGGAAATGGGGTGGGGATGGGGTAAGCCAGTCGGAAACACCTCCGTCACTGAGGAGTGTGAGCTACAGAGAGTGGGCTGAAAGGAGGGAACGGTCACAGGGCTGGGGAAGTACTACTTTCAGGTTGGGGGGTTGGGCAGTGCTGGAATCTGGGATTGAAGCAGGTGGTAACTTTTCCGCAATGGATAGGCATGCTTTTATGACAGGGCGGGGCTAACGCTGCAGAGGGAAAGCGCAGGGATGCTGGGGACACTAAGTACATGCCTATATAATATGCAAAAGAGATTGCATCTGAAAAGTAAGTTTGGACCAAGAAGGATTTTGAGTAGGGAAAAAATATTTTGGGTAATTTACTTGCCAATAGAATATAACCTTGTATTTTAATCCTGGTTAGGTGCCGGTGGCGTAAGCGGTGCAAATAAAACACCAAAGGGCTCACAGAGTGAAAGGCGACAAGCCCGGGGACTCACAGGGTTGAGGTGGGACACGCTATGTCCCCGAATCACCTCAGTACCTGTTTGTATTCTCACCCTCTCCAAATGGGCTCTGTTTCCCTGTGGGTGTGGGCAGGAGAGAGAGAGGAGGTCATGAAAGTCTGTGACCACAGCCTTCTAGTTCCACGATGCTGGGGGAAGGGTCCCTCTACTTAGACTAAACCCAGGGAAGGGGTTCGACATGTCTGACCTGGGCCATGTCTGTGAAAGAATGCTCATAGCTCATGTTAGTTTATGTGTATGAACCCTTCAAAACTACCTTTATTTGGCTCACCATTTCCATAAACATCTGTAGAAGGAAGAGTGTGAATTTTAAAAGTGAGGGAACCGTTGAAGGAAAAAAGATTATAACAACAGAAAGTTCATGCTAAGTTCAGCTGTGTGTGAATTGTTCTCACGGCGGATGGGGAGTGTGACAAGAAAACGGGGGTGTCAAATCGAAAGCTTAGTGCTGGTCTGTGGTTGGGAGGCAGATAAAGAGTTAGGACTATAGACTACCGGGTAGCAGTGGTGCACCCCTTTAATTCCAGCACTTGAGAGACAGAGGTGTCAGGGGATCTCTGTGAGTTCATAGGCCAGCCTGGTCTACAAAGTGAGTTTGGGGACAGCGAGAGTGGTTACACAGATAAACCCTGTCTTGAAAAAACAAAAACAAAACAAAACAAAAAATACAAACCAAAACCAAAACCCAGCAACAACAAAAAGATTACCAGATTATGTGAGGGCTGTGAAGGGGGAAGCAAAGTGTCTGTGTGTGAAGGAGCAGGACCTGTACAGGAGCATCAGCCAACAGAAGACTGTCGTCACAGCTGGGAGGGGACTCTGAAGGAGCAGAGACAGGCTGGCGCTATAACCACACGCACAGAGAAAGGTGCCGGCTGTAACCAGAAGAAGAGTGACGGCTGCTCGGAGGACAAGGCATAGGCAGGAGTCCAGCGTAAGTACACATGCCTGTCCTTGGTGAAGACCCTCTTCTTGACCACACAGCAGAAATGCCCAGAGGATAATGCTACTTGTGGGAGGGCTGTGAGTGTCTGAGGGTGCTTGTATGATTTTTTACTGTGCTTCCAACAGAGGGAGACGAAGCTGAACTTTCCCACAGGAAGTCAGCTATAACTTAGCAGCCTGCTTCCGGAAGTGCCTGCTTGCCTTCTTTCCCTCTCTTAACCCTTCCCTCTTTATCATATGATGGTAGCCATCATTTTAGCCTTTTGTGGCAGAAAGAGCACTTGGCTCACGGGCACTACAAATTCAGCTCTCTTTCCAAAACCGGATTGTGACCACGGGGTTCAGGAAGGGTTCTGGGAGGCATGTTACATATTCAGTTGCAGACAAGGTCTTGTGCCTGAAATGGGGCCATTAGTGACTGCCTCTGTTTGACCCTGATTGCCTCCATCCTGATCAGAACAGGCTTAGTTTCACATGTGTGCTACTCTGGGTCCAGGAGAGAGAGAGTCTGGTGAATCCAGGGCCATCGGAACACATTTATCCCCTGGAAAAGCGAATTGGTTAGGGCAAGGATGGGCTCATCTTCCATACACTGGAAAGAGTCTTTTCTATTAGATCTGAGTGAGGAAATTTGTTGCTGTTGGCATCTTTATTGCAACCGTGAGTAAAATGGCCAAAGGGAAAAAGAGACATGAAGGATGGAAGGACGAAACCCAGATGTTTATTGCACCACTGGTCCCAAAATCAAACTATCCCAAATCCTAGAATTCTTATTTTATGAAACAATATTTTTTTGTGTGTAAGGTCATTTTGAGTAAGTCTTTGGGTGCTGCAAATAAAATTATCTTCGCAGACCCTGTAGCTCACAGGCAACGCTGTCCCTTGCGGTTTCCTCAGGGATCTTTCTTCAGCCTATGTGGCTGCATTTTATTTTAAGCTGTCTATTCTTCTCATGGGTCAGCTGTTGAAGATGCAGCTCAGTTCACATCACTCCTGTGACTTGTTCAAATCGTTCTCTTTCACTGGCCAGCATGTTTAGAATATTTACTGTTTATTTTAAGAGCTAGGTGATTCAATAACCTGGAGGGTATCTTGGTCACTGTATCACTGGGATGAGACACCACAGCCAAGACAATTATTATAAAAGAAAGCATTTAATGCACAGTGTCAGAGGGTTAGTCTATGACCATCCTGGCGAGGAGCCGACAGGCATGGCATCAGGGCAATAGCTGAGAACTTTACATCCTGTCCACAGACATGAAGTAAGAGAGAGAATGAGGGCACAAACTGGAAATGGTGTGGGCTTTCGAATCCTCTAAGCCCACCTCCTCCGATAAGATCACACCTTCTAATCCTTCCCAAACAGTCCCGCTAACTGGAAGCAAGCATCCAATGACCTATAGAGGCCATTCTCCTTTAAACCACCACAGAGGGAGTTATCTCCAGGTGAAGAAATGACAGTACAGCACTTCAAAACAGGTCAAATTCAAGAAGATTGTGGCAGTGCTAGGAAGCTCCGTAGCTTATAAACCAGAAATCGGGGGGGGGGGTGAGGCAGGATTAAAGTCGTTCAAAATCGCAAGCCATGGATGGTTTAGCAAGCAGAACAATTTCATGCTGTGTTTCTCCCCTATCCTTCTCAGGGCTGAGGTAAATATGTGGCTGTCTCCCCATGGCTTGTTTGTGCTTGTAATCTTTAATTACTCTCACCAAAAATCACAAAGCCCTTCAGCTCCTGATGGAAAAGTAAGACACAAGGCATGCCTCATGGGAAGGAAAGTGGAAGTACTCATCCTCTAGAGAAAGAGGACCAGTGTCTAACGGACTTCTCAGTCACTCCATAATTATTCTCAGGACACAAAAGATCTAGTATTTGACCACGATAAAGAAGAAAAAGAAAGGTAGAATTTCACCAGCAGTAAGTAACTTCTTTGCTGGCGAGGGCTATGAGAAGAAGATGAATGAGCCACAGTGAGGCAGCCCTACAGCCCTGAGAGGAAAGGCCGTGCAAGCAAAGCAAAGCAAAGCAGTCATCTCAGGCTCCCCAAACCCAGACACCACTGTGCCAAAGCTGGGCCTGGTGATGCAGGCCCATAATCCTAGTCACGCCAGAGGCTGAGGTAGGAGCATTGCCGGTTCAAGGCTAGCCTGTGCTATGGAAGAATCTGTCTCAAAAAAAGCAAAAACAGACAAACCAAAAGCCCCTCCAAAACCAAACCTATCAAGCACAAGCCCCTCGTGATCCAAGACTGTGACCCAATGAAGACAGCAGATGCAGCATCGTGGTCCCTTTGGGGACACACTGGAAAGACTGCAGCTGATCACATGTCCTGTGAGAACAGGCTGGACAACACCTCACTAGGAAGGGGGCCTCCAAGAGAAATGGCGCCCAGTCAAACAGGTTCATAGGATGGACGGAAACAAAGCTGGAGAGTGAACAGGGTACTGGTTGCTGCCCCAGATTGTCCCCCGTTTTCCAGAGGCAGAAGCTGACGCAGTCACACTGTTTCCTAGACTCCACATGATAAAGATAGCCCTGCCTTGCACTCGTTTGTTGTCAGGAAAATGGCCTGGAATTTATGTTCAGGCCTTTGTGGCCATCTACCAAGATATACCAGTTTACCAAGGAACCAGAAAATTTCCAAAAGAAGGGAACTCCAACCTGACCCTGATTTTACCTTTGTAGGTGATCCACTCCTGAAGACTCCAACTGTCTTTCAGAGACAATTATAAACCCCCTTAGCTAATGCTTCATCGACCTAAAAGCTGAGAGTGTCGGCAGATGGCATCTGTGGCCCACAGCAAGCAATGATCCCTCTGTTTTTCTGCCTCCTGTCTACTTGATGTTTCTACCAATGCATTCGTGTGTGTGCGTGTGTGTGTGTGTGTAAATGTGTGTGTGCATGTGTAAATCTTTTGGTGATGATATTTTACTTTTTCTCAAGACCCTTATATTGATCACGTCTCTGTGCAACTGCCAAGATCTGAAGTGAAGGGTTAAAATAGTAATCTTAAAGCTTGTTTGATTTATTTAAGGTACATAAAAGCATCATTAATTTATCTTTTGCAATGTATTTGGGGCAATAACTATCTCTGTGGGTTTTCTGTTTGTTTAATCTCTGAGTTTTTAACTTAAAAAAGTCAGGCATGGAGCCAGGCACACACCTTCAGCACTTGGGAGGCAGACACAGGTAGGTCTCTGTGAATTTGAGGCCAGCGTAGTTGATCCTCTGGAATTGGAATTACAGGCAGTTGTGTGAGTCACCATATCAGTGCTGCAAACTGAACCCCATGGTCTGAGAGAGCAGTAGTAGTAATTGCTCTTAACCGGTAAGCCATTTCTCCAGCCTAGGCTGGTCTACATAGCAAGTCCCAGGCCAGCCAGCTTTATATAGTGAGACTCGCCCCCCCCCCCGCCCACAAGAAAGAAACCATCAGGTTAAAAAAAATACACATTGATACATATAAAGGTTATAGAGTATGCATTTTTAATAAAAAAATAATAAAAAGGGAAATGAGAAAGGATTTTATATAGAGTTTGTGGGTGAGAGTGTGTGTCTGTATGTATGCATGTGGAAACCAGAGGCTGATATATGTGCCTTCCTTGACCACTCCCTACTTTACTGAGGCAGAGTCCCACAGGTGAACCCAGAGATCACCAATTTGGCCAGTCTAGTTAACCAATTGCCCCTGAGGCTACCTGTCTCTCCTCCAGAGCCAAGCCAACGGAACATGCAGCAAGGGGGGTACAGGCAGCTGCTGCTCTTGCCTCGCTTTCTATGTGGGTCCTGGGGACCCAAACTCATGTCCTCTTGCTTCTCCAGAAAGTGCTTCACACAATGAACAACCTCCCCAGTCTCTGTGGTTTTTATTGGATTTTTTTTGGTGGGGAGAGGGAGCGGGGGGACGGGGGGGGGAGGAGGTGGTCAGGGTCTCTCTGTGTAGCCCTGACTGTCCTGGAACTTACTATGTAGACCAGGCTAGCCTTGGACAGAAATCTCCCTGCACAGCCCTCCTCCTAAGAGGAAAGATGAGCACTCAGCTGCCTGGCTGTGATGATCTTTGCCAGGCAGCCCAGCAGAATTCCTGAAGATGGTGTCAGTTTCACTCCGAGGAGGGTCCTGCATAACAAGGTATGTGTGCCGGGTGTGTTCCGGTGCCTGTGGAGGGCAGAGGGTAAGGTCCAGTGCTTTCCTTTGTCAATTTTCACCTTATTTTTTGAAATTGGGTCTCCCAGTTTCTAGAGCTCTGGAAATGCACTTGTCTAAAGCGACCCCCTATGCCAAGGTTATATACCCACTGTGGCATCTGGACTCTACGTGTATCCTGGGTACCAAACTCGGGGCCTCATGCTTGTGCAGCAGGCACTGGAGCAACCGACTCATCTCCCACGTCCGGATCCAGCATCCGAAATCCCTTCACGCCCACACACCTCAGTCCATGCCTCGTCGTCCTGGACATCTCGATGTGCTCAGTCAGGACATCTTCCCCCTCGTCCTTCATCCTTGAAATCAGCAAGACGCTGCAGGTCCTTAACCACAGGTCCCTTAACCACACTGAGCTCACATTGACGTCTGAAGGCGTCACATCCTCTGCTTCTGTTTCTGTGTGTTGAATGGTGGCCCACAGCGGATAATGATTTAAACTGGCTATTTCCCTAAGTTCACCAAAGACTGTTATTTGCCGTAGAAACCCCTTTCAGTTTGCTTTGCAAATTCGAGTCATATAGTATTGAACAAATCCAAATTTGCCTCTGTTTAGATGTTATCAGAGAACATCCTAATGAGACGAGGAAGCCAAGTCCAAGAAATTCTGTCAGATTTTACCTCTAGTATGTAAACATTCAGGTGAATCCCTTTTTCTTGAGGTTTCAAAAAAACTACCACAAGACTATGTGTATGTGTGTATGTACTATATATGTGTGTGTGCATATATATATATACACATATACATATATGTGACCAAGGAATTATATATATATATAATTATAAATATATAATTCCTTGGTTGCTTGCCGTTTTTGTGCAAGGTCGAGGCCTCCTGGCTTTCCCCCATCCGCTATCATACAGAGAGCTCCCTGATCCTCTGGCCCTTACACTCTTTCTACCTCCTCTTCCAAAATGATCCCTGAGTCTTAGGTACAGGAGTGTTTCATAGATGTATGAGTTAGGACTGGGCCCCACAACTCTGTAATTCTGGTTGGGATTTTCTGTATTGGTCTCTGTTGCAAAGAGAAGTTTCCTTAATGAAGGGTTAGGACTACACTTAACCTGTGGTTCGAAGGACAGATATTTAGACTGGAGTTTAGTATTGTAGCAGAAATAGATTCTCCTGCAATATCCATGACTTCACCAGCCCTTGGTAGTCATCTGGGTTTCCAGGGCGAGGCATAATTTCCTCTTGTTGAGCTGATTTTGAGTCCAGTAAGAGAGTTATTGGTAACTGCCAACAGCATGGCTCTGCCACACCCTCGGCTGGCTGGTGCTGTGGTTCACTGGCATCAGAGTTGGGTAGGACTGGCGGTTGCTTCATGGTGCCTCCTGGTCCTCAGGCAGGAGGTTTTAAAATCAGTTCCAGGCTCAGGGGCCTCTGGTACATGGTGTCTTTAGCAACAGGGACCTCAGCCTTCCACCTCTGGGGGTAACCAAAGGCAGTGGCAATCACCCATGATGTTCTAGGAGTCTCTGACAACCCTGACCAACAACTCAAAGGAGGGATTTTCATGCCTGGTGTTGGGCTTCTTGTTAGATCATTGTCTTAGTTAGGGTTTCTGTTGCTGTGTCGAAACACCATGACCAAAAAGCAAGTTGGGGAGGGAAGGGATTATTTGGCTTACACTTCCATATCATTGAAGGAAGTCAGACAGGAACTCAGACAGGGTTGGCTCCTGCAGGCAGGAGCTGCTGCAGAGGCCTTGGAGGAGTGTTGTTTGCTAGTTTGCTTCCCATGACTTGCTCAGCCTTCTTTCTGATAGAACCCAGGACCTTCAGCCTAGAGATGGCAGCACCCACTATGGGCTGGACCCTCCCTCATTGATCACTAAATGAGAAAATGCCTTACAACTGGATCTCATGGCGGCGTTTCCTCAAATGAGGCGCCTTCCTCTGATAACTCTAGCTTGTGTCAAGTCGACACACTAAACCACCCAGTACGATGATCTCAGAGGGAGCATTGTTAGCCCAGCTGGGAATTTTTCATTTAAACTATATATTTATGTAGAGCGCTATGTGTATAGTCGGTTTTTCTAGTAGCTAGTTAATAGTGTGGTTTCTCCTGCCTTCTCCAGACATCCTTACTGGTGTTTTACCCTCTCTCCTGTATTCATCTCCCTCCCCTGCCCAGTTAGACGCCTTCCACTTTTCCCATTTGCCCAGTCAGATCACTTGTGCTCTGCTAGTCCTCTCGGTAGTCTTTGTTTATTTTTTGTTTTTATTTGTTTGTTCACTTTTATTTTTCCTGGTTTCTGCAGTTACTACAGGATACATACTCACATCTAAAGATATCCCAGCACTCGGGAGGCAGAGGCAAGTAGATCTCTGTGAGTTCGAGGCCAACCTGGTCTACAGAGGGAGTTCCAAGATAGTCATGGCTACACAGAGAAATCCTGTCTCAAAACTAAAACAGACAGACAGAAAGTCCTTTCCTATGCCTGTTAGCGTGTAAGGTGCTGTGTGTGTTTTCCTCTGGCGGTTTTGGTGTTTTGGGTTTCAGGTTTAGGCCTCTGATCTATTTGGAGTCAGATTTTATGCAAGGTGATAGATAGAAGGCTAATTTCATTCTTCTGCATATGGACACCCAGTTTTCACAGCAATATTTGTTGAAGATACTTTCTTTTCTTCGGTGTATTTTTGGCATCTTTGTCAAATATTAAATGGCTGAATTCATGTGTGCTCATGTTTGGGTCTTCAGTTTTGTGTCATTGGTCTACATGTTTGTTTTTGGTGCCTGGACCATATTGTTTCTCTTACTACGAGTCTGTAATATATCTTAAGATCTAGAATGGTGGGACTGGAGAGATGAGGTGGTTCAGTGGTTAAGAGCACTGACTGTCCTTCCAGAGGTCCTGAGTTCAGTTTTCCGCAATCATATGGTGGCTCACAACCATCTGTAATGAGATCTGATGCTCTCTTCTGGCATTCAAGCTGTGTTTGCAGATAGAGTACTCATATACATAAGATAAATAAATAAATCTTAAAAGGAAAAATGATGTGGGATGGTAATCCCCCCCCACTTCCTTGGTTAAGTTTATTCCTATCTGTTTTATTTTCTTTTAGGATATTATGGATGGGAGTGCGTCCATGGTCTCCTCTGTGTGTTTGTTGGTGGTGCATAGACAAGCCATTGATTTGTGCAAGCTGATCCTGTGTCCTACCACACTGCTGAATTTGTCATTTGTAGAAATTTTCTGGTAGGATTTTTAGGATCTCTAATGTAAAATATCATGTCATCTACAAATATGAACAGCTGACTTCTTTCTCTATTTGCATCCTTTTCATTCCTTTCTCTTGACTTATTTTTCCAGCTAGTACTTCAAGCACAATACTGAAAAGAAGTGAGAAATAGCGTATAGCCTTGACTGGCTCCTGACTCAGCAGGATTGCTTCAAGCTTTTCTCCATTTACAATTATGTTGGCTGTGGGCTTTTCATGCACAGTTTTTATTGTTTGGGCTGGGTTCGCTCTAGTCTTACATTGTCTGGGACTTTTTTTTATCATGAAGCCATGTTGAGTTTTGTCAAAGGCCTTTTCTGCATCTGTTGAGATGACCACATGATTTTTGTCTTTAAGTCCATTTATGTGGTTTATTGCATTTGTTGACTTGTGTATGTTGAATCATTCCTACATTTCAGGGACAAAACCAACTTGGTCATGGAGGATAATCTTTTTGGTGTGTATCTGTATTCAATTTGTAAGTATTTAATTGATCGCTTTTGCGTCTGTGTGCATTGGGAATTCTGGCCTGCGGTTTCCTTTCCTCATTGTGTCTTTACCTGGATTAATTATTACAGTGATACTGACTTTTTAGTAGAAGTTTAGGAGTGTTCCTCATTTTTCTGTTTTTGAATATTTAAGATGATTTGGTTGTAGGTCTTCTTTGGATGTCTTGAAGAATTCTGCTGTGAATCTTGTGTTTGTGTTTGTTTGTTTGTTTGTTTTCTGGAAGGCTTTTTAATTACTCTTTGAATCTCCTCATTTGTTAGGTATCTATGATTGAACGAGAATGTTCCCCATAGGCTCGTATGTTTGATTTCATGGTCCCAGATGGTGGAACCCTGCTTGGGAAGTAGTAGAAGGTATGGCCTTGTTGGAGAGGGTGTGAGTGCAAGTGGGCTTTGAGGTTTCAAAAGCCCACACCATTTCTAGCTAGTGCGCTCGTGCTCGCTTTCTCTCCCCCCCCCCCCTGCTTTAGACGTACGGATCAGACGTAAGCTCTCAGCTGTTGCTTTAGTGGCCGTGCCCACTGCCTGTAGCCATGCTCTCCACTATGATGTTATGGACTCTAACCCTCTGGAACTGTGAGCCCCAAATTAAAAGCTTCCCCTTATAAATTCCCTTCATTGTGGTGTTTTGTCACAGTAATAGAAAAGTAATTAAGAAAGGGTCTGTTTAAGTTTTTGGCTTCTCTTGGTTTAATTTAAGTGATTTGGCTGAATCTAAAAATTTATCCATTTCTTTTAGGATTAATAAAATACAGGTTTTTAGTTCATCCCTTTATAATATTCTTATTTTGTTTGTGTCTTCTGTAATGGTTCCTTGTTCATTTTGGATCCTTTCTTTTTTCTGATTAGTTGGGTGAAGGGTTTGTGGATCTTGTTTTTCTTCTCAAAGAACCATCTCTTAGATTCCTTAATTCTTTGTATTGTTTGTTTTTATTTCATTGACCTCTGTTCTGATTTTTATTATTTTTTGCCATTGACTGGTCTTAGATTTAGTTTGTTCTTGTTTTTTTCAAACTTTTTAGCTGCATCATTAAGTCATTTATTTGTGCTCTTTCTGATTTTTCAATGTAGGCACTTAGAGATATAAGTCTCTATCATGCAACAGCTTTCAGTGAGTCCCAGAGGTTTTGTCATGCTGTGTTTTCTTGTTCATTTAGCTCCAGAAAAATTTTTATTTCTTTTCAACCCATTCATCATTCAGTAATGAGTTGTTTCCTCCGTGAGTTTGTATGATTACTAGAGATCTATTTGTTGTTGATTTTAAGTTTTATTGCACTGTGGTCAGATAGGAAACATAAAGTTACTTAAATCTTTTGAATTTGTAAGATTTGTTTTGTGTCCCTGGATGTGGTCTATTTTAGAGAAGCTTTCATATGCTACCTAGTAGAATGTGGTGTTTAGATGGAATATTCTGCATCTGTTAGGTCCATTTGATGTATGATGTCATGTAATTCTAATGTTTCTGTTTATTTTTTTGTTCAGATGATCTGTCTATTGAAAAAATGGGGTGTTGAAACCATCTACTACTATTGGATATATTTTAATCTGTATCTTTAAATTAAACAGTACATTTTTTCATGAAATTAGGGGTGTCAGAGTTTGGTGCCTATATGTTTAGGGTAGTAATGTCTTCTTGAGTCCCTTGATGGGAATGAAGGGAGCATTCTATCTCTTCTAACTAGCTTTAATTTGAAGCCTGTTTTGTCAGATATTAGGATAACAATGCCTGCTTGCATCCTAGCCCCATCTGACTGGAGCATGTTTTTTCATCCTTTAAGGCAGTTTCTATCTTGGAAGCCAAGATGTGTTTTTTGTAGACAACAGACAGATACTGTTTCTTGGTCCATGCAGTCAATCTATGTCTTTTGAGAATTGAAGTCACTGATATTTAAAGTTGTCATTGAAATGTGTGTGTCAGTTGTGGTTACTTTTGTTGTTTGGTTTTATTGTTGTTGTTTGTGTTTTAGTAATCATGGCTTGGATTTCTTCCCATGATCTGTTGGCTGTGCTCATTCTTCTCTTAAGCCTAAAATATTGCTTTCTGTTTTTTCTTGGTGTTTGATTTTTTTGAGTGTAATTTTAAAAGGCCATTTACATCATGGAAAGTTTTTTTTTTTAATCTCCTTGAACTATGGTGGATAGTTATGCTGTGTATATTAGTATAGGTTGGCCATCAGGGTCCTTCAGGGCTTAGAATGCATTGCCCCAGGCTCTTCTGACTTTTAAAGTTTCCATTGAGAAATCAGTTATTATTCTGAAGGGGTTTCCTTTATATGTGACTGTATTTCTTCTTTTGAAGCTCTCAATATACTTTCTTTGTTATATGTACTTAGTATTTTGACTATGAGATGCTATGAGGATTTTCTTTTCTCATCTTACCTATTTGAAATTCTTTGTGTTTCTTGTATCCATATGGGTGTGTTCTTTCCTTAATTTGGGGGAAGTTTTCTTGTGTGATTTTGTTGAAGATCTGGGCTATACCATTGACTTTGGATTCTTAATCCCCATTTATGCATATAATTCAAAGGCTTGGACTTTTCATGGTGTCCCATGTTTCCTGTATATTCCTTTCCTGTGTTTTAAAATGTTTTCTATGTTTCTTGTTTATTTGGTCTAAATCCTCTACTTTATCTTTGGGTCCTGATATTCTGTCTTCTGCTTGATCCATTCTTCTTAGAGGACTTCCCTTTAAGTTTTCTATTTGGGTCACTGGTTTCCATTCATCCTTATTTCAGCTTGAGTCCCCTTCATTTCTCTCTGAATTCCATCCTCAAGTCCTGGAGTGTCTTCATCATTTCTTTTTTTCTTTCTTTTTTATTTTTTTCTTCTTGGTTTTTCAAGACAGGGTTTCTCTGCAGCTTTGGAGCCTGTCCTGGAACTAGCTCTTGTAGACCAGGCTGGTCTCGAACTCACAGGGATCCGCCTGCCTCTGCCTCCCGAGTGCTGGGATTAGAGGCGTGCGCCACCACCGCCCGGCTTGTCTTCATCATTTCTATCAGCCTTATGTTTGGGTTTTCTTGGGAATCACTCAGGCATTTATCCTCCCCAAGTTCTTTCTCCTTGATGTCATGAAGCTCTTTCTAGTGCATTCTTTAAACTCCTTAATTATTTGATAAAGTTTATAATTCTGTGTCCTGGGGATCATCTAGGTAACATTTCTACAGGACTGGCAGGTTTGGGAGAGAAGGTACTGGATTGATCATTCATATCGTTTGTATTTTTGCAATGTGACCTTGGTATGTAGATTTCTTTTGTTAGTTCTAAGTCTGATATGGAGAGAACAGGTTGGGGCAAAAGAGAAGATGTGTAGGTGGATTGGGCCTAAATGTTGGAAATGGCTTTGGTGGAGTAAAGTCAAGTGGACAGAGGACTGGTGTGTGGGATGTGCGTCTTGGTCCAGGCCTGGAGTGTAGGAGTGGATCTGACTCGTCAGAGAGGTTGGACTTGGTATGGGAGAGGCCTGTGGATTTGGGGACAGGCACTATGGGTCCTGATGGAAAAGGTTGGTCATGACTCCAGCAGAGTCAACCAGTCTGTGTCAGGGTACTGGATGTGGGATCCTGACTGGACCTGGCAGACTGGGGAGGATGATGGAGGGGAGGGATAGGCAGACTCAATGGGAGACCCTGGAGAAAGATGTGTAGGATCCAGGTGGTGGCATGGTCGGACATGGCACCAACTTTGCTCTTTTAATAAGAGTAATGAACAAGGACTTTTGAGACTACAGTAATCTCATCAAAATGGGACCTCTTCCCCATTAATTATCTTACAGTAGCTCCTACCAGGAAGAGGTAGCTCCTCCTTCTCCTCCTACTCGTCGTCGTCATCCTCCTCCTCCTCCTTCTCCTCGAGTTACTCCTCCTTTCATTTAGTGTCTTGGTTCTTCAATGTAGTCTTGCCATGTAACCTAGGCTGGCCTCAAATGTATAATCTTCCTGCCTCAGCCTCCCAGAATACTGAAATTATAGCTATGCGCCACAACGCCTGGCCTAGGCCATGCCTCTTAAAAAGATTCTACCCCTCTGGAGACAGGAAGATCAGGAGTTCAGAGGCGACTTTGACTATATGGAAAGCACAAGGCCAGCCCTGGTGGCCTGAATTTCAGGATACCCTTTTCTCCTATGGAGTTCTGGGAACCCTGGCTCAGTCTGTCACACAGTCTGAAAGTTCTCAATTGTGTGAGCTTAGCTTGGCAGAGTCAGTAATTTAGACCAGCCCCAAGGACTGTCCCACAGGGCTCAGGAATTCAACCTCAGTTCAGAAAATCCCTGACATCTGACGCAGGAGGATTTGTGGGGTTAGTGGAAATTGCTTTCTCCCGCTGGCCAGATTACAGACTGCGGCGTCGTTTGTGCAGGAGTAAACAGCCTAATAACAACACAGCAAGGATGCCGTAAGAGAGGACCGGCAGCAGCTCCTCACTGGCGCCTTCTCCGCCTTCTCACGGCTTCTTGGGAGAGCTGTTTGGCTGGGAAATCTATGTTGGCTGTCCAGAATATGAAATTTGGCATCTTCCTTTTGTGGTGGGGATGGATTCTGGCTGCTGAGAGCACACTGCACTGGCCGGGAAGAGAAGTTCATGAGGCGTCTAGGAAAGGCAGGTGAGTGACAAGGGAGGCCAAGGCCTGGGGACAGAAGGAAGAGCAGGTGCTGCGTGATCCAGCCTCAGGCAGCAGCATGGCCAGATCTGTGCGGAAGCCTCTCCCCTCTTCCTTCCTTTTCTTTCTCTTTCTGGAGAGTAGAGTGGTGTTTTCCTTTGTAATGGTACTACATTTGATGGTATTAGCACATATTCTTAAATTTGTTATCAATTATCTTGCATAAAAAAGATTCTGGAAAAGAAATTTTCGTACGTTTTTTGAAAACCGAGGATGACTGATGTCTGCACAGATTCTCAAGGGACTGATGGAAGTTTCTATCTGGGGGGATGATTTTAGTAACTAATTATTTCTGTTATGAATGTGGGACTCTTTCCAGTCTTGTTTGGAAAACTGTTTTCTTCAGACCACACAGCTAGCAGCATCGGTATATTGCCCCTAGCTGTAGCCTAGGAGAGGCTAGGATGGTACGTGCTGCCCTGGCCATAGTCACCTAGCAGATGGAGCTTAGGCAGTCAGGGTCCTGGCCTTCACCTCACCTGGCTCCAAGGTCACACTGGCTTCACGTGCCATCATCACACTGACCTGACCTGCATCGGTCGGTAAATCAGGCCCTGGAGATAACCAGGCCTAGCACTCCCTCTTTGCTGATGAGGACATGGATGAAGACAAGTTTGTCTTCTGGTCATCAGTGTTAATCTCCAGTCCAACCTGAGTCTCTCTTCTATTCGGGTGTCAATCCCCAGAGTGAAAAAGACCAGTTAGCGTGAAGGAAGGCGTGTCTCTCTAAGGTCAGGATCCTGTCGGCCCCTGTCTGTTCCTCTATGCTCCCTCCTGAGGTCTGAGTCCTCCCCCCCACCAGTTCCACAGATAAGCTCACCAAGCTGGTTTCTGTCCGCTTCTACAATGTCATACATCTGTCTGATTCTATGATGTCCTGGGAGCTCAGACATCCAGCGTGCACATCTGGGGTGAGGGTTGGGTGGGGGGGCACATGGAGGAGGACCACTGTGCCTGGAGCCTCAGAAATTGCTTGGGAAAATGGAACTCGTGCAATGATGTGGCCCAAAAATACAGGTTTGTTTTTTTTTTTTTTTTTTTGACTCAGATGTGCTCGTGGGAATTAAAACTAACTAACCCTGCTAATTGTCACCGAAAACTGCACAGCCTTTTTTCTCAAGACACAATTAGATCGGCAACCTGTCCTCGAGAAGCCACAGAGACTGAGATGACTCTTAGAAAATGAATTTTGATTATTTTTAAAATAAATTTATTATATATACAGTGTTCTGTCTGCATATATGCCTACAAGCAAGAAGAAGGTACCAGATCTCATTATGGATGGTTGTGAACCACCATGTGGTTGCTGGGAATTGAACTCAGGACCTTAGGAAGAGTAGTCAGTGCTCTTAACCACTGAGCCATCTCTCCAGCCCCTTGAATAATTTTTAAAAATTGAAGTATTAGAAACTGATTGTTAGCAGGGTATAGAACATAATATAGACATAAATGTGGATTAACTGAGTCAAACTAGTTAGCTTATCTGTCACCTTGGATACTTAGGCTTCTTTTTTGTAAATTTCATTTTTTTATTTTTTGCATATGGGTGTTTTGCCTGTGTGGATGTCTGTGTAACCTGTGTGTGTCTGGTGACACAGAGCTGAGAAGAAGACATTGTACCCCCTTGTACTGGAGTTACAGAGAGTATGAGCTGCCATGTGGGTGCTGGGAATTGAACCTGGGTCTTCTGGAAGAGCAGACAATGCTCTTAACTGCTGAGCCAACTCTCCAGGTCCCTTAGGATTTTATTTAACACCCAGAATGAATGCTGACAGCTCTAAATTCTACTGCATAACTACATCATAACTACAGTCACTTTGCTGAGCAGCATTTCAACAGGCTTAAATAACTGTCGTTCTGCTTGGCTTCTGTGACTTCAGTTGTTTTAGGCTCTGCCTGTAAGTGAGATATGCAGTATTTAAGATGCGCAGTCAATTTAAGAAATTGTACATAAGAGCACAGTGTTGCACATCTGTAATCTCAGCCCTTAAGAGGGCGAGGCAGGTCATCCTCAAATACATAGGTCCGAGGCCAGTCTGGACTACACAAAACCCTCTCTCAAAGCAAAACAAGAGGAGGGGGCTAGAGGGGGAGAAAAAGAAGAGCGGAAGAGGAAGAGAGGGAGGGGGAGGGGTGGGATGGAGAGAGGGTGAGAAGAAATGAATTGGTTTTAAACTTCGTGGAGATCTCTTTCTGGCCATTAAAAATAAGGAATTAGATTTGGGTCAGAATTTGGGCTTATGAGAGAGATTGAGAATCATTAGCATTAGGTATCTGTCCTGTGTCTAGCTTCATAGACTTAGAATAACATCCTGCAAGTTCGTCCAGGTTGCCACAAACAGCAACCATTCCTTTTGTAAAGGGCTGTCTATTGTACTGTTGAGAGCACACCACATCCTCTTTATGCTGTAACTTAGCTGTTGTAAACAGTGCCGTGGGGACTGTGAAAATGCAGACATCTGTTCAAAACACTGAATTCCAAACCTCTAAATATAAGCCGTGAGATATGATGGCATGCTAATTCCGTTTGTTGTTTGGAGAGCCTCGTGATTTTTGGAACAGCAATATGACTCTGCACCCTCGCCAACAGTGCTCGGGACTCACCCCTCCTTCACACCTCACCGACACGAGCTTTTCCAGCTTTTACTGGCCACTTGCATGGCTCTTTTGAAAGAGAAAAATGGCAGGCAAGGGTGTGTCTTGTTTTAAATCTGGTTGTTCACTTTCTTATTGAGTTGAATTCCCTGTGAATTTTTGTTGGCACCCTCCTTAGATGTAGGCCATGTCAATATTTTCTCCCAGTCCGTAGGTCCATCACCCAGACTGGCCTCGTCATTCCACTGATTGCTTCCTTCTCCATGCAGAAGCTGTGAGCTTGAGATAGTCGCCCGGTCTTGCTTCTGTGGAATGAGCATTTCAGGCATATCTGACATACCATCACCGAGCTCAAGATGCAGAGTTCTCCTTGTGTCTACCAGCACTTTCACAGTTTCGGGGCTCACACTTAAGTCTTTAGACAATTTTGAGTTCATTCTTGTACTGAATGTGAGGTAAGAGTCCCGTTCATCCTTCTGTGTGTGCTATCCAGTCCCCCCAGCACTCTTAAAGGAACAGACTGTCATTTTCCTAGCGTGTGTCCTTGGTACCTTTGCTGCTCTGTGGCACTTGTTGGTAAGCATTTTATTTTCTGTAGCGATTATAAAGGGACTGTTTTACTGACTTTTCTTTGGGATGGTTTGTTGCTAATATAGAGAAATGTGCTTTTTTGTGTCCTCTAGCTTTACTATATTGATCAATTTGTTTATTTATTATTTCTAACGGTTTTGAGTAGACTCTCGGGTCCTAAGAGCATGTTATCATTAAGCACCAGATAGTTGCTCTAGCAAGGACGAGTAATGCTATAGCTGAACAGAGATCGTGAGTGTCCATATTTGCCTTATTCCTTGAGAGTGAAACAGACTTTCCTTTTTAAAGCTGCTTTTTGAACTTATTCATTTTTTTTTATTATGGAAGACACACATGGCAATTTTTAAGTGAATGTATTTTTGTAACCTTATTATATTTAATATGATTTTACCTACATATTTACTTATTTTTAGTATATAGAAAGGTCATTTGATTAGCTGCATAATAATGTATAATATGCATAATACACCACCATATAAATATTTTTCCTTTATTTATTAACATTTAGTTTCTTCCTCTTTATTATTACAAATATATTTTAAAAGATGTATTGATTCTTATTTTATGTGTATGAGTGTTTTATCTGTATGCATGTATGTGAACCACATGCATACCAATACACTGTTTGCAGAGGTCAGAGGATGTATTAAGAGTCATGAGTTACCATATGGATGCTGGGAACCACTGGGAACTGAACCTGGATTCCCTGTAAGAGCAGCAAATATTCTTAACCACTGAGCCATTTCTCTAGCCCCTATTATTACAATATTATAATGATTATTTAGTTATGATAGACACTAGAAAGTATCCTGGATCAGCCAGGTGGTGGTGCACACATTTAATTCCAGCACTTAGAAAGCAGAGGCAGGCAGAGATCTGTGAGTTTGAGGCCAGCCTGGTTTACATAGTGAGTTCCAGACTGCCAGAACAAATAGTGAAACCCTGTCTCAAAACGAGAACACCACCACCAACAATAAAATAAAACAGAAAGTGTTCTGGACCAACTAGCATGCAGACACTTAGAACTCTGGGTATGGGCCTGGAAATGTTTGCGTGAGTAAAGTCTCTAGCTGCTGACCCTGAAAAGCCGAGTTCTGTGCCTGGGTTCTGCAAAGTAAATGGAGAGAAACAAATCCTGCAAGCTGTCCTGTGACCTCCACACAGACACCATTGTGTGGGCAGGTATGTGCACACATACCCAGGCACACACACACAAATACTAAAGCTCTAGGTAGATTTCACTATATTTCTTTAAAAGCAGAAAGTGGATCCAATTTCTATCACATCATGTTAAGTTTTGGTTTTTTGTAGCCTAAACTTTCACCCAGATTCCAAAAATCTCTCTGAAGGCGTTTCCAAATATGACTTACCTTCATGTATCATGTAGGGCACCGGGCAAAGTTTCCAGATTGGACGGATACATAACGTCCTTCCCCTCTTCCCTGGAAGCTGGAAACGCGTGGACTATGGGTCGGGGCTGCCAGCCCAGGCTCTGCAGCCTGAGCCAGATCCAACTAGTTCCATAAGATCTTCCCATCCTAAAACACACTTCCTCCAAAGGCCGAGAAACCCAGCTAGCTTCAGCAAAACTCCATCCCAGAGAGACCAGACTTGCTTGCATACCAGGAAATATGGCAGACGGGCAGGAAGGGAAGCAGAGAAAATAGCCATAGGCCACACCTGGAACAGGTGAGAGATAGTGAGTGGTCAGGGTTGAGACTGGAATGAGCGGAGTTGGCGAGATGGAGCCCAGGACATCTTAGAATTGCCAGGATTTGCTTGGTATTAGGATAAGAAAGCAGTTTCAGGTGAATGCACAGCAGGCATTTGGGTTTCTTATCTGGGAGAGTGGCCATGTCAGGGGCAGGATGGCAGGCAGAGGAGCCGTATGGTCCCGGATCACTTAAAGGCTATGGAGAAACACCTGCACATCTTCAGGAAGGGACAGGCAGCTCATGGAGAACGGAGCCTGGAGATGAAGATTCAAGGGTACGCTCCTGGGCAGTGGTGACCAAGAGATCCAGAGAAAACAGCATGAAGGGAGAGCAAGGGCAAAAAATGGAAGAAGAACATTGAAGAAGTTAGAGAAAGTGGGTACAGCACATAGGCCTGTAATTCCAGACTTGGGAGGCCAAAGCAAGAGGGTCACAAGGGTGGGCTACACAGCAAATTCAAAGTCAGTGTAGACAACTTAGTGAAAGGGTTTTGGGACCAGGCGTGGTGGCACATGCCTGTAACCTCGAAGTAATCATCTTTAGCTACATAATGAATTTGCAGTCAGCCTGGGCTTCTTGAGACCTTGCCTAATGGGGGAAAGATCTGGGGGGATAGTTTATTAATAAAATGCTTTCCTAGCATACATAAGGCTTGGGCTAAATGCTCAGTACCAGGCCTGGCTCTACTTACACAGAAGAAAGGTATTTGAGGAGGAGTCTCTGGGAAGGAAGTGGAGCTGAGGACCAGAGAAGTGAGTGTAGAGAGAGAGGAGTCAAGGACACTAAGAACCATTTGATGACTTTCATATGTTTGTTAGAGAGCTACCAAGTGACAGTTCATCAGCTTCTGCATTATTATCAAGGAGTCTGAGTCCTCTAGGGGCCTCAGACTAAGGAAGCATCCTAGAGAGGCGGCAATGGCTTCCTAAAAATGGAACAGTCCATGGGGTCAGTCGACACCAAGAACAGATAGAAGACTGAGCAGTGATACAGGATATAGGAGCCTTCTCCAGAGCAGATAGAGGTCAGTGGTCAGGGAGAGAAGAAGTCTATGCTGGGTCAGGGGGTGGGACTGGAACCAGGTGGAGAACTCAGCAAGTTCACCTCTGACAGCTCTGTGCCACGGGCTCTGTCCATGACAAACATGCTCCTCTTCTGTTTCTGATGCCTAATACATTTAATCAGCGGTGGGAGCTTCACTCATGTAGCGAGGACCCCACCTATCCAAAGTCACATGAGCACACAGTGAATAAGATGGACCTGCTGGGCCCGGAGCGATGGTTCAGTGCCTAAGAGCTTGCTGCTCTTGTAGAGGACCCAGGTTTGGTTCCTAGCACCTACACGGTAGCTCACAGCCAGCTGTCACTTCAGATCCAGGTCTGGTGTCCTCTTCTGACCTCTGTGGGCACCAGGCGCACAGGTGGTGCAAAAACATATATGCAGACATTCATCCATATAAAATATTTTTTAAAGATGAAAATGATAAACAAAAGTTGATGGCCAGGCGGTGGTGGCGCACGCCTTTAATCCCAGCACTTGGGAGGCAGAGGCAGGTGGATCTCTGTGAGTTCGAGGCCAGCCTGGTCTATAAGAGCTACTTCCAGGACAGGCTCCAAAGCGACAGAGAAACCCTGTCTCAAAAAACCAAAAAACCAAAAACAAAAAAGACAAAAAACAACAACAACAACAAAAACAGTTGTTCACAAAAGTTGCTAAGTAGGTATTGGAGATACAGCTGCACAGAAGAAAGACCTTTTCAAGGAGTTGGGGAAAACACAATCTGAAACTTCTACCAAACAGCTGGTGCAGGGAAACACTAAAACTTTAAATGTGAAAGTAGTGTCTTCCAGAAGGAAGGAGCAGGGAACTTCTATTCAGACATGCACCAGCAAAGCAGGAATGGACTAGGTAGACTCTTCCTGAGGCACAGACAGACAGGCACATTCTTAATCTGTGCTTCCTATGGAAGGTTAATGCATAGTTGCTCAGGTCTTTGTGTTAGGGCCCCAGCAGATTCTTGGGAACAGTTATCAGTGATACTGGCAGATGGTTGGCTTGATCCAATGACTCCAGGACAAGACAGAGCAACAGACGAGTGCAGCCAAAAGCAGGCTGCCTTTTAGTCTAGCCTCAGTGTAAACCTCCCGCCCATGTGCAGAGTTCAGTGCCAGAGTAGTCACATGTAAAAACAGCTGTGAACCTCCATGGAAACAGTTTGTATAGCTATGGATCTATCCCTGTCTCTCACTCTACTCATCCACCCATCCACAGGAAAGAGAGACATTTACTTGTAAAAGTTCAGAGACTGGGGGCTGGAGAGATGGCTCAGCGGATAAGAACACCAGTTGCTCTTCCAGAGGACCCTGGTTCAATTCCCAGTACCCACATGGCAGCTCACAACTGTCTGTAAACTCCAGTTCCAGGGGATCTGATACCCTCACATGATAATACACCAATGTACATAAAATAAAAATGAGTTATTTTAAAAAGTTCAGGGACTGGAGAGATGGCTCAGCACTTATTGTCTAGTTTCAGTTCCAAGCACCCACGTGGTGGCTCCCAGCCGTCCATAACCCCTGTTTCCAGGGACTTGACTCTCCCAAACTCTACAGGCACCAGGCACAAGCTTCACGGACAGACAGACAGACAGACAGGCAAAAATCTTCATGCATATAAAATGGGATAGATATAAATTAACTAAAAAAGCTTGACTTTCAGAAATTGGGTGATAAATGGACACGGAAGCACATACCTGTAATTCCAGCAATTGGGAAGCTGAGGTAGGAAGACTGTCATGAGCTTTAGGCCACCCTGGGCTACAAGGAAAACTGGAGGCTAGTCTGGGCTAGAAAATAAAGGCAGCCTAGTGTTACCTAGCAGAAGGAGGAAAGAAGGGAAGAGCAAATGAATGAGCAAATAAGTGAAAGAATGAACCAATGAGGCTGTCAAACCGAACTGCAGTTGCTGATGCTGTAGTCTTGAGTACAGAAGCAGCCTGAGAGCAGAGTTCCTCTTGGTTGGAAGACTTTAGTCCTAAATACCTTCCACTGATCAAATGAGATCCATCTACCTGCTGTCTACTGATCTAGAGGCTAATCACATCTTCAATACCTTCACATGAACATTAAGACTATGTACCTAGCCTAGGAAGTTTACAGAAAACTTATCATTGGCTGTCCTAGAACATGTGTGGTGGTTTGAATAAGAATGGCCCCCATAGGCTCATATATTATATTTGAATGCTTAGCCAGGGAATGGCAGGCACTATTTGAAAGAATTAGAAGAATCGGTAAGTGTGGCCTTGTTGGAGGAAGTACATCACTGAGGGTGGGCTGGAGGTTTCAAAAGCCCACGACAGCCCCAGTCTCTTTCTGCTAATGGATCAGGATGTAGGTCTCAGTTACTTCTCCAGCGCCATGCCTGCCTGCCACCATGCTCTCGCCATGACGATAATGGATTAAACCCCTGAAAGTGTAAGCCAGCCCCCAGTTAAATGCTGTCTTTTATAAGACTTGCCTTGGTCATAGTGTCTCTTCCCAGCAATAGAACACTGACTAAGACAGAATTGTTATCAGGGAGAAGGCGATTGCTATAACAGGCCTGACCATATTGCTTGTTGGTGGAATGTAGAATTTGGGATTTTGGGTTAGGAAAGCAGTTAAATGCTTTCAGCAGGGCTTGACGGGCCATACTAGTAAGAGCAGGGAAGACAGTGGTGCTGAGAGCAATGTAGATTTCGATGACTTGGCTCAAGAAGTTTCAGAGAAAAAGAATATTAGTGAACGGCCTAGAGATCATTCTTGAGATATTTTGGTGAAGACTGTAGCTGCTTTCTCTTCTTGTCCAAGAAAATTTGCCCGAGGCTAAATTGAAGAGTTGTGGGTTAGTATTGTTGGCAGAGGAAATTTTAAAATAAGCTAGTATTGACTCTGTCATGGGGTTACTAGTGGTAACTCTTATGCAGATCTATAATGAAAAAGACAAACTGAGCAAAGAAAATTACAAAATGTGCAGTTCGCGGAGAAAAGGGGCACCGGGAAGTATAATGCAGCTAAGCTCAGTACTCGAGGAGATAAAAAGTCTAAGGAAAACCCTGATGCTAAGTGGAATAAAAGGGGTGGTGGCCTCAGAGCAAGACCCCACCTAGCTAAACTCCCAACTTAAGAAAAGAAAGAAAAACTTGGGCAGTGAGGGAAAACATCAACACCAGAGAGCTGGCAAATTTAATTAAAAGAGAGGGCCATGCTCGAGCCCCAGCAAGCAGCAGAGATTTGTGACTTCAGCCACGCGGTTCCGACTCAGAGTCAAGAATACTAGAAAGATGTTATGGACTTGCTCTCCTGGCTAAGGAAAGCTGCTGAGGCCAGGCATGTGTCAGGGTGTCTGTCCCTGCGTGGAGGCCTAGAGGGGCCATTGCATGAAGCTGTGAAAGAGAAGCCTGAGTTGCCTCGGGGGCCCCAATGTGTTGGAGATGCCACAGTTGTAGGATACCTGTCAAGGAAAGCTGTAGACCGGGTGTGGAACCAGCTCCAAGAGGAGAAGTGTGGTGCAGTCAGCAAAACTGAAAGACGCTGGAGACCTGAAGAGTGCTTTGATATCAGACATGGAGATACAGAGGATGGAGTTTGCCCCGCTGGGTTTAGGTCTGGCTTCGTGCCAGTATCTCCTCACTATGATTCCTTTTCTTCCCTTTTGGACTGGTAACGTATGTGATGTGCCATTGTATGATAGAGGTGTGTGATCTGCTTTTTGATGTTGGTTATACCAGGGGTTACACAGAGACTGACTTGAATCTTAGCGCTTAGACTTTGGACTTCTAAAGTTGTGAGACTATGGTAGACTATGGGGACTTTTGAAACTGGCTGTATTTTGCATTATGATATGACTGCAGGCCTATGGGGGCCAGGGATTGGAATGCGGAGGTCTAAATAAGAATGGCCCCATAAGCTCATGTATTTGAATGCTTATTCCTGAGGGAATGACACTATTTGAAAGGATTAGAAGGATTACAAGTGTGGCCTTGTTAGAGGAAGTCCACTGGTGCGGAACTTTGAGGTGTCAAAAGCCAGACCCAGCTTCCTCTCTCTGCTTATGGATCGGGATGCAGCTCTTGCTACTTCTCCAGCACCACACCTACCTACCACCGTGCCTGTGCCATGATGATAATAGATTAAGCCTCTGAGACTATAAGCAAGCCCCCATTCAAATGCTTTCTTTTATAAGAGTTGCCTTGGTCATCATGTCTCTCCAGCAATAGGACAGTGACTAAGGCAATATGTAACTCAAGAAGCAGATTTCTAGTTATCAAAATCACTTATTAGGGAATCAAAGAAGATGAACTATTTAGATCTGAAGGGAAAATACTGAATACTCACCATGTGGACCATGTATAAGCTCCAGGACACTCCAGGAAATGCCACAATCCCATGAACATCCTCACAGTGTAAGAATGGAGCACACAGGGCAGCCAGCAGGTTCCAGTGGGCTCTGCCAGGTGACTGACCAATCCAACATGGCCTCAGGCAGCAGACAGAGACCTTAAAAGGTCTTCCACCTTCCAGTGATGCGCCTATGACAGACGCCAACACCCTCAGTGACACCCTGAATCCGAATGCATTCCATCTTTTATTTGTGTGTGGGGCAGGGGGCTGAGACAAGATCTTGCTATGCAGCTCAGGCCGAGCTCAAATTCATACCAATCCCCCTGCCTTAACCTCCCGAGTGTTGGGATTACAGATTTCATATCCATGCATGTCCCCAATCCCTTCACAGTGAAGGAGATACTTGCCAGGTTAGAAAAACTGGGGTTCATGGTCTGGTTCCTGCTGCCCCAGATCTCTCCTTCCAGGAACTACACCCAAGACCAATGCTTAATAACTACCCTGGCAGTCAGACACCCCAAACTAGGGGCTAGGACAAGGGCTTGGTTAACTTGTGGGAACCACAGAGAACACCCAGATGTTTGGCCCCCACTCTGTGTTCTGACCCAGGATGATCCTGGCCCAGCGGCTGTTCCTTGTGAACAGCGAGTCCCACCCCACTCATGGCCTTTGTGCACTCTGTGCCTCCGCCTGAGCACCATTATGTCGTCTCATCCACGTTATGCCTCTGTCACTGTCACCTTCTCACAGAAGTTTCTCTGGCCACATGCATGAAACAACCATCTCAGCACCCTCTCCCTCCTCCAGAACGCGTGACAGAGTCTTGACTGTGTCCTTGACAAGTTCCCAAGTAATGCGATGTAGGTGTAGCAGTTCTAGGCAATAGGAATCAATCTTGACCTCCAAAATGGATGGCACAGTGGTAGGAAGAGAGTCTCCAAACAATAAGAAGGGCTGGATTTGAAACTTGGCACAGCTACAAACTTACCAAAGACCTTGGATGAGTCATTTGGCTGCTTCCAGTTTGTTTCTTCTGTACACAGAATGTATCATCTGTCACTGTCTTTCTTTGCTTTCTGTTGCTATGATAAAGACCATGACCAAAAGAAACTTGGGGAACTGTCCTTTCATCTCACAGTGAATGAAGGGAAATCCTGGCAGGAGCTCAAGGTGGGAGCTGAAGCAGAGGCCATGGAGGACACTGCTTGCTGACTTGTTCCTCATAGCTTGCTCAGATTAAAAAATGTAAAGGTTGTTTTATTATTTCATGTATATGAGTGTTTTCCCTACATGCATGCATGAGTACCACGTATGTGTCTAGGGTTTGCTGGGGTCAGAGGATACAGATGCTTGTGAGCTACCATAGGTGCTGGGAATTGAGCCTAAGTCCTCTAGAAAAGCAGCAAGCACTCTTAACTGTGGAGCCAACCCTCCAGTCCCTAAACTTGCTCCGTTATACAACCAGTCCAGGGGTGACATCACCCACATTGAGCTGGGTCCTCCCATATCAATCATTAACCAAGAAAATGCTCTACAGACTTCCTTCGGGCAGTCTGATGGATTCATTTGCTCAGTTAAAGATCCTCTTCACAGATGGCTCTAGGTTTGTGTCAAGTTGACAAAACCCCAGTCAACACAGTCACTTCCCGGGGATTGGCAGGACTGTGTGGGCCGATGCATATGTACTTCGACCGTTGTGAAATGCAGCGAGCTGGCAATGCGCAGAAGATTATGACGAGCCTTGTCTCCCAACTTCTATGCATTTGATGTTGAAGGCGAAGGTTTTCCATGGGAAAGTGCATGTCTGCTTTTCACTCCGCAGTGTTGGTGCGAAGTCTAGGGCAGAGAGGCAAGGCACAGAGAGGTCAGTGTGCTGCCCCTTGTCAAGAACCACGTGATTCCATTTTAAGGTGGTGAGGACGGAGAGTGCAGAAGAGGGGGCAAGATTTTAAGGTGGAGGTTCAGCCAGGACTAGCTGGGTGTTGTGACTCTGGGCCTTATGCACACGAGAAAAGGGCTCCCTTTTGAGTAAATACACCTCTAAATCATAAAAGATTTCTTTCCTTAGCTATTAGAATGCCAAGAAAGCAAGATTGCTTTCATCAACCAGTCCTTGTTTCCCTGTCAAAATGAAGCTCTCTCCTCTCGGAGGCAGCGTGGTCAGCAAAGTGAACTGAATTGTACAGGAGCTCTGACATTGGCAGCATTCTGTCCTCACAGGCCCACTGTAGAACTGTAGAACTGTTGACGGAAAACACCCTCCACACACACACCGCTAAAGAAGAACAATGAGCAGACTCAGACATCCCACTGGCTGGAAGTTCTCACCCCATCGAAGTGAAGACAAGTCTTCAAAAAGTGCCACGCCCTGCTCAGTCCAAACACACCTCGGTTGTCAACCCTGCATCATCCTGGGGGATGCCTAGCCTTTCTTTATATCCCCCCCTAGGGGTTCATTCACTCAACACTTGCTGAGCTCCAGTTTTTCACAAGGTCCCTGCTAACTTCCTCATCGGAGAAGTGACACAGATCTTCCATCCCTAATTCCTGAGCCTAGGAGACAGCTCAGTTAGAGAGTTCCAGTCCCCACACAGAAGGCTGGACATGGCAGCCAAAGCCTTGAGGTTCAGTGAGAGACCCTGGCTCAAACCATAAATAAATAAGGGTGGAGACCAACCCAAATTCTAGCGGGTGGGAGGAAGGAAGATCATCCAGAAAGATAATGTGGCCAACACTTCTTCCAAACCCTGGATGCAGACCATCAATCCAGTGCCTAGCTCTGTCACTGCAAAAGCTTCTTGAGCTCCCAGTGTTTTGTCTGGGTTTGCTCACATGTGCAATGGGGCTAATGCAGAGGTCACAGATAAAGCACTGTGAGAAGTGACGAGTTATTCACAAGATGAGTAGGAGCAGCGCCCGGGCAATGGGGATGACTCAGGCTGGGCCAGTTGTTCATATTACTGTTTTGTGTTATGCTTAGTTTTAACAACCTTCGTATCTGTAGCCGGTAAAATGGCGCTGAAAATATTTCATGATAGTTATACCGTCACCTAAGCAGGTGGTCATTTACTTACCTTCCCTGGGATGCGCATAGAAATGCCAGAGTCTGTCTTCTGAGTTGCTTCCGCCTGCTTTATGTTTCCTCCACTTTCCAGCTTGTGTATGGCATAGAACAAGAAATTCTGCTTTAACGTATTAAGGACAATAGGAAAAACTTTGGGGGTCCTTCTCTGTGTCTTCTAGGCTAGAGTCTAAGCTTTGCAGCAGTAGCTGCAGGGTCTCATGGCTTGACAGCCCTGTTAGGCGGTGAGCACTTGTATTGCAGGCTGGTCCAAGGGTAAAGTCAGGAGAGGCCGACTCATTTTCTATCCCAACCTCCTTGCCCAGGCACTTTTGTCTCTCTTCATATGCTCATTTTCATGTGCAGGACATTTAGTACTTTCTCATTCCGCTACGCTGTGCTGAGAGTCTGCCGCAGCCAGCCCTGCCCATGCTGGATGTGCCTGGGACTCTATCCTTGGGGATCCCTTCTCCCACCTGTTTTTCCCATTCCCAGCCTCTCCTGACAAGCTCATGCCTGCCCTGCTTCACTGTGCTACGGATGACATAATCCCTGACCCTGTCATTAGTGGAGTCCTCTCAGGAAATAGCATTACATGCAGAGGGCCTAACCAATCAAAAGCAAGCACTCCTCACAGAGATGTGGGCAGGTTTCTGGGCACAAAAGCAGGCATGCTGATGTACCCTAGAATGAGAACAGAATGCCATGTCTGCCCTAGGCAGAGACACAGGGCATAGCTAGTCACCAGCCCCGAAGAAGGAGCAAATGAGTAATAGATGCTCCAGCTTCTCTCCCCCTGCTGTGCCCACTTGCCTAAATCCAAGTACAACCAGGAGGGCACGATTAACTGGCAGCATTGTTTGCCACAGTTCATAGCGGTGCCAAGGTATAATGTGCAACCTTTCAGGCTCAATTTTAAGCCTGGGTAGATATGAGTGTGTGTATATGCACATATGTGTATGTCTGTGTGAGTGCATGTTGTACATGCATGAGTGTGTGCATGAATGTATGTTTAAGTGTGTGAGTGTGCATGAGAGTGTATGAGTGTGTGTGTATATGAGTGTGAGTGTATAAGTGTGTGAGTGCATGGACGTGTGTAAGTGTGCATGTGTGTATGAGTGTGTACATTACTGTGTGAGTGTGCATGGATGTATATGTAAGTATGTATGTGCACATGCATGCAGTGGGGGTGCGGTTAAGTCAGATCTCTGGAAATCAGGCCTTCTAAATAATTAATCCTCATTCCCTGCTCCTGTGTGTAGTTGGAAAATGCTCATCAGACCAGATTAATGCGTTGAGCCTCCTTCCCTCTCCACCCCCATTCTATTCTGACTAGATTTGAAGTGTGCAGAGAGGTCAGGGCACTCTGTTGATCTGAGCCACTGGACAGTCTCTGGAACATCTTTCTGTTTTGTTTCCATAGCAGACCTCAGAGACAGAGACGAGGAGCACTCGATGATGCCCACAAGCAAGGCAGGTATGGCCCATGGTAACAGCGAGCCCCACAGCTACAGCAATGTTCAGCCCTATCTCTCAAGGACCAGGAAGAAGCTGGCTTTCCCGGTCCACGCCCCAGCTCCTTCCTCTGCTCGGCAAGTGTGCTAGCTTCCATGTGTCCCGTTCTACCTGCACACCCCATGGTCCATTCAAAGCCTTCCTTCCACCAGGAAAACAGCTTTGTGGGAATAAACTGGTCGCCCAATGATCTAAAGCAACCAGGTTGTGAAGGCAGGAAAGAGCCCTGGTTTCCTGACCTTGGCTTCATGTTTTCTTCTGAACACTAGAGGATCTTTCAGGGAAGAAGATAGTTAGGGCCGAGAATTGCATGTGCGCAGAGCAAGCCCATGGAAGGCAGGAGACAAGCTGAGGCTAACACACCTGAGCCAGCCACGGGGAGGGTAATGCGCCTGAGCAGGGCCTCAGCTGTCCCCTCCTGTCTTCCAGCAGCCTCCGTCCAGAGCCCTGCATCAGACACACGAGGGCCCCGTGAGGTCCAGGAATCTAGGTTCCAATGAGGCTCCTATCAAGCGTGGGAGCATCTAGACTGGGGGAAGGACATATGGGGAGGTCTCCCGGAGAGGACAGGGCCTGTCATCAGCATCTGGAGCTGGAAAATGGGTCAGTTATTTATGAGGATTATGCTGGTGGGTAATGAAGAATTTCAAGCATCCCTTACTGTAGGGACAGAGGACCCAGACCAGCTCATGTGTTTGCTGTGGGAGGACAGGTCAGATGAGCACTGTGCGGTGGAGTGAGGAGCATGGGGGACTCGGCTTGTGGGAAAATCCAAGGCATGTTATTAAATGAGGGAGAAGCAAGATAAATAAGCATTAATGTAACATTAACTACATAAGGAGAGAAAGTAATACTATGTATTAGTACTTCTATAGTTCTGCAACAAACTCTGTCTAGACAAGGAAGCAATAAGACAAGTCTCTGTGGATGAGGGGTAGGTCAGTAGAATTAACTGCACATTTAATTTTTTAAAAAATATTTTACGTGTATGGGTTTTTTGCCTGAATTCATGTCTGTGCACCATATGTGTGTAGTGCCTGTGGAGGCCAGAAGAGGGTGTCAGATCTCCTGGACTGGAGTTTTACGAGCTGTCATGTGGGTCCTGGGTCCTTTGGAAGAGCCTCCAATGTTCTTTACTGGGGAGCCTTCTCTCCAGCCCCTACCTATATGAGAGAGAGTGTGTGTGTGTCTAACACTGAAAACACATCACACATTTAGGAACAACAGATAACAAGACAAGAATAGGTAAAAGTGTCCCTACAAGCAATTCAGAAGTGCTTTCCCTGGAAACCCGATGGGAGGGTGTTCACCCTCCACAGAAGGACCACAGAAAGTCCAGGATGTGAGGCTCAGCCGTACACACTGGCTTCTCCTGCAGTCAGTGTTCTCTCAATGTCTCAGGCTGTTTGAAGGGGTCTGGTTTACCATTCAGATCAGTTCTGGCAGGTCTCAGCTTTGGTTATGTGTTAAAGTGCTGAGTTCTTGTCCCGTCAGTTCCAGCAATAGAACCCAAGGCTGTCCCTCTGTAGGCACGCATTCCACCACTGAGCTACACCCCGGCCTTGGAAAACTTTTTTTTTTTAAAATACCAATTTCCAGTCCCTTAAATTAAAAAATAATACCAATTCCCAGATTATAATCAGGATGTCAGAGGCAGGGTCTGGCATTGCTATTTGAGAAGCCCCTCTATGTGGCCGGGGGTCACAATCTTGGAACTTCCAGGGCAGTTTCTTTATCCAGAAAGTTGGAAAAGGGGAGGGGGGAGGTTTAGAAGAGAAAGCACACCCTATGAAACCTGCCAAGAACAGGAAGAACACAGATGCCTATGACTCTGAGCATCCTTGGTTAATACGTTTGATCGATCTGCATTTCCTTCTGTGGCAGCCCAATTCTGAAACGAAGCTCCGACATAACCAAGTCGCCTCTCACCAAGTCAGAGCAGCTGCTGAGGATAGATGACCATGATTTCAGTATGAGGCCTGGCTTCGGAGGTATGGGATGTACTCTTGAGGTTGGGGCTTCTCTTATTTTCTGGGGTTCTTATCTGCACCCAGATCTGTTTGTCATATCTGCCTGGGCTGAACTTGGTGGGCTGCACCTTCTGAGCATCTGTCCTTCGTGTCCCTGGCTCTCTTGGGCATTGCCAAAGTACCTGCTGTTGTACAGCAGGGCAAGACCAGCTAGCTGTCCCAGGGCTGCGCTGTGAGAAGGCTCACTGAAGGTCAGTGAGACAGAGGCTGCCACAAGAAGGCAGGGCAGATGCAGCTGGGGCTGCCTCCTCAGGATGCTCTGAAATCCCACGCAGCAACCTTGAGCTGGATTTGTTCTCATTGGGAGCTGGCAGATGAGTTCCACTGTCAGAGTCCTGTCTGCTGGGCTTAATGAAATGAAAATAGCTTGAGAACGTAAGGACTCGCTGCAGAGTAGGAATCTGGGGCTCAGTAGCTGCCAGGTTTCAGCCCTCTGTCCAAAGAGTCAGCCTCCCTCTCTCTCTCTCTCTCTCTCTCTCTCTCTCTCTCTCTCTCTCTCTCTCTCTCTCTTTCTGTGTGTGTGTGTTTGTGTTTAACATGTATTTATTTATTTTGGGGATGGCATGGTGTGCTCATCACAAAATGTATGGCTATCAGGGGACAACTTATGGAAGTTGGTTCTTTCTGCCATGCGGGTTCTGGGAATCCAGCTCAGGGTCTCCAGGTTTGGCAGTGAGCAGCTCCACCTGCTGAACCATCTCACTGACCTAGGTTTGGTTTCTTTCTGGGGAAAAAATATATTTTATGCCTGTGGGTATGTGTGTTCGTGTGTATGCAAATACATGTATGTAGGAGTGGGTGTGGATGTTTGCAGAAACCAGAGGACAGCCTTCTGTGCTTGCCATCTGTAGGAATGCTCCATACCTTCTTTGAGACACACGCTCACTGTCCTGGAGCTCACCAATTAGGCTACACTGGCTGACCCATGAGCGCCAGGAATCCTCCTGCCTCTGCCTCTCCAGCACTGGAATACATAACACCACATCTAGTTCTTCTACGTGGGTTCTGAGGGTCTAACTCAGGTCCTCGTGCTGACCAGGCCAGAAGTGTTTACTAACTGAACCTAGAAATCATTTTCATGCCTTTCGTTTTTTTCTAGTCATGTTTGCCTGCACCCCAACTCCCACTCCCCCCCCCAACTAATCCCCCAAGTTCTAGAAAGGTCTTTATTCTTTGTCATAGGTAAGCTATTGGATCCAACACCAACTCTGTGTCACAGTTAACTGAAACATGCCCTATACCTAACCCAGATAAGAGCAAGCGAGCTTCTATTCTCTGTCAAGACTAAGTTTTAGCGGCCTGGAAATAACAACTGAGCATGTAATGTTCTGATTTAAGACATGACATATCTTTCCTGGAAGTTTCTTCAGCATGTAACAAAGATATAGATCTGTGGGCAGAGCAAACGATCTGAATAGGGCCAGTTCTGGTGCCAGCACCAAGAAATGGGGTTCCGTTGGCTAAGGGAGAGCCAAAGGCTCGCGAGAGGAAAACAGGAGAGGAAAGGAAAAACTCAATAGCACTTTCATGCTAAGGAGCATGCTGACTGTTCCTTAGACAGGACCCCAACTCAACCCAGGTCTTTAGCATGGCTCCAAATGAACACGTGGAACCAGAGAGGGATAGTCTGTACTAATATCATCATTCTAGGGATGGAGAGATGGCTCAGTAGTTAAGAACACTGGCTGCTCTTCCAGAGGACCCAGGTTTGATTCCTAGAGCCACAGGGAAGGCTCATCACGGTGTATATGTTTGCTTCTAGGGGATCCAATGCCTTCTCTGACTTCCACGGACACTAGGCATACCTGCAGGCAAAACACTGTACACCTAAAATAAAAATAATCTAACCTCATCATTCCACAAAGGGCAAAGCACTTTATTACTTTTTGGGGTGTATGTGTGGAGGGATAGTCCAAGAAGCCAACCCATGAACCTGTACTCTTCCTTGTTATTTGACTGCAGATGGGTATGACCAAACCTTCAGACGTCTGACTCTGACATGATTGACACAGCTTTGCGAGCCTCTTCCATGGTAGAAGTTCAAGCAAAAAGAGAATGGTCAGCTGGATGTGCTGGCATAGTCCTATAATCCTAGCACTTTGGAAGCTGAGGCAGGAGGATTGAGAGCCTGAGATTAGCCTGGGCTACATAGCAAGGCTTTGTCAGAAAAAAAAGGAAAAAGACAAGGAGGGAAGGAGAGAGGGGGAAAGAAAGAACGGAGAGAATAAAAGAGAGTGGCCCTGTCTTGCCCTCCCCAGGCCCGGCCATTCCCGTGGGCGTGGATGTGCAGGTGGAGAGCTTGGACAGCATCTCGGAGGTCGACATGGTGAGTGCTTCTCTGATCAGGGCTCGGGGCAGTGGGAGCTCATGTGGACCTTCTGGGCAGAAGCACTACACCGCTGAACTCCCTCATAACTCGTAACTCCTTGGCAGATGGGAACTGTCACACACACTTAATAGATGACTCACAGACATCATGTCATGTCAGGGTTCCCAGCTGGTATGAGATAGAGTCAGGTGACAAACTTGGTCTTTATCCTCCAGTACGGATGCTTCTGAGATGCAGGCCCCCTGTATTTCTGCAGAGTCTGTGTCTTGCTCTAGAAACCTGGAACCGTGGGACTATTCCTTTTTGCTTTTCAGTGGGTTCCAATTTAAAAAAAATGTTGCCAGCTAGGCATGGTGGTGCAAGTTTTCAAGTCAACACCCAAGAGGTAGAGGAAGGCTTATCTTGGATTTTAGACCAGCCTGGTCTTCTATATAGGAAGCTCCATACCAGCCTGGGCTATACAGTGAAACCATATCTTAAAATTTTAAAGTTAACACGGGTGGGGGGCGGGAAACATTCTACAAGTTAGGGGACTTTTTACAAGTCTACCTTGGTTTGGAGCCTCCAAGAAGCAGGCCAGAAAGAAGTATCCTAACCCAGTGTGTGCTTGGGGACTCCTCCCAGAAAACGCCAAACAGAATGAGAAAGGGAGACAGGGAAGCCAGCAAAGAGCAGGGTTCTCAGGCAAGCCACTCCTACAGCCCTCCTCCCACCGAACACAGCCAAGGTCAGCCCTGCCCAGGGCCTGGGGACAGGAGTGGGCTCCTCCCGCTGAGGTGCCCACTGCTCTAACCCTGGCACTTTCAGCCTAACTCGCTGGTGTCAGCAGGGCCGCTGTTACGGAGACGGTGGATGTCATGGGTGGGTGGAGTTCAGGAGCCGTCTGTTCTAGGCCTCTTCCTAGGTTCCCTTTGCCTTCTCCAGGGGCAATGCTCAGCCCACTGGCTTCAATGGCATTCCCCACTGCCGATGTCCCCACAGTGGGTGGGTATGTTTCTGCTCTGCCTCCCACCTGCAGGACTTCACCATGACCCTCTATCTGAGGCACTATTGGAAGGACGAGAGGCTGTCTTTTCCAAGCACGAACAATCTGAGCATGACCTTTGACGGCCGGCTTGTAAAGAAGATCTGGGTCCCTGACATGTTCTTCGTGCACTCCAAACGCTCCTTTATCCATGACACCACCACAGACAACGTCATGCTGCGGGTCCAGCCGGATGGGAAAGTGCTGTACAGTCTCAGGTCGGGACAAAGGCAGGCTGGTACTGAGGGCTTTTAAAAGTTTAATTAGTTAATTTTTTTAAATTTTGTATTATGCATATGGGTGTTTTGGTTGCGTGTGTGCCTGTATACCACGTGTGTGCAGGTGAAGGCCAGAAGAGGGTGCCAGATCCCCTAGGCCTGGTGTTACAGACTGTTGTGAGTCATCATGTGGTTGCTGGGAATCAAACTCAGGTCCTCTGCAAGAGTAGTAGTAACCACTAAGCCATCTTTATAGTCTGAAAGTTAACTATTTTTTTTAAAGTTTATTTTTCTAGTAAGAGTCAGGGAAATTAAATAAATAAATAGGCGTGTTCTCTGACACACATCTTCCTTCTCTGAGTCTGGGGTATATATATGTATAAATTGATTTTTATTGAGCTCTACATTTTTCTCTGCTTCCCTCCCTGCCTCTCCCCTCCCCTTCAACCCTCTCCTAAGGTCTCTATGCTCCCAATTTACTCAGGAGATCTTGTCTTTTTCTACTTTCCATGTAGATTAGATCCATGTATGTTTCTTTTAGGGTCCTCATTGTTGTCTAGGTTCTCTGGGATTGTGACTTGTAGACTGGTTTTCTTTGCTTTATGTTTAAAAACCACTTATGAGTGAGTACATATGATAATTGTCTTTCTGGGTCTGGGTTACCTCACTCAAAATAATGTTTTCTAGCTCCATCCATTTACCTGCAAATTTCAAGATGTCGTTTTTTTTCTGCTGTGTAGTACTCCATTGTGTAAAAGTACCACATTTTCCTTATCCATTCTTTGGTTGAGGGGCATTTAGGTTGTTTCCAGGTTCTGGCTATGCCAAACAAAGCTGCTATAAACATAGTTGAGCACATGTCCTTGTGGCATGGCTGAGCATCCTTTGGGTATATACCCAAAAGTGGTATTACTGGGTCTTGAGGAAGGTTGTTTCCTAATTTTCTGAGAAATCATCACACTAATATCAGCCCAAAGGGGCTGTATCAGCTTGCACTCCCACCAGCAAAGCAGAAGTGTTCCCTTTACCTCACAACCTCTCCAACATAAGTTGTCATCAGTGTTTTTGATCTTGGCTATTCTTACAGATATAAGATGGAATCTCAGAGTTGTTTTGATTTGCATTTCTCTGATGACTAAGGATGCTGAACATTTCCTTAAGTGTCTTTCAGCCATTTTAGATTCTTCTGTTGAGAGTTCTCTGTTTAGGTCTGTACTCCATTTTTTTTTATTGGATTACTTGTTCTTTTGATGACCAATTTCTTGAGTTCTTTGTATATTTTGGAGATCAGACCTCTGTCTGATGTGGGGTTAGTGAATATCTTTTCCCATTCTGTAGGCTATCATTTTGTCTTGTTGACCATGTCCTTTGCTTTACAGAAGCAGAAGGTCCCATTTATTAATTGTTTCAGTGTCTATGCTACTGGGGTTATATTTAGGAAGTGGTCTTCTATGCCTATGCATTCAAGTGTACTTCCCACTTTCTCTTCTATGAGATTCAGAGTGGCTGGCTTTATGTCGAGGTCTTTGATCCATTTGGACATGAGTTTTGTACATGGTGATAGATATGGATCTATTTTCATTCTTCTACATGTTGATATCCAGTTATGCCAGCACCACTTGTTAAATATGCTTTCTTTTTTTCATTTGATATTTTTTGCTTCTTTCTCAAAAATCAGGTGTTTGAAAGTGTGTAGATTAATATCTGGGTCTTTGATTTGGTTCCATTGGTCCTCCTGTCTGTTTTTATGCCAATACCAGGCTGTTTTCAGTGCTGTAGCTCTGTAGTAGAGTTTGAAGTCAGGGATTATGATGCCTCCAGAAGTTCCTTTATTGTACAGGAATTTTTTTTGGCTATCCTGGGTTTTTTTGCTTTTCCATATGAAGTTGAGTACCGTTCTTTCAAGGTCTGTGAAGAATTTTGCTGGGATTTTGATAGGCATTGCATTGAATCTGTAGATTGCATTTGGTAAGATTGCCATTTTTACTATGTTAATTCTACCTACCCAAGAGCATGAGAGATCTTTCCACTTTCTGGTGTCTTCTTCAGTTTCTTTCTTCAAAGATTTAAAGTTCTTGTCATACAAGTCTTCCACTTGTTTGGTTAGAGTTACCGCGAGATATTTTATGCTATTTGAGACTATTGTGAAGGGTCATGTTTTTCTGATTTCTTTCTCAGCCCATTTATTATCAGTGTAAAGGAGGGCTACTGATTTTTGTTTTTGAGTTAATCTTGTATCCTGCTACATTACTGAAAGTGTTTATGAGTTGTAGAGAAGTTCCTTGGTAAAATTTTTGGGGTTGCTTATGTAAACTATCATATCATTAGCAAACAGTGAGAGTTTGACTTCTTCTTTTCTAATTTATATCCCCTTAATCTCCTTTTGTTGTCTTATTGCTCTAGCTAGGACCTCAAAAACTGTATTGAGTAGATATGGAGAAAGTGGACAGCCTTATCTTGTTCCTGATTTCAGTGAAATCGCTGGGAGTTTCTCTCCATTTAGTTTGAAGTTGGCTTTGGCTTGCTGTATATTGTCTTTATTATGTTTAGGTATGTTCCTTGTATCCCTGCTCTCCAAGACCTTTATCATGAAGGGATGTTGTATTTTGTCGAAAGCTTTTTCAGCATCTAGTGAGATGATAATGTGGTTTTTATTTTTCAGCTTGTTTATATGGTGGATTGTGTTGACAGATTTTCGTATGTTGAACCATCCCTCATCTCTGGAATGAAGCCTACTTGATCATGGTGGATGACAGTTCTGATGTGTTTTTGGATTCGATTTGTCAGTATTATATTTAGTATTTTTGCATCAATGTTCATGAGTGAGATCAGTCTGTAATTCTCTTTCTTAGTAATGTCTTTATGTGGTTTGGGTATCAGTGTAATTGTAGCCTCATAAAAAGAGTTTGGCAACGTTCCTTCTGCTTCTATTGTGTGGAATAATTTGAGGAGTATTGGTATTAGTTCTTCTTTGAAAATCTTGTAGAATTCTGAGCTGAAACCATCTGGTCCTGGGCTTTATTTGGTTGGGAAACGTTTGATGACTGTTTCTATTTCTTCAGAAGATATAGGTCTGTTTAATTTGCTTATATGGTCTTTATTTAATTTTGGTAAGTGATATTTATCCAGAAAGTTGTCCATTGCCTTAAAGTTTTCAAATTTTGTGGAGTACAGGTTTTCAAAATATGACCTGATGATCCTCTGTATTTCCTCCATGTCTGTTGTTGGGTCCCCTTTTCATTTCTGATTTGTTAATTTGGATATTCTCTCTCTGCCTTTTGGTTAGTTTGGATAAAGGTTTGTCTATTTTGTTGATTTTCTCGAAGAACCAACTCTTTGTCTCATTGATTCTTTGTATTGTTTTCTTTGTTTCTATTTTGTTGATTTCAACTCTCAATTTGATTATTTCCTGCCATCTAATTCTCTTGGGTGAGTTTGCTTCTTTTTGTTCTAAAGTTTTCAAATATTCTGTTAATTTACTAGTGTGGGATTTTTCCAGCTTCTTTATGTAGGCATTTAGTGCTATGAACTTGCCTCTTAACACTGCTTTCATTATGTCCCATAAATTTGGGTATGTTATGTGGTCATTTTCATTGAATTTTAGGAAGTTTTTAATTTCTCTCTCCCTTTATTTCTTCCTTGACCATTGATGATTCAGGTGAACATTGTTTAATTTCCATGTGTTTGTAAGCTTTCTGGAATTAGTGTTGCTGTTGACTTTTAGTTTTAAGCCATGGTGATCTGATAAGGTACATTGGGTTATTCCAATTTTTTTGTATCTGTTGAGGTTTGTTTTGTTGCTGAGTATGTGGTCAATTTTTGAGAAGGTTCCATGAGGTGCTGAGAAGAAGGTATGTTCTTTTGTGTCTGGATGGAATATTCTATAGATGTCTGTTAAGTCCATTTGAGTCATAACATCTGTTAGTTCTCTTATTTCTCTGTTCATTTTTTGTCTGATTGACCTGTCCAGTGTTGAGAGTGGAGTGTTGAAGTCTCCCCCTATTAGTGTGTGGGGTTTAATGTATGATTTAAGCATTAGAAGTGTTTCTTTTACATATGAAGGTGCCCTTGTATTTGGAGCATAGACGTTCAGTATTGAGATTTCCTCCTGATGGATTTTTCCTGAGACTAATATGAAATGTCCTTCTTTGTCTGTTTTGATTGATTTTAGTTTGAAGTCTATTTTGTTAGGTATTAGGACAGCTACACCAGCTTTTTCTTAGGTCCATTTGATTGGAATTTTTTTCCCAACCCTTTACTCTGAGGCAATGTCTGTCTTTGAGGTTGAGGTGTGTTTTTGTCTGCAGCAGAAGGATGGAATCTGTTTTCCTATCCAATCTGTTAGCCTGTGTCTTTTTACAGGTGAGTTGAGTCTATGTATATTAAGGGATATTAATGACCAGTGATTGCTATCTCCTGTTAATTTGGTTTTCATTGTTGATGTTAGTTTGTGGGTTTTTCTCTTCTTTGGGATTTGTTGTTGTGAAATCATCAATTGTTTGTGTTTTTGTTGCTGTACCAACTTCCTTGGGTTGTCGTTTTCCTTCTAGTTCTTTGTATAGGGCTGGGTTTATGGTTAGGTATTGGTTAAATCTGGTTTTGTCATGGAATATCTTGTTTTGTCCTTCTATTGAAAGTTTTGCTGAGTATAGTAGTCTGGGCTGGCATCCATGGTCTCTTAACATCTGCATAATGCTTGACCATGAACTTCTGACTTTCATTGTCTCCAATGAAAAGTCAGGTGTAATTCTGATAGGTCTGCCTTTATATGTTACTTGGCCTTTTTCCTTTGTAGCTCTTAATATTCTTTCTTTATTCTATATGTTTAGTGTTTTGATTATTATGTGACGAGGGCACTTTTTTTGATCCAATCTATTTGGTGTTCTGTAAGCTTCTTGTATCTTCATAGGCATATCTTTCTTTAGGTTGGTAAAGTTTTCTTCTATGATCTTGTTAAATATATTTTCTGTGCTTTTGAGTTGGACTTCTTCATTTTCTTCTATGCCTATTATTGTTAGGTTTGGTCTTTTCATGGTGTCCCATATTTACTGGATATTTTGTGTTAAGTTTTTGTTAGATTTAATGTTTTCTTTTACTGATGAGTCTATTTCCTCTATTGTACCTTCAATGCTTGAGATTCTCTCTTCCAAAATCTCTTGTATTCTGCTGTTTGTGTTTGTACTTGTGGTTCCTGTTCATTTTTTTCATGATTTCTGTTTCTATAATTCCCTTGACTTGTGTTTTCTTTATTGTCTCTATTTCAGTTTTCAAGTCTTGAATAGTCTCTTTCATATGTTTGATTGCTTTTTCTTGGTTTTCTTTAAGGGATTTGCTGATATCTTCCAATTATTTTCTTTTCCTCCACTTCTTTGAGGAAATTTCTCATTTCCTCTTTAAGACTCAAAATTCTCCTGAAGTTATTTTTTTAGGTCATTTTTTTCCTGCTTCGTCTACATTTGGTTGTTCAAGTCTTGCTGTTGTCTCTAGATTTTACTGGTGCCATGCTGCTCTTTGTGGTGTTGTGTGTGTTCTTACCTTTTCTACTCATCTTTTCCTCTAATTGGTGTGGTTGGAGCTGTCTGTGACTCTGGTGATTAATCTTCTAGGTGCCAGTGAATCCGAGGCTCAGATGGTTGTTCCTCATTAGTACAGTTAGTGCCATGGTTCTAGTTACCCTGTAGGTCGCTCCATGTTCCTGGAGCTCGCTCAGCACTCCCGGGATTTGCCCTGCTCCCTTGGAGTTTGCTGTCTCAGGCCTGCTCTGGTCTAGGTTGTCGGCTCAGACCTGTTTCTGTAAATGTCCCTGGTCTGGATCTGCTCCTGTGGAGGTCCCTGGCTTGGGTTTGGTCCTGAAAAGGTCTCTGGCTCTGATCTTCTCCCTAGGAGGTCCCAGACTCAGGTGCACTGGGACCTACAGAGGACCTGGCTCAGGCCTACTCCCTCAGAGGTCAGAGACTCACACAGGGAAAGAAATCAGAGAAACAGCACCCTTCACAACAGCCACTTTGTCTCTTATAATTGCTTCTGCAGAGACACCTGAGCCTTGGTGTGTGTGTAGGGGTGAGGTGATAAAGACATTCCTTTTAGGGATAAGTGCTTGTCGGGGTCCAAACCCCAACATAAACTATCTCTCTGGACCAGCGTGGAGGCACAGGAATAATTGAGACACAGTTCACACAGCAATATCGGAAGGGAGTGTCAGGGTTCATTCAAATCCTGAAGATCACCCGTGTTTATTCTCCAAACATCTTTTATTACCCAAGGTAAACTGAAGTTCATTAGCATTCTGTCCAAGGTAGGAGGACTAAAGTCATGTCCACAGCTCTGTCACTAGCTTGGAATTAACACTTCTTCCTAGGTGGTCCTCATGATTACAAAAAAAGAGCAACACAACATCAGCATATCCTGAGCTCAGGAGACAGTCTAAAGATGCTTTTAGCACCTCAGTTGTTATTGTGGCTTGAGAGGCTGACTGCTGATACAATACAGCATATGTATATATATATATGTGGGCTGTATAATATTGTCCCACAAGTCCTCCAAAGTCTCTCACTCTCTGTATGTTGTTTGTGAGACCCTGGTAATTCCTACCTACTGCAACTTTCTCTGGTGAGGACTGAGTGAGATACTGATCTATGGGTACAGCAGAATGTCATCAGGAGTCATTTTATTGCTATGTCCCTTTAGCATAATAATAGTTAGGTTTCCCCCTAGGCCTATGGTCTTTCTAGTCTCAGGTCATCACTTACCATTGTCAGGTATGGGTTCCCCTGCCCCACAACCTTCTCCTGCAGATAAGTAGATGCCATCAGCAGCAGGAGGACAGCAAACGGGAAAGTGTATTAATATCTCAAGAGGCAGCGAGTTTTGAGTAGTTATTGGTGAGGCACATATTTGGATAATTGTATTTGGGGAACACTCATTTCTTTCAGCAATCATTTAAATGAAAAGTGTGTATGTGTGTCTTTTGCAGTTATACTGACTGACCACACCGGAATGTGCTGGCGTTAGCAGAGATACTCACTCGCTTGTACAGATCCTAATGTTAAACATAAAGAGCATGTCATGCCTAAGGGGCTTTCCTGATGCCAACACACTGCTTAGGAACTGGAGGAAGCAGCCTTTTCTACCTGTTTCATCACTTTTCAGCTGTTTCCAGCAGGTGCTGAAACCATGCGTCTTTTTGTTTCTAGAGTTACAGTGACAGCAATGTGCAACATGGACTTCAGCAGGTTTCCACTGGACACCCAGACCTGCTCCCTGGAAATCGAGAGCTGTGAGTAGGTGTGGTCCAGCACCAGCACGTCTAAACCCCTCTCTTGGTGGCAGGTGACAGTTCTCCCAGGAACTCCGCTCTTCCTGCCTTTCCCCTCCTAGGGTCAGGCTCTCTCTGTGAGCTGAGATAATCTCCTTTACCCAAAGCCTCCTGGTTGAAATGCTAGTCACCTCTAGAAAACACCTTCATGGGTTAGCGTCTGGTTTGACACCTGTGTACCAGAGCCAAACCAGTTGACACGTGAGGGCTCCTATCACGCAGTCAAAGCTTAGCGAGCCCTTAGAAGAACAGATTACATGTAGGCAGACGCTATCTGCAGCTCCAAGATGTTCCCCCTCAGTTATGACCAGGAGCACATGTGCTTGTGCAACCCAGTGCCTCACCTGAAAGGGGGCGTGCTGGGCACGTGGCAGCCGCTGGGAGGATGCTGACCACAGTCATCTCCTCCTTATTTTGAGGAAATGGGCACAACTGGCCCAAGGAGGAGCCCCTTCTTGACTCCCGCTGCCTGAGAGTGAGTCGTGATCTGGCCCCCAGGTGATGAATCGTACCTGTGCAAGGGAAGAAAGAGCTGGTTGAATTCTAGTCTCTAAAGCTGACCATATGAAATCTTGCCAGCATTGAACTATCTCTGCCACACAAGCAGCACTAGCATTTGGTTTAATCTATCACAGCTGGATTGTGGGATGAGGTGGTTTTTTTGTAGGAACTGTGAGCCCTTGAGCTGAGAAGCCTTGCTCTGACAACTTGAGAAACTGGGATGAACTAGAGTTGTCTGTCTGTATTGTCTAGTTTGCAGTTTTCTGTCTTACCCCAAGCCAAGCAGTCTGTGTGGTTCAGGACACATCGTGTCACACAGCCCCACGGGCAGGCCTGGCTTGCCTGTCACCCTGTTCCTGACACTGGCTCTCATCTCCCAGATGCCTACACAGAAGATGACCTCATGCTATACTGGAAAAAAGGCAATGACTCCTTAAAGACAGACGAGAGGATCTCCCTGTCTCAGTTCCTCATTCAAGAATTCCACACCACCACAAAGCTAGCCTTCTACAGCAGTACAGGTGAGCTCGGAGCATGCGGAGAGGGCAGAGAGGCCCCATGTTGGCCAGGTGCTTCAGGCTCTGTTTAGGAAGTGTGTGATTTGGTTGTCACATCAAGTGAACAGAATTTTGAAACAGAAGACTAAAGTCCTAAATAAAATCTAGTGGGCGGTATGCATCAAGGAGGGGTGACTTATTTTCCTTTGAGATAGGAGCTCACTCCCTTGTCCATGCTACCCTGAACTCACTATACACTATGTATCCAGGCTGGTGAGCTCACTATACACTATGTAGCCTGGATACTATGTTTACTACGTATAATGGTGAGCTCATACACTACGTAGTCAGATTAGTGACTGTACTATATACACTATGTAGTCAGGCTGGTGAACTCATACACTATATATCTAGGCTGGGCCTCTGGCTCAGTATCACCAGGGCTGGAGCTGTAAATATGCTCCAAGAAAACTAGCTTTGCAGGTAACTTTTATTTATTTTTTTGGTTTTTCAAGACAGGGTTTCTCTATAGCTTTGGAGCTTGTCCTGGAACTCACTCTGTAGACCAGCCTGGTCTCGAACTCACAGAGATCTGCCTGTTTCTGCCTCCTGAGTGCTGGAATTAAAGGCCTGTGCCACCACCACCCAGTTTATAGGTAACTTTTGACCCATCAATGTATCAGAAATACCTAGGAAATACGAGCTAAGGCTCCAAGGGAAGCCGTGTGAGTAGGTTTATTTGAGATGATGCCGTGTCCTTTTGGCGCTGCATCCCTGACGTGCTCAGCAGAGCCTCTCTCTCTAGCCACAAACAAGTTTCAATTCAGACTGCCATTCTCCATCTCCCTGAGTGTGCCACTACTACCCATGTTCCTCAGAATGACCCCTGGTCATCATGTAGACCTGGCTATGGTCTATACAGGCCTTGTCACCACCCATTGCCTGAGGCTGTGCTCCATGGCCTCCCCAGCAGCCGGCCTGTGCCGGTAGACAGCTGACATCCTCCACCCCTTGCTTCTGTTTTGATCTCACCTTTTGGAAGATTCTGTAGTTCTTCTTGCGGGAGCTCCCCCTTGTGAGCATATCCTAATCCATTAGAGAGCACTGATAGTCCAGTTTAGTGTGCCAATCCAACTCCCACACTGCACTGCTCACCCTGGATGCTCAGTCTTCTAAAAGTCCTCTCCACTTGCTGGTACCAAGAGGCCAGTTCCATGCAATGTACTCACTGAGGACACCAAATCTGCGGTTGTTGCTGCCAGGACCCCACTTATTTCCAGCCCTGGGTACCCTCCTCCCACCTTTCCTTGGAAATCGCAAAGGCAGAGCAAAGCCCAATGGACCAGAGATTGTTACTCTATGCCTAGATCAAATACTGTGTTTCTACCTCAAAACACATGTCTTCCCATAAAGAAACCAGCAAGGGAGCCAGGCCTGGGGATAGTCACCAACATCCCAGCGCTTACCAAGGTGGAAACAGGGGGATCAGCAATTCAAGGCCATTCTCAGGTACATTGTGAGTTTGAGGACAGTCTGGGCTACCTAAAACCCTGCCTCAAAAAATACAATTAAAAAAAAACAAAGGAAAGAAATAGGGGGCTGTTTAAGTAGTGCCTCAAGCTTTGCTCTGCACACAAACCCCATGAGGCTGCTGCTCAAGAAAGATTCTGCTCCAGTGGTCTGGGCTACAGCTTAGGAGTCTGGTGGGAGAGAGGGAGGGAAGGAGAGAGAGAAGAAGGGGAAGAGAGAGAAAGGGGGTGGGGACTGAGCGTAGGGCCTTGTGTATACTGGTCAAGGACTCTATCCATGAGCTACATCTGAACTTCTAAGAAGCTCCCATGCGATTATGAGGCAGACAGGCCCACGGCCATATTTTGAGAAACAAAACTTTAAATGACTTTCTTAAGGGTTCCCTTCATGTTTACGTAGGGGACAAAGATTCTTCACAGTGGCTTCACACAGGTGGTGAGGGTTGCCACATGGCACAGTGGGTAGGGTTCCAGTGTGAGCTCTAAGACATTTAAGATTCTATAAATAAGCCTTGTCTTTTGAAGGAGCCAAGCAGCTACATTGCACGCGCTCTCTTCTTCCTTTGTCCCCAGGCTGGTACAACCGTCTGTACATTAATTTCACTTTACGCCGTCACATCTTCTTCTTCCTGCTCCAAACCTATTTCCCCGCCACTCTCATGGTCATGCTGTCCTGGGTGTCCTTCTGGATCGACCGCAGAGCTGTGCCTGCCAGAGTTCCCTTAGGTAAGGAGTATCTCAAGTGTACATTACACATGTCCAGAAATCCAAGATATTCCTTCCACCCTTCTCAAGAGGGTCCTGTACTCCTCTTTACAGAATAACTTGGAAATGTTTAAGTAGCACCACACAATCTAAGCACCACATGGAAATCTATCCAGGCTCCAGGGGGCTGTCCATCCACACAGCTCACTGTGGTCCTGGGCAGGGAGCTCCCAGTCTTGGTGGGCTTTTCCTGTTGGTCTGTATAATGTATTCTGCAACAGGGGTTCTCAAAGGGTGGTCCAAGGGATCTTTGCAGTAGAATCCTTGAGGGAATTATTAAAAATGAGAAGTCTTGCAGTCAAATCACTGAGTTTTCCTACTCTCCCTCCATTCCTTTCTCAGCACCCCATCAAGTGTCCTCATCTTAAACCCTGAGCCCGTTCAGTCACAGCCGCCACTACAGCTCAGACGGCTCAGGTTGCAAGTGACGGGGTGACCCACCAGGCTTCAGTGAAATGGTTTGGAGCTGGCCCTTAGGGTGACCCCAATCCTCTGTGATTTAATGTTTTCCAAGCAAATGTTCTGAGCTTAATTTGCAATCCTGGGCAAATTTCCACAGATGATGACGCCCTGTTCTCCAGCAGTTAGCTGGCACTCCAACAGCTACTGTGCAGAGCGCATGTGCACATTCATTAAAATCTGTCTCCTATAAATAAAGCAATCCTGGTAAACCTGATGCAAGGTGCTCAAGGTTGTCCTGCTAGATAGGCACACAGGCCCAGCATGGGGTGGCTGTCAGCTAACGAGAGGGGCCCAGGATTATAGAACTTTTATGGCACCAAGGACACAGTGTTGCAATAAATTCCTTCACCATGTGATGGCTTATATCGGTATCTCCTTTCTTGGGACAATACCTTCATGCTGAAGTGTACGGGGTTTTGTGCAGAAAGGATGTGAGTCGAGGCTGTAATGGATGTGCCAGGTGTGCAGAGGAGAAAGTGGAAATGAGGAGCAGGGGGCAGGGAGAGATCTGTGACAGCTAGTTCACAAAGACAGGAGGATCTTCACCAGAAGTGGGCAGGTACTGGCCATCTAAGCCAAGGCAGAACAAAAGGAAGAGTCACAGAGGGACAAGGCATACGGTATTTGGCAAATGCAAGCACATGCTTATTTCTCACCGTCTATGGCAGGCATCACCACAGTGCTGACCATGTCCACCATCATCACAGGCGTGAATGCCTCCATGCCCCGAGTGTCCTACATCAAAGCCGTGGACATCTACCTCTGGGTCAGCTTCGTGTTCGTGTTCCTCTCAGTGCTGGAGTACGCAGCTGTCAATTATCTGACCACGGTGCAGGAGCGGAAGGAGCGGAAGCTACGGGAGAAGGTGACTTTGCCGTGACATAGACTAGGCTAGCCTTGGCATGGTGGACAGGTCCTACCCTCCCTGTAAAATGAGGCTGTGATACCCTCTCCTCAGCCTACTTCCAGCCATAGTCATGTATATTTGACATTTACATCTTTCATTCAATGAAAGCATTCACTCAGCATCTACATCCCAGCACCACTAAATTAAGACATAGTCCATTCAATTGTGTTTGTATTCAGAGTTTAGTGAGAGAATTCCAGGAGGGAAATAAATATTAATTTAACACTGTGGGACATATGATTAACAAATATGGAGGTGATTTAAAAGACCCCTCCAGGGGCACCATATTCTATCCTAAGAAACTTCATATAAGACCTCATATCCTCCATCATTTCTTGTTATCTTTGCTCCGGCCCTTCCTTTCCCTTCCCAGCCTACAACGTAGAACCTCTCTCCTCCAGTAATGCCTTTCCATAACACTATCCCCAAACTGCTGTCTTTCCGTCCCAACCCTCGTGGCAAACACCAAATAGTGTCATCTGTAAACATTTTTATGAAGGGTTGGTTTGGTGCCAGGTGTAGTGTCAATAGTCCGAAATCTAGTTTTTCAGAAGGAGAGTTACAAGTTGGAGGCCAGACTGGGTAACTTACCAAGATTGTCTCAAAATGAAAACTGAGGAAAGGTGTAGCTCAGGATATCACTCTTGTCTAACATATAGACTCTGGGTTTGTCCCTACTGTCCCCAAAGGGGACATGGTATGAGCTCAGGGATTATGACGTCATGGAGGACAGGGCTAGCCGGTGCTAGTCTTATTGGTCTCTGGTATAGCAGTGTGCTCTTTCCTACGAGTTAACATGAAGATGTTAGTTCAACACCAGCTCCCATTAGTACCATGCTAGTGCTCGTACCCTGATGTTGGATGCAGGGCCATTCTCACAGCTGTCTTAGGATGCTCACAGTGACACCATCATCATTTTCCTTACTTTTTCCCTAAAGCTGAGAATAAGAGGCTAGACGGTCACACCCTTCATACACAGTACTTTTGCGGGCACTGAGGGACAGCGCTCAGCTCACATGCTCCTGTGTGTTTGCAGATCTCCTGCAGCTGCGGACTGGCCCAGCCCCGGGCAGTGATGCTGGACGGCAGCTACAGTGACGGGGAGGTGAATGACCTGAGTGGCTACATGCCTGAGAATGGCGAGAAACCCGACAGGATGGTGGTGCAGCTGACCCTGGCCTCTGAGAGGGGCTCTCCCCAGAGGAAAAGCCAGAGAGGCAGCTATGTGAGCATGAGGATCAACACCCACGCCATTGATAAATACTCCAGGATTATCTTCCCAGCCGCTTACATCTTATTCAATCTGATATACTGGTCGATTTTCTCTTAGATGTCTGTAATTCTGTAAACCTCACCTTCTTCATGGTTTGTATGCACTGCAGAAATTGCTGTAAATGACAAAGTATGAAAACCGCTCCAGTGCCCACCTGGGCTTTCACTGTCCCTTCTTCGGCTGTGCAAAGCTGCGCTGCCAAGACAGTGTTTTTGTATGTATTAAGCATCAGTTGTACACACAGTATTATGCGAGCCGTTGTAGGAATTTGTCATGAAAGCAACTGATATTAGCTGTTCCCAGATCTCAGGAAGAGCACAGAGGACACATATGGTCATGCTGCATTCCAGTGCTGAGTCCTGGAATCTCTTCTCATGGAGGCCTTCCTTCATGGGTGGCACTGTGTTCTTTAGATTATGTAGAACTGGAGAGCACCTGAATAAAACTCATTTGCATGCAGCCCACATGCACATAAGCCTCTTCTGGTGAAAGGCCGTGCTTCAGTCTGTCCCTCTACCTGTTGGGCATCCCCCACAGTTAATGTATGATAGTGACACTCATGTTTCAGTCTGTCCTTCCATCCACTCTGCATCCCGCATAGTTAATGTACAGTAGTGATGTTCATGCTTTAATCTGTCCCTCTGTCCACTCGGCATCCCCCCCATAGTTAACAAAAAGCAGCGATGCTCACAGGCTTTCTTTTTTTTTTTTTCTCACAGGCTTTCTTTAACAAACTGTAGGTATCTCCCCTTATAAGAAATGCTCTTTAGATGGCTGACTTTTCTCTGGGAGAGAAACTCTGAAGATGGAGATACGTGTTTGCATTCTGTCTGTCTTGTGGAGCTGAGCGTGCTAGAGAACCATGTTCCTTCCTCTGTTTTCTAGTCACTGTTTTGTGCCTCTCTACCATGGAGCACGTGCTCTTTCATAATGAACTATTTTCTCAGTGGCATGATATTATCACGGAGGAGCTCGAAGAGGTATTAATTTCTTCTGAATAATCAGCATTTCAAGGAAACTTGAGGTGCTTACAGCTCATGAGAATGAGAAGCACACAATTTCTTAAGAGAAAATAACATCAAAAAGCAAAAGAAACAGATGTCTGCATTTCCACTCTGAGAGCCAGCACTGCCTAGGAACTAGACAGCAGTTATCATCTAGATTGAGCATTCAGTAGACCAGATGAAGTGGCCCAGTGGCAAGTGATGCCAGTCATCGCATGTAATCTGGTGTGTTATTTAAAAAATAATGTTTAAAAGAATAAGCCTTCATGTTATCTATCTAGAAGATATAGAACAAGTACAACCAAACTTGCCCCAAAAATCACTTCACAGTATGGCGTTTTCTGTGGGCTATATCTTTCACTCACAGAGACAGAGACATCTATTTACCATCTGTTCACATCCCAGCAGCCACTAAAACAAGTTAAGACATTGCCCTTTAATTGTGGTTGTGTTTGCCGGGCAGTGGTGGCGCACGCCTTTAATCCCAGCACTCAGGAGGCAGAGGCAGGCAGATCTCTGTGAGTTCGAGGCCAGCCTGGTCTACAAGAGCTAGTTCCAGGACAGGCTATAAAACTACAGAGAAACCCTGTCTCGAAAACCATAAAAAAAAAAAAAAAGAATTGTGGTTGTGTTCAGAGTTTAGTGAGACATAAATGATAATTTAACATTGTGGAACATAGTGGAACATATTAATAAAAAGGAGGTGGTCTAAGAGACCCATCCAGGAGCCACCATCCTCTGTGCTAGGAAACCGCCCTTCATATATGTCCTTCTATCTCCCATCATTTCAAAGTTAACTTGACGGATCAACACTAAATAATATATGCATGTCTATTCTTTATTCTGATTTTTAAAGAACTATTTGCAAAGTCCTACTTAAACAGTCATTTCCCCCAACAAAAGTCCTACTTAGATGGTCTTTCATTTCTCCCAATGAAAGTCCTACTTAGACTATCTTTCATTTTCCCAATGAAAATCCTACTTAGATGGTCTTTCATTTTACCAATGAAAGTCTTACTTAGACAGTCTTTCATTTCCCCCAATGTAAGGCCACTGGAAGCTTTTATCAAACGCAAGTAGTAAACTTAGAAGGACATAAATTAAACTATTAATTATCATTGATATACAAAATGACCGCTTGTTTTGCCAACCATGGTTTGCACATGTCTGAAATCTCAACACTTGGGAAGTAGAAGTGGAAGCCCCTGAAGTTCAAAGCTACTCTTAGCTTTATAGCATATTGGAAGGCAGCCTGGGCTATGTGAGGTTTAAAAAGATTGGTTTTCATTTTTATTTTATGAAACAATTACCATTAAAGTCATCATCTTTGCCACTGTCTTCTCCCTCACCACTAGGGCCACTGAACTGTCTAGGTCTCCAGATCTAAACTAAACCTTACCTACTGTTTGGGATACTCTAGCATTTGAGGCAGTGTGTAGAATGTTCTACTAGTCTGTTAACCTACTATATCAAAGACTGTAGACCAAATGGCTTGATCAATAGAGATTTCTTTTCTCACAGTTCTAGAAACTAATGTCTAAAGTCAAGGTGCTGGCAGATGTGGTTTCCCCAAAGGCCTCTCTTCCTGACTTTCCAATGGACACCATCTTGCTGTACCCTTGCCTTCCTTCGTTCCCACCGATGTCCAGATCCCTTTCTTCCTAGTGATATTTTGTCAGGACCCACATCCATGGCCTCATTTAACCTGAGTTATTTCTTTAGAAGCCTTGTCTATAAACTACTTGTTCTATAGCAATCTCCTCCAAGTTAGAATACTTTATCTTGGAGGGAAGCTCCTTAGGATGTACTAAAATAAACAAACAAACAAACAAACAAATAAATAAAGGTGATGCCCTCCATCCCACAGGGAAGAAGCCCGTTCAAGTTAAGCTCAGGAAGCAAACAACTCAAAAGTTTCAGGAAGTCCCTGAAACTAAATAGATAAACTATCACTCTCCACCAAGTGTATATAAGCAATAAGAGCCACTGAGAGTCACTTTCAGGTGATCTAAGCTGTCTGGAAGAGGCAAAGACCAGATAAGCTATCTGGAGGGGACACATTCCAACATATCCAGCTGCCTGCAAGGCATGCAATGAGCTCCAGATTTCCAGCTATTGTGTCTGCACCCATGATGGGGTGGGCTTTGGTGATGCAGCTGTCTTTGAATCACTTTTGCACCTCTAAGTAACCCCAATAAAGCTCATTGGTTCAGCAAGTTGGACTTTGGTGGTATCTTTAATTTGGTCTGTAATTGGCTTCCTATCTGGAGTGGTACCTGTTTGCTCACATATGCGCAGGAACAGTGTCACACAACACTATCATGTACATTCTATAACATATGCCCGTGGAAGTCTATTTGCATCACAGTACACCTAATACTTTATACTTATACTATAGCATTTAGGGAATGACAAGAAAAAAATCTGGGGACTGGAGAGATGGTTCAATGGCTAAGAGCACTGCTACCAAGTTTGAGGAACTGGGTTGAAATCACCAGCACCCACCCAGAAAACTGTGTGTGGCCATGTGTGTGCATATCTGCAACCCTAGTGCTGTAGTGTGTGTGTGTGTGTGTGTGTGTGTGTGTGTGTGTGTGTGTGTGTGTGTGTGTGTGTGTAGGGGGCAGAGTGGAGACAGGAGGACTTCTGGAGCTTGCTGACCACTAGCCTAACTCTAGATTCAGGAAGAGACAGTGTCTCAAAGAAATAAGTGGGTGGTAATGGAACAAGACACCTGATAGTCTTCTTTGATCTTTTTGAGTGCACATTCAGCATGTGAAGTCTTCATACACATATGCATATGCCATAGACACATACTTACACACATGAAAATATGCCTGCATATGTTCAATAATAATGTGTGTTATTACGGATAAGTCTTTATTCAAAGTTAGTTGGATACAGAATCTGTAGATAAGAAGGCCCAACTACATTTGATAAATGTGTGTGTGTGTGTGTGCGCACACATGCACGCGCGCATGTGTGCATGTCTGTGTCAATGTGTAGAGGCTAGAAGTTAACACCGGGATGTCTTTCCCAATCACTTCCCACCTTCCCACCTTTTAGAGAGAGTCTCTCACTGATCTTCAAGCTTGCTTTTTAGCTAACCTGGCTGCATAGTGAGGCCCTAGATCCTCCTGTCTCTGGGTGCAGCGCTGGGTTCCATGCAGCACTGCCATACTCAGCTTTCCGATGAGTTCCGAGAATCTGAACCAGGACCTCATGTTTGCAGCAATCAGTTACCTACTTACCTACCGTCCTCTCTCTCCAACCCTCCAAACTCTTTTTTTTTTTTTTAAATAGGTTCTTTCTGAGAGGTTGAGGTCAATCTGGTCTACAAAGTGAGCTCCAGAACAGCTAGGGCTGTTACACAGAGAAACCCTGTCTTGAAAAAATCAAAACAAACAAGCAAATGAAAATAGATTCTTTTCTTACATAATATATCCTGATTGCGGTTTCCCTCCCTCTACTCTTCCCCATCTCCCTCAATCAAATCCACTCCCTTTATGTTTCTCATTAGAAAAGAACAGGCTTCTAAGAGATAACAACCAAGCATGACAAAATGAAACATAAAACAAAAACCATCACACTGAGGCTGGAAAAGGAATCCCAACAGAAGGAAAGAGCCCCAAGAGCAGACACAAGAATCAGAGACCCACTTGATTCACACACTCAGAAGTCCTGTAAAAATACTAAGCTGGAAGCTATAATATATATGCAGAAGACCTGGTACAGACCTGGGTTAGCCTTGTGCTTGCTTCTTCAGGCTCTGTGGGTTCATAGGAACCCTGTTTAGTTGATTTAGAGAGCCTTGTTCTCCTGGTGTGCTCCATCTCCTCTACTTTTAAATCTTCCTGTCACCTCATCCATGGAATTCCGAGCTCTGAGGGGAAGGAGTTGATGGAGACATCCCATTTAGAGATGTGTGTTCTAAGGTCTCTTTCTCTCTGCATAGTGTCTGGCTGTGGGTCTCTGTATTTATCATGAAATGTCTTATTTTCTCCTCCTAGTGACTGAAAGAGACCACAGAGATGGAATCTGTGGTCTCTCAGAGCCTGTAACATGTCTGTCCAGACCCTTCTGGCTTTTAGTGTCTCCACTGAGAAGTCAGGTGTAATTTTAATAGGTCTGCCTTTATATGTTACTTGGCCTTTTGCTTTGCAGCTTTTAATATTCTCTTTGCTCTGTACATTTAGTGTTTTGATAATTATGTGCCAAGGGAACTTCCCTTTCTTGTCCAATCTATTTGGTGTTCTGTATGCATCTTACACCATTATAGGAATCTCCTTCTTAGGTTAGGAAGACTTTCTTCTATGATTTTGCTGAAAATATTTTTTGGGATCTTTGAACTGAGATTCTTATTTCTCTATTCCTATTATTCTTAGATTTGGTCTTTTTATAGTGTCCCAGATTTTCTGGATGTTTTGTGTCAGTTTTTTAGATTTAACATTTTCTTTGACCAATATATCCATTTCTTCTATCATATCTTCAATGCCTGAGATTCTTTCATCGCTTTTATTTTGTTGCTGAAGCTTGCCTCTGTAGTTCCTATTTGAATTCCTAAAATTTTCATTTCCAGAATTGTAGATAGAGGCTGCTTGTTCATTTTCCAGCCACCCAGACCCGAAACTATCACACAGAAACTGTATTAATTATAAACTGGTTGACTTATTAGCTCAGGCTTCTTATTAACTCATATCTTACATTAACCCATAATTCTTGTCTATATTAGCCATGTGGCTTGGTACCTTTTATCAGTGAGGCATTCTCATCTTGTGTCCTCTGCGTCTGGGTGATGACTGCAGACTGAGCCTTTCCTCTTCCCAGAATTCCCCTGTTCTGGTTGCTCCACCTATACTTTCTGCCTGGCTACTGGCCAATCAGCATTTTATTAAACCAATACAAGTGGCAAATCTTTACAGTGTACAAGACAAATGTCCCACAGCACAGAATTGCTACATTTTGGGTTTTCTTTATTGACTTGATTTCCACTTTCAGGTTTTAAATAGTTACATTCATTTTCTTCCACTGTTTGCTTGTGTTTTCCTGGATTTAAGGGATTTATTTACATCCTCTTTAAGGACCTCTATCATCCATCTTCATACAGACAATTTTGAGGATTTTTTCCTGTGCTTCAGCTATGTTGGAGCTGGAGTATTCAGGGCCTGCTGTGGCAGGTCAGCTGAGCTCTATGGGGATATATTGCCCTGGCTAACATTACTGTTTTCATACTGGCCCCTAGGTATCTGGACTTGGGATGATTATAGGTCTAGGTGCTGATTTCTGGATTTGTCTCTGTTGGGTGGGTATTTTGTCCCTTGGTTTCTATTTTCTCTCTAGATTTTTGGAAAGTATGATGGCTGTGTGTTGCCTGGTGGAAAATTTTCTTTGGACCGGATAGCTGTGGTCACTGAGGGTTCTGGATATTGGGAGCTGACACTTAAGACTGGGGACAGGTTAGGGGTCTAAGGGGTATGCCCTCAGGCCCTGAGGCTCAGGGAATGCCTGCTGGTGTTGGAGGCTGGGATACTAGGATGAGTTGGGGGAAAGAAGGTTGAAGAAAGTCTTTGTGGTCCTTGGAGATGGAATTGGAGAGGAAAGGGAGCGGGCAGCAGATACTCTGCTACAGAGTTGGGGATGGGACTGAGGGGGCTGGGTATGGAGGGGCAGAAAGAGAGATCTGAAGTCAGCCTGCTTCCCTGAAAGGAGTGGCCTTTGAGTTAGCAGGGTATGTATGCCTGCTGGAGTTAGGGTTAGGGTGAAGGGCAGGGGGCAGGGAAGGTTGTAGCAGGATTTCTATGGCAGAGCTTGGGATCATACTGAGGAGCCCAGTCTCGAGAAACAGAGGGAGATGAGATCTGCCTACCTGCAGGGAGTCCCTCCAAACACTTAAGGAATAGGAAGCAGAGGGATCTTTGGTGTTGAAAAACGGAGCTAAATTGGTGCTGGGGATTTGAACTCAGATCCATACACTTACATGGCAAGTTCTCTACTCTAGGCACCATAGTGCCTGCATGAGGCAGGGTTCTCTAGGGTAATGGAACAGAATGTGCAAAATAAAATGGGATCACTAGGGTGGCTCATTATACAACAGGGGCTGAGCAAGCATCAATGGTTATCTATAAGTTGGAGAGGCTAAGAACCTGGTAGCTGCTCAGTCCATAAACCAGATGTCTCTGTAGTCCCAACCTGGCACTGATGGCCTGGGAGACTTCTGGTGGCCCCTAATACAGTGGGAGAGGGCAGCAGCAGCAACAGCAGTGGTGGATGCAATACGTTCACAAGCAAGAACCTAGGCAGGCAGGCAAGATGGACCTTTGCTTGGATCTTTTCACATCTAGGCTGCAGCTAGAAGGTTCCACCCACTCTGGGGAAGGGTCTAATCCACTCTGGAAATGCTCTCATAGACACATCTTTAAGTAGATTCCAGATCCTGTCAAGGTGATAAGATTAACCATCACAGTATCTTGGTACATGACTGTTATCAAGATAGTTCTTCTCTATTCATGTGACACTGAACTCCAGACTTAACACACCTCAGAATTCCGAAACTGGGGCTGACGGTGGGCTGCACTAGGAGGCAGAGAGTCACCAGGAAGCCTGTGGGCCAGCTGGGCTGGAGTACACAAGTGGCAGAAACAATGAAAGGCCCTGACTCAACAAGGTAGCAGGGAAGCAACTCCTGGAAAGTTGTCCTCTGACCTCCATGTGTGCCACACCAACCCCAGTAGAATCTGTGTGACAAGTTCCACAGACTGAGGCGTTTGACTCCAAAGGGAGGAGGTCTCCTGGCACCGGCTGTGGAACTCTCTAGCCGGAGAGAAATTATTGAGCCGTAGTCCTCATGGCAGTTTGTCTGCTTCTGTTTCCTTTTAATATTTATGAGATGTTCCTGATGGCCTGGGCCGAGAATAAGCCACGCCCTTGAATTGGGGTTACTGGCCATGACCTCTTTTCTAAGAGATTCAATGCTTTGCTTCATAATCATTTACATAATAACAAAATAATACTTTGATAGAATATCCTCCTAACAATATATAAATTTGAGTGTGTAGATGAGGTTGGCTTGGACACTGTAGTACAGAAAGCTTTGCTTAAGGAGTTTTAAACTGAACTTTGAAGATTTTTAGTAAGACAAAAGCTAGATGACAGTTAAGGATTACACATGAAAATTTATAAACTTTATCAGGGCCTAAGAGTCACTCATTAACTATAAGTGATTTTTTTGTACTTGTTTAGTGTCATAATTGATTCTTTGAACCCACTGTTTAGTAACTAAGATGTTATCTGTTTCAGTCATAATTGATTCCTTGAAATTACTGTCCAGGAAATGTGATACCTGATTGATTTTATGCTTTCCTGTGCCAAATGATTATGATAATTGTTCTTTGTGACTGCCTCACTGAACATATCTCTTAAGAACTGTAATACCTGTTCTTCTTGTATAAAAACCCTTGAGAGCTGCAAAATACACTCAGATTCAAACTGCCTCTGTGTTTGTTTCTGTTTGTCACCACCGAATCCTTACCCACCTGGTCTTCAAAAAACCATGTCCCACAAGACCCCACACCCGGCTGGGGTGGTCGGCGGCACATGTGTTCTGTAGCATCTTCCTGTCCATCTTAGAGGAAACCCATTGTTAAGACATAGGATGCTCTACAGAGAGGTAAACCTGCAAAGATACTAGTTCAGTTCACAAAGTAAACAACTCAATTTTACACAGGAGGCCACTGAAACTGATAAACAAGGTCCCTCCTTCCCCAAGCATACATAAACACTAAGGAGTGCCACCTGAGAGAGATGGACCACCTGCTTACAAGACTCTTAAGCTGAGATGCCTAGATTCTCAGACAAGCTGCCTAGGAGTGGCTCAAGTCAGCCTAGCTGCCTCAAAGAAGCAGAGACCAGATCAGCTGCCTGAAGATACTCTCCAGGCTGTGCAATGGACTCCGGGTTCCCAGCTTTGGGAGCTGTCACCCATGTTGGTACCAGCTTTGGTGATGCAGATGTCTCTGAGTCATTTCTGCTCAAAAGTGACTGCGGTAAAACTCACCAGTTCACCAACTGGATTTTGCTGGTGTCCTTTCTGTGGTCTGTCACCAGTTCCCTGACTTTGCTGGTGTCCTTTCTGTGGTCTGTCACCGGTTCCCTGACTTTGCTGGTATCCTTTCTGTGGTCTGTCACCAGTTCCCTGACTTTGCTGGTGTCCTTTCTGTGGTCTGTCACCAGTTCCCTACCTGAGGTAGCATATGTCTGTTTGCATCTCCCCAGAAGTCTGTCATACAATGTACCATTAAATGTGTCACATAACATGCAATCACAAATATGTCTGTATTTTCTTCTTTCTTTCTTTTTTTTTTTTAATGACCAGGACCCAAAGGGATACTTCAGACCTAAAAATTTCAGGGGACTGGGGAGATGGCCCAGTAGGTAAGAGAACTTGCTATGTAAGTGTGTAAATCTGAGTTCAAATCCCTGGCACCCACATGAAAGGCCAGGCATGGCCACATGCCTGCACCTATAACTCCAGCACTGAGGGGGCAGGAACAGGTCACTGGTGCTTGTTGGCCACCAACCTTGCTCTAGGTTCAGTGAAAGACCCTGTCTCAAGGGGATGGAGCTCATAAAATGGGCTGCCTGACATCCTACGCTGGCCCCCATAGATGTCCATGGGAACACAGACCTACATGCATACAGACACACGCATGCATACATACACACGCATGCATACATACACACACATGCATACAGACACACACATGCATACAGACACACGCATGCATACAGACACACATGCATACAGACATTTCATTCTTCATGGCTGAGTATCACTCCAGTTTTTAAAAATATTTACCACACTAAAAACAAGCTATTGGGGGCTAAAGAGATGGCTCAGAGGTTAAGAGTACTGACTGCTCTTCCAAGGAACCTGAGTTCAATTTCCAGCAACCACATGGTGGCTCACGATCATCTATAATTTGATCTGGTGCCCTTTTCTGGCATGCAGGCAGACCACTGTATACGTAATAAATAAATAAAACTTAAACAACAACAACAATAAGCAAACAAAAACAAGCTGTTAGCTTGCTGTCACCTTGGTAAAATATCTGAGGATACTCAGTAAGAAAAAGGTTCATCTTGGTCCAGTCTCATCCACGGTGGCTTGGCCCTCTCTTTGGGACTGTAGCAGCATGGTCTAAGCTGTGTCATTAGATCACAGAGTCTGAGGTAGTGAGTTTATCCTATTACAAATGAATAAAGTTGCTAACTGGCACAAAGATTATAATTCTCATCGAAACTTACTCTGATGATTTGGGACATGTTTCAGAAGATTGCTTCAGGTAAAAAGTCAGAAATCACAAAACATAAAAACCATCAGAGAGGTTTTTTCTTTTAAAAAATGTTACAAAGTGAGACAATTATTCTTTTTAAAGGCTAATGGAACTATACCATTGAGCACCCTGGGAAATTGTGGGGACCCCTTTATGTTTACACATCCTCATAAAAACATGCAATGTCTACCTTAAATACTCTTAGCATTTATGCTACAAACAAGATCAAAAAATTTCCTGTATAGTTCATTCAATAAAGAGAATTTATTAAGACTAAAAAATCAGTTTAAAAATTTTGAGGCAAGCTAAATATTAGCTACAGTCATAGAATACATAACAACTTACTAGTAATAATACAAGTTGAACACACCTAACCTCAAATCTTAAATGCTTCAAAATCCAAACCTTTTAAGTGGTATGTCCCAGGCAGATAACTGCACAACTGTCCTGGATGAACAGGTCTGTTAAATCTCAGACACACTAAAAACAATGGACAGAACTTCCTTCAAGCTATGTGTACGCAGCAGTGCACATGATGCATAAAGGAATTCTATAGCTCTATTTGGGTTCCACACCCAAGCTCTTTCTCTTGTGCCTAAGCATTTGCCTCACCAGCAGTTTCTATCTCTAATCATGTGCAGAAGCTCACTCTAACGGCAGGTGTCCGTGCGCATGCCTACGGCCCCAGTACCTGACGGGCGGCAGCAGGACTGCAGCTAGAAAGGGAGGAGGGCAGAGCAGAAGGAAACACTTGTCTGAAACAGAGAAATTTATGCCCAAGTAAGAATCATGAGATGTTGGTGATTTTATGTGACTTTCTCTCTCTTTTCCAGGATTATTATTGCCAGTGGTTTTACTGACAACCACTGAAATGTTTCAAATTTCTAGGTAAAATCCTGGCTTTCTCAGAATGCTCTGGTGACACAAAGGCAGAGAGTGAGCTGAGAAGGCAAAGAGATCCAGAGAGAAGGCCAGAAACTCATAGTTAAATCACAGCATGAGGATACAGAGGCCGCCTTTCCACGTTTACTTTACCACTGGGCCAGCAGGGGCTGAGGGGGCTTCTGTGGGGCGGGCACCAGTGCAGGACACTGGAGAACAATCTGACCTCCCCCAACTCTCATTACATCCCAGGCTACCACACAGCAGCCTACCCTACAGAAGAGCCCACCCCTGCTTTTCTGTCACTTTTCCTGTTGCTGGCTGTTACACTGCTCCTATGCCACTTCTTGGAGTAATTACATGCAAATAAAGAATATTTTCTTTTTCAAAACAATGTTAAAGTAAAGATAATTTTTTGTGCTGGAGAGTCTAGGTGTGTCCTACAGGCACGTGTTTAAGTTTTTCTCTCCCCCAACTTTGAACTGCTGAGAAGATATTCACTTCTCTGAATACAGAGTTCACAAGTGTTATGTGTGGAAACCTGTCGGATTTGTAAAACTATACAAAAGACACTACCATGTTATAGACTCACATGTCCTCTAGTTTAAGAAATGGCATCACAGACCAATGCCTGAAGGATCACAAACTCCATTAGGGCCTTCGCTATATTCTGTCCTCACTTACCACAACTGAGAAACAAGTATGCTCTCTTGTACTGAAAAAGTATTAGAGGTAAAACAACCAAACAAACAAAACTTAATGCTTCCTGAGCAGTCCCTAAGCACTCCTTCTATGCTGGTGTATTTAAAAGCTGTTCTTCTTGAAGCTTCAATTTAAACTCCTCTCTGATTCCCTCCAGCAATTCAGGTTTAAAGATTACGTCCAGTGCAGTCATTGCCAGAGCTTTGGCTGTACGCAATGTGTACAACTGAGCTTCTTGTGATCCTAGAAGGTAAAGAAAACAAATTAAAATACCTTTCTATATAATAAAATGCATTTATTAATTCCCCTTATTACCTCTTTAAACTGCCTCTCCTACTTCTGAGCACAAGACAGTATTTCCTGAAGCGAAGTTAGAGATAACACCTGGTAGGAAGAGGAGGACCCTGTGTTCATGCCTCATGCCCACCTGCAGCTTCCGTGTACTGTTCCGTATGATTCAAGGCATCAGTCCCAATGTAAAAATATGGGTGAATCCCAGGAACCACAAAACTGACATTTCCAAAATCAGTAGAGCCTTGGAATAAAACAAGGAAGAAAAGGATGAAATGAATGAGGAGCTTCCTCCAACAAGGAGTTTTAGTGGGACAAGCCTAAGCTAAGGCCAAGCATTTGTAATTAATAATAAGTCTCCATATCTTTATTTGGGAGCTGGTTGGCAGTCCAAAAGTAAATGCCAACTACAAGAATATGCCTAGCAGACTGAACATTTTTTAAAAACAATGTTGCTATTTTGACACTCTACACTCACTGAACCATTTATTAGTTTCTTTTCAACCTAAGTGTGAAGTAATATCATTAAAAATATCATCAGGAAATGGCTAAGATCAAAATCACTGATGTCAACTTATGCTGGAGAGGATGTGGGGAAAAGGGAACTCTCCTCCATTGCTGGTGGGAGTGCACACTGGTACAGCCCCTTTGGATATCAGTGTGGCAATTTCACAGAAAATTAGAAAACAACCTGCCTCAAGACCCAGCAATATCACTTTTGGGTATATACCCAAAGGATGCTCAATTGTACCACAATGAAATATGCTCAACTATGTTCACAGCAGCATTATTTGTCATAACCAGAACCTGGAAAAACAATCTAAATATCCCTTGACCAAAGAATGCATAAGAAAAATGTGGTACATTTACACAGTGGAGTATTACACAGCAGAAAAAAATAATGACATCTTGAAATTTGCAGGCAAATGGATGGATGGATCTAGAAAACATCATATTGAGTGAGGTAACCCAGGCCTAGAAAGACAAATATCATATGTACTCACTCATAAGTGGCTTTTAGACATAAAGCAATGAAAAACCAGCCTACAATTCATAATCCTAGAGAACCTAAGCAACAATGAGGACCCTAAAAGAGATATACCTGGATCTAATCTACATGGGAAGTAGAAAAAGACAAGATCTGAGTAAATTGGGAGCATGTGGATTATGGAAAAGGGTAGAAGAGAAGGGGATTGTGGGGAGGGGAGTGGGGAAAAATATATTGCTCAGTCAAAACAATTAAAAAAATCATCATGGAGATGGAAAGATGGCCCAGCAGTTAAGAGCATTTGCTGCTTTTGCAGAATACCCAGGTTTGGGTTTCAACACCCACATGGTAGCTCCTAATTGCCTAATACTCCAGTTCCAGAGAATACAATGCCCTCTGCTGGCCTTTAAGGGCACCAGGTCAGCTGATGGTATGCACATACATATGCAGGCAAAATACTCATACACATTAAAAAAATTATCATAGTTGGCAGTGTGCCTGCTTAACATGCACGAAGCCTGGGTTCAACCCCCAGCATCCAATAAGCCCCAGGTTTGGTAGCATGGATTTATAATCCTTGAATTTGGGAAGCAGAGGCAGGGTCAAGATCAAGGTCAGTGTCAGCTACGGATGGAGTTCGAGGCCAGCCTGGCTACACCAAGACCCTGCCTGAAGCAGACACATCAGCAGCCCTTCCTTACCCCTGAAGACTGTTCAACCTAAGTTGGCATTTCTCCTGTTCAAACAGCTCACTCTATGGCAGCTTCGTTACCTGAAGGGCCATTCAATATTGTATCTTCTGAGATGAATTCTATTCCCAGTTTCTTCCCATTCTCCATATAGGCATTGCATAGTGTCTTATTGGGAAGAACATTGTAATAATCATGTGCTTCACTTTTAATTTCCACCTAATAAAAAATGACAAAACAAAGCTTGGGATTAAAAACTCAAATTCACAAGTCCAAAACAGCAATGGTTTCTAACAGAAAAAGTTTCCATCCTAGATATAAAACCCTCACAAATTTCTTACCTTAAAAAACAAACAGTGCATTATAAAGTTAGAGCTGCTAATGCCCCATTTGCTCTGTTACACAAGCACCACACCAGAGAGTGCCACTAAACTCCATCCTGGCCAGCAAGAATCAACTTCAGTCACCTAAAAAGGGTATCGCGAGTACCCAGAAACTTCCATTTTAAAACCTGAAACACATACTTATACTACATCTTTGCCAAAGAGATACACAGACACTGTCATAAAGTGCCCTTCGTGGGAACTACACAAAGTGATGTAAAGAGGCAGGGATTCTAGCACAGTGATTGCTAAGCCCTCTAGCTATTGTCTAAGTAAGGTGACCTGTAGTATTTTCTATTGCAGACACTGAAGAAAATGTACAAGAATTAAATATTAATTTAAAAATTAGTTACATATTAAATGTTCATTTAAAGATTTCACATTAAAAATTTAGCCAACTCATTTTACAGGTTTAAGACATCACCAGTGAGGGCAAGGCTCTGAGACAGATTCCTAGCACCATCACCACCACAAACAAAAACCACTGCATGGAGAAAGAACCAAAGCAGGCTTTAATGCTGCAGTGCAAACAGCCACAGTCCACTGTAACTGACCATAATTAACTCTGAAAAGATCTTACTGTGCAGCCTGTAGCCAAAGCAGCAGCTCTGAAGGAATCTTCTGCCCTTTTGGTCAAAACCTGAAGCTCTTTCATTGAGGGTGCACGGAAGTAATAGATTAATTCAGAATAAGAGGGGATGATATTGGGCTTTACGCCACCATTTTTTATTATACCTATAAAAGAACCAAATCACTGAAGTTAAATTTGATGATTTGTTCAAAGAAAGTTTTGCAGCCCTTACAAAAAGGAAAATAATTTATAATTATTAGCTTCACTGATAAACCAAAGATTTTGATATACTATACAACACTTCCACAGAGAGGAGTTATTTCCCAGATAATAAGAAAAAAATGTCTATACGTACTTTATTCTAAGGAATCTATTTAATGTTAAGGAATTACAATTTGGGCTGAGGGTAAATTTCAACGACAGAGCACTTTCCTATCATGTGTGAGAGTCTGGGTTTAATTCCCAGAACTGGAAAGAAAGAAAGAAAAAAAAAGGAGGTGAAGAGGGAAAGATGATAATCTAAATTATAAAGAAATACAGAATTTTATAGCCACAAAACAGACAGTAGTATCTTTGTTGTTGTTGTTGTTTGAGACAGGGTTTCTTTATGTATCTCCAGCTGTCCTAGAATTCACTCTGTAGACCAGGCTGACCTCAAACTCAGAGCTCTGCCCTGCCTCTGCCTCCCTGAGTGCTGGGATTAAAGGCGTGCACCACCACCTCCCTGAGTGCTGGGATTAAAGGCGTGCACCACCACCGCCTGGCTTGATAGTAGTATCTTAAACTTTCTGAAGGAAATTTATCTCAGTAGGCTTTATTACAGTTGTGTGATCTGATAAACTTCTAACATTATCTTTTACAGTCACATGAGGCTCTGTAACCACCATCTTATTTGAAAAATCCTACCAATATTTGAAATGATACTTAGCAGTGGAGAAATCATTTTCATACCAACCTACTACACTTCTACAATCACTACTACAATCACTACTACAATCTACTACACTTCTACAATCACTACTACGATCACTACTACACTTCTACAATCACTACTACAATCACTACTACAATCTACTACACTTCTACAATCACTACTACAATCAATTCTCAGGCTTTTGGCTGCAATCATGTACAAAAACAAAAACCAAACAACGACCCCTAAATACTACAAACTGTCAAAACACACATTTGGACCACACAAAATCAAGATTTATTTGTTTCTACCAGTAACTAAAACAGATATATACAATCTAATTCCAGATAATTGTGAAACTCTTTAATCCTAGCACTTGAGGAGGCAAGAATATCATGAGTTCAAGGTAATCCTTGGTTATAGCGTGGGCTACAGGAGACCTCTTCTTAAACGTGTGTGTGTGTGTGTGTGTGTGTGGAGAGAGGGAGACAGAGAAACTGAATCCCCCATTAGCTAATTCAAACTTTTTCCCTCAAATTGTGCAAAAGCACAATTACAAAATGATTTTAGCATATGGCAAAAATGGGTAAAGAATAAAGATTTACTAGATTATAAAGAAATAAACTGAGAAAGGAAGGGAGGGAGGGAGGGAGGGAGGGAAAGAAAATTATAAATCAGTGTGGTAGCGCATACCTGAAATCCCAGACTGGGAAGGAGGAAATGTGTACCCCTAAGAGAAGACCATGCTACTATATTTATACACACAGAATTTTTAGAGTGTACTATACTAGTCCCTGAATAAATACAACTAGTAACTGCTATATTTTCTCTTTTGAGAAAGGATCTCAGTTATCCTAAGATGCCCTCATATTCACCTGTAGCTGACAGGTATGACACATGCCAGGTTTTATGTAGTACTGGGAATCATATCCGATGCATATTGCATCCTAGGCGAGCATTCTGCTAACTGAACTACATTCCCCAACTCCTAATTTTTGTTGCTGTTGTTTTTCAAGAAAGGGTTTCTCTGTGTAGCCCTGGTCCTGGACTCACTCTGTAGACCAGGCTGACTTTGAACTCAGAGATCCACCTGCCTCTGCCTGCTGGGATTAAAGGTTTTCACCACCACTGCCTGGCTTCCAACCCCCGATTTAAGAAAAAAAAATCTAGTATTAAACAATTTTACTGCACTGAGATATAATTTACTATACAAGTATTTGGCATGTATACCATGAAGTCTCCAGGTCGGTTTCATCTGTTGTCTTAAGGCAGAGAGGTTGTTATAGGCAAGGACTGCGGCATCTAAGGCATTGACTCCCTCCCAAGGGTAAGCAGCAGCGTGAGATGCCTTCCCATAGTATTTCACAGTAACACTAGGAAATAAAAGAAGAAATCACTGGAAATTACTTCCCCCATCATCATTAACATAAGAAAATCCAGTTGGGTGTGTGTGTAGTGTGGGTATTAACAAAGATGTAACTCAGCTGGTAGGATGCTTGCCTATCATTTATGCAGCCCAGGGCTCTCGTACAGTGGTGTAAACCTGTAATCCCAGCACTGGGGGGGGGGGGGGGGGAAAAGGATCAGAAATGCAAGGTCATCCTTGGCAACACAGCAAATTTGAGGTTAGCCTAGGCTACATGAGACTGCTTAAATCAAAAAACAAGGCAAAGCTGGGCTGGGAACATAGCTCAGATGGCAGTGCTTATTCTAGCATATATAAAGTCTGAGGCTCATTCATTCCCCAGCGCCATACAAACAGGACATGGAGGTTCACTCTGCAGTACCAGCATGGGGTAATAGAGGCAAAAGAATCGGAAATTCAAGGAAAACCTCAGTTATAACAGTGAGCTCCAGGAAAGCCTGGGCTAGCTATACATCAGACCATAACTATCTGTGTGTGATGGGGGAGTGGGGTACGCATGCAATGGGGTACCCGCGGAGACCAGAGGACAGCTGTTTGCTCCCCTTTGATGTGGGCTCTGGTGCTAGAACTTGGGTCGCCATGCTCGCATGACAAGTGCTTTTACCCACTAAACTATCTCGCTGCCCTAGTTTTGACTACTCTTCAGTCTGCTGTCCACCGAGAATGTATCTTCAATGTGACTACTCACTCATGCTCGGCCACGTCCAGTAGATAGGCGGCATCCTCTTGAGATGGATGAGCCATAAAAACAACATCGAGATCTTTAAAAGCACCTGCTTCAATTAAATCAATTTTGCCACCACCTTCTTCTTCTGCAGGGGTTCCCAGGACAATGACCTACAAGGAAATATATATATGTTAGCACAAAGAGACTCGTAACAGAAAAACATTAAATAGGTTTTAGTGCATACTCATTCAGAATATATACTTAAGTCCTTAAACCCTTAAGAGAAGTTATTTTCTGACACACAGTGAATAAAAATATATGGTGCAGAGTCACAAGATTTAATTTGTATCATTACAGTAATCTGGTATAAATGCTACAGGAAAATTTCCCCAATTTTATAACTCAATTTTAACTAGGTTATAACAAAGACCAAAAAAAAGTAGAATTCTATGTGCATAGGTTCTTCAACATTAGCTAGGACTCATCTGTTACAGTCTCTTCAAGTTAAGCCCGTTAGCATACTATGTGATAGGTAGACAGTTAGTCATAGCTTGACTGGTAAGGAGCTTGCACGTGACCTGTGACCCTCACAACAACCCTGTGAGGTAGGTTAGCCGTCTGTACTGGTTCAGGGAGGTTTAGGCTTCCAGGGTTGCAGAGCAAGTCTTTTGAGCTGCAATTATAGCTGCCCTGGCCTTCAGCTAACTCGAACTCCTTACTGAGAAACCACTTAAAAAGGCCTAGCTCATTAACCCTTCACTGTCGAGCATTAAATAAGCTCAGTCCCATGGTTAGAAACCGCCAACTATTACACAAACTTACTAATTCGATTCCACCAGTTCAACCAGGAAGATTTAATGGTCACCAAACACCTAATCAAACAAAAGAGAACTTTACAGAATAAACATTTTACTTTGATATGTAAGCTTAACTTCTTCAAGCATTTTTTTAAGCAAAGACAAATTATCTTCATAAAATGAATGTATTCTCAAGATAATGTACAAAAATACAATGAAACAAGTTAGGGTTTAAAAAAAAGGCTTTACGAGCAAAGGGAATCCAATTATAATTTTCTGATAGGAGAAGAACCTTGTTGAGAACAACCATTTGAAGTTGGCATACTTCTCAAAATCTGGCTGTGTTTATTTTTAAATTCATAAAATATCAAAATTCTTAAATTGAGCTGCTTTGGGGCGGAGGAGGGAGGGTTGAGACCGTCTCTCCTGATGTCCTGGAGCTCGTCTGTAGACCAGGCTGATCTCTTGAATTCAGAGATCGCCTGCACACACCACCACGCCTGGCCACTGAACTGCTGCTACTCCGAACCTAAGGGGCTCTTACTGATTGCTGGGAACTCTTTTCTAAGTCTGCCCAGGGTCTCATACCCTCCCCAACAAAACAAAAACCCAGAGGTATAAAAGAGAGGGTAGCTAAAGAAAAAGAGCCACAAGAGATTAGTCCAGTAGAGGATTACTGGCCACGGAGGTGGTGTGGGGGACCCAGCTGAGTGACAGCTCACAGAATGAAGAACTATACCATCTGAAGAGTAAGATGCCGGACCGGCACGACATTCTGCTTCAAGAACCGAGACACCTCTTGTAATTGTGAGATAAAGATTAACACTTAAATATGACCCCATCTACGTAATAAATATTTATTCGCTTCTCCTTATTTCTACTCTTGCCGAGGTTTGGTAGTCTGGTAGTTCTAAAGACTAAAATTTACTATGCAAATACCAATTACTCAAATCAAAATCTTTTTTTTTTTCTTTTTTCTTTTTTTTCTTGAGTCCACAAAATTTTACTTTGTCCAGAGCTCGCACAGCCTAGTCAGCAAACTGCAGCTGTCTGTCCCCAAAAAGAACTGGCCCGGTACTCCGGGCTGGGTCCTCTCCGCACCGCACCGCCGACAGACGCCGCCGCAGCCGGGCGAGGCTCACCTTGACGGGCGGTGGCGCGGCGACGCCCTCCAGCGCAGCCCGCAGGCCCAGCGCCGCAGCCACCCCGACCTCAGCTATGAGGTTGTGACCGCAGGCGTGGCCCAGGGCGGGCAGCGCGTCGTACTCGCACAGGAAGGCCAGCTGCAGCGCGCCGGGCCCCGTGGCGGCCTCCGGCGGCGCCCACTCGGCACGGAAGGCGGTGGGGAGCCGGAAGTGCGGCTGCACAGCCCACGACCCCGCCGGAGGCTCGCGCTCGAAGAAGCGCGTCAGCTCGCCGTGCGCGCGCTGCTCCTCGTAGGCCAGCTCGGGCGCGCTCCAGATGGCGCGGCTCAGCGCGCCCAGGCGCTCGGCCGCCTCGTCGATGCGCTCCGCCGCGCGCTGCTTCAGCCGCTCCAGCTCGGCGACGCCGCTCGTGCCCGCCTCGGCAGGCCGCTCAACCACCGGAGCCATGGTGCTCTACCCAGGTCAGCCCTCAGCCAGGTTCGTCAGCGCTCGGAGGCCCTCGGAAACACTCGGCTGTGCTCGTTAGTCCTCGGCAACGCTCGGCGCCTCGGCAGCGCTTGGTGGCCCTCGGCGGCACTCAGTGACTTCGGCAGCCAGCGTCCGGCGCTCCTAACCCTAACTGAAACCCTCCAGGCTAGGAGTTGCCCTGCAGCTCCACCTCCAGGCCGGGCGTGGAGCTGGGGCGTCAGCTCCTCCTAAGAAAAGGAATTTGTTTGACAATAACCCAAGGAACATGATTTGCACAGCTCGTATTCATATCATAGCGGGTCTAAGTTACCTGGTGAAGAAATTTAAGAAGTCATGCACTCGTTTTCTTCCAGAGTGATACAAATTTCAATTGTTATTGATGATACACCTAATTGGTGATCCGAGATTTTCTAGTATTAAAAGCTTCAGCCGGTCCTTCCCATTCTACCATCTCTTAATTTGCCACAACTAGATCAAATAAGATACAATATATAATGTAAAAGAAACCCAATAACGTAAAAATACAACTGTACCTTTGAAAATGAGTCTGAAGGAGTGTGTTGAGGTATTTCATCCTTTAATTCTAGCACTAGGTGTGAGACTCCCACCCCTTATTCTCAAAGGTTCTCAAAGGAACGAAAAGGAATTTCCTAGCAGAATGTTTTAAAATTAGAAACACAGACTAGCCTCACGTTTCCAGAAAGACAGTACTTTCCTACCCCCTCCCACCTGGGAGATTCCAAACAAAATGACACTCAGCTCAGCCTAGCCAGCCACCTGGTGATAAAGCTCGTGGGAGAGAGCAAAAGATGTTTCACCTGTGCCAAAGCAACTTCAAAAGGCCTCTTTGTAGTTTTTCCTTAAAAAGACTAACCTAGCAGAGGGAGTTCAACGCCTCTCCACCTCACTGCAGAAGGGGTTAGAGAGGGGTTCCAAACTAGTTTGTATTACACTAAATAAACCTTGCTTATTACAGCCTGGGCCTCTCTGGTGGTCTTTCTGGGGGTCGTAATCTGGGCACAACACTAGGAAGGCAGAGGCAGACAGATTTCTGAGCTCGAGACCAGCATGGTCTACAGAGTGAATTCCAAGACAGTCGAGGCTTCATAGAGTAAACTCTGTCTCAGGAAAAAAGTGATGAGGTTTTGCTAGTTTATATCCACACTCTAACATGAAAACACCGTCCTCAGATAATACCCTAACTTACACTCAGCCCTAAACATAATAAAAGCGATATGAAATTCCTGGATGGCCTCACTTTTCTCTTTTTAAAAACTACATTTTTAATTTTATTTCGCGTGTATGAATGTTTTGCTGAATGTATGCATGTGCGCTGTGTGTGTCTGGTGCCTGAGGAGGTCAGAAGAAGGCATCAGATCTCCTGGAACTGTAGATATAGATGGTTGTGAGCCATCATGTGGGTGCTGGGAACTGAACCCTGGTCCTCTGGCATGAACAACATACACTTTAATTGATTGAACTTTCTCTCCATCCCACCCTCATTTTTCTTAACTTTACTCTGATACACATCTTGTAGAAATGTGTAAGCATCTATAAGACTCGAGATTAATTTGCTCAGTGAACTGGCTAAAAGTCAAAATAATGTTAAGATTAAGTAAGAGCACTTACTCTGGGCTGGAGAGATGGATCAGGGGTTAAGAGCACTGACTGCTCTTCCTTAGAGGTCCTGAGTTCAATTCCCAGCATCCACATGACAGCTAAAACTGTCTGTAACTCCAAGATCTGACACTCTCACACAAACATGTTCAGGCAAAATACGAATGCACATAAAACAAATTTTAATTAAAGAGGCACTTACTCTGTACCAAAGGCTCTTCCAGGTGTTTTAGACTTTATTATTAGTCCTTATTCCAACCTATGAGGCTATTAATGTGATCCTTTGATTACACAGCCTACTAAATACTGGGCCCAGTATTATACAGCGGACAATGTTTAGTCACTGCGCTTGATCGCTTGTGTAAACAGACATCTGAATTCATAAACACATCTATTCACATCATAATGGACACAATCATCTTGAATAACTTTCATGGCAGCAGCTCTGCCAAGAGCAGTGGAAATCCCTTTTGTTCTCTTTGGACAACACTAAATAGCTGGTGACAGACTTGTATACACACTTTAAATACAAGCTGCTAGTTAGGTCGCCTGCTACAAATTAACAGTGCTGTCATCTGAGGTGGTGGAAAGACCGCTAATTCTGGGCTCTGTTCCTCCTGAGTATGTATGTACACACACACACACACACACACACACACACACACACACACACACACACACACGCGTGCGCGCATGTATTCAGTTTCTACTTTCAGCAGCTTGTTCATGGTAATTTGCATTCTTGAATCTCTTTAATAAATTATGATGATTTGTTGAATGCATGCCGTCTCCAGTCTTCATACTCTATTTTCTAGTTCCTAACGGCATATATCATATATCCCTTGTTGTGGTTAAAATAAAAATTGTCCCCAGAGGCTTCTCTATTTGAATGCTTACTCATCAGGGAGTGGCACTACCTGAGAGGGATTAGTCGCTGCCTTGTTGCAGTACGTGTGTCATTTCGGAGTACGTGTGTCACTGGAGGTGACTTTAGGGGTTCAAAAGCCCAAGCCAGGCCCAGTGTCTTTCTATTCTTGCTGTCTGTGGATTTGGAAATAGAACTCTCAGCTTCTTCTCTAGCACCATATCTGCCTGTATGCCAACATGCTCACTGCAATGATGAGAATGGACTAAACCTATGAAACTGTCAGCCAGCCCCAATAAATGCTTTCTTTTATAAGAGTTGCCATAGTCGTGGTATCTGCTTACAGCAATAGAACACTGACTAAGACATCCTTCCTCTGTGACACTAAACATTTCTTGGGTGCTTATTCTTCCTGACTCTTATGGTTGTATTGCCCACTACACTACACCAATCTGCCAAGAGAGACCTTGACTCCATGCTACTTTACAGATTCTCAGACCTTTACTTGAGCTTAGAGTTGGGTGTGAAGAAAGAATGTCATTTATTTGTTGTTGTTGTGTGTATGTGAGTGGGCAGGTGGGTGTGAGCACCTGTATGTGTGCACCTATATGTCTGCACCTGTGTGTGTGCATGCAGCACCCAGAGCAGGACTCCAGGTGTCTTCTACATCTTATGGCCTTGAGACAGGGTCTCTCACTAAATCAATCGAAGTCCCCTCTTTTGGCTAAGCTGGCTGGCCAACCTCCCAGGATCCACCTGTCCCCTGCCCAGAGCTAGAACCAGCACACACAACCATACCCAGCTTTTTACATAGTCATTGGGGATTTGAACTTATGCCTGCAGAGCAAGTGATTTTTACCTTTTGAGCCATCTTTCCAGATCAAGAGCATCTTCCCACAGCTGGGGTTGGACATGTGGCATTCTTGAATCCGGCCAGCTCAGTATTTTTTACTATTATTTTCGTTTCTACATCTGCTATCGAAACAACTGTCTGCCCCGTCTATGATGCCACAAAGGACGCTGAGTTGTTGTTGTTGTGGCTAGGAACGAAAGCATGTAGAAAAACTCCCCTCCTCTATCTGGGGCTGGAGTTAAAGAAACAACACAAAATTTACTCCTAAGTTTTTTTGTTTGTTTATTTCCTTTTTGGAGGGAAGGACCTGGGGTGAATAGAAATAGTCCTTATGGGTTGTCAAGTGTTAAAGAATGAAGATGTGTCTTTTCTCCCAAGATACTCATAAAACAAGCCCCCATCACAGGAAATGAAAACTTTGAAATCAAAAATTCCTGACAAATAGGTGTTTTATGAGAAAAAAATTGAGGGGAAAAAGATCAGTTTGTGAAAAACAGAACTGAAATACCACTCAAATTATACATCATTGTATTACATGTTGCTTTAGCTTCAGATTCAGACCTCCTTTTGACAAATGACAGGCTTCAGTATGGTTTATATGCTTTGGGTAGGATAAAAATAATCCCTAAGTAAAATCCCCATCAGACTGACAAAACGTGACCTAAAAGAGATCACAGAAGGTGGAACAGAGTGGGGGGTAGGGGAATGAAGAAAATTAAGGTGAAAGCAAAGTCAGCTAGAAATGCTGGTGGGAGCAGCGTATGGAAGGAGAGAAAAAGATCTGATTCGTGGATAAAATGCAGTTGTGTCCTCTCCCCAAACAAAATAGGAAATAAAGAAAATATTTCCAGCTATGGTGTTTTGATCCTGAACAATTCTGTCTAGAAAGAAACAGAACCATGGCATGATTTGGGGACTGCCACTACCTGAATGCAGAGAAATACTGTGTGACTACAGAATATTGTTGATAAAATCCTCCTAACCAGGCCCCAGTGCACATCACCATCTCTAGAACGGCTAGGTGAAATAAACACATAACATACTATTTAAAAACCCGCATAGGCTGAGGGGTCGGAAGAACTAGCTTCCGCATAGCAGAAAGCAGAGAACTAAGGACGTAGGTCACCAGAAAGGTGAATTTTGATTGGGGGTGGAGGAGTGTCTTAGTCATTATTCTATTGCTGTGAAGAGACACCGTGACCAAGGCAACTGTTAGAAAGTATTTCATTGGGGGCTTGCCTACAGTTTTGGAGGTTTAGTCCATTATCCATCACTATGGAAAGCACAGAGGCATGTATGATTCTGGAGCAGTAGCTGCAAGCTATATCCTGGATCCACAGGCTGAGAGAGACTGGGCTTTGGAAACCCTGTGGCATATTTCCTCTAACAAGGCCACACCTCCTAATTCTCCTAATCCTACCAAACAGTTCCACTTCCCAATGGACCAAACATTCAAATATGTGAGCCCAGGAGGGCCATCCATATTCAAATTACCACATTCCACTCCAAGATCCCTGTAGGCTTGTAGACATATTTAACACAAAAATGCATTCAGTCCAACTTCAAAAGTCCTCATAGTCTACCACAGTATTAACACCCTTTAAAAGTCCAAAGTCTCTTCTGAGACTCTTGGCAATCTCTTAATTGTAACCCCATGTAAAACAAAAATCAAAAAGCAGAGCATATACTTCCAACATACATTGACACAGAATACACATTACCATTCTAAAAGGAGGAATAGGAGCACAATACTGGACCAAAGCAAGACTGGAAACCACCTGGGAAAGCTCCAAATTCTGCATCTCTTGTCTGAGTGTTAATGGTCACCAGAGATGACTGCCCAGACACGGTTTAACCACTTGAAAGCCTTTATTCCAACTGGGTGGGATCACATCCATGTATTCAGGGACCTAGATATGGTTCTGAGTGTCCAGAACATGAGCTTTTAAAGGCAGAAAACACAACCTGGCATCTCATTTGACAGCTTGTGGGGAGTGGGGGCAAACAGTTTAACAGAATCTAAGTTAGCTAGGACATCCTGACCTTGGGTTCCTGGAACAGAGTTGGATAATTTCCCATGGGATGCTCCATCAAGGAGATCAAATTTTAGTAAAAGTTGAAACGGCCTCAGCAAGAATACAAGATGGAGGAAACTTTGCCCTATCTTGACCTTTTAGCTTTGTAGACTGCAACACACTTCTCTTGGGCTGGTTCCCTACCGGGTCTGTAGCTCTCCTTGACAGGTATCCTGTGACTCTGTCTTCTCCAACATCTTGGGGTCTCCAATGCAACCCAGGCTTCACCTTCACAGCTTCACACAATGGCTTCTGGGCCTTCATTCAGAAACACCCCTGAAGCGCACCTGGCCTCAGTAGCTTTCCTTAGATGCAGAGAGGTATTCCACAACCTCTTTCTTGTATCCTTCATTCAAAATCCAGAACCATGTGGCAGAAGCTCCCAAGTGCCACTGCTTGAAGGGGCTGGAACTTGGCCCCTCTTTCAATAACATTTGTATCAACTTTCAGAATTCCTTCACTGCTTAAGCTTTACTTTAATTCCTTTTCCCAAGTTAGAAGCTTAGCTGCCTGAGGTCTTGCCATGAGGTTACCACTCCCTTTGAGGCATTTAGCATCAGACTTTATCTTTGTATCTCTTTGAGTACTGGACTTAGCTCCAACCTTTTCATCTCACACACTTTATATTTTGCATTTCTATTTTTCTAGTTTCTTTCTTATATATTATATATAGATCTGCATAAGAATGACCACCAAAATCCATATGAGGTTGTCTTGAAATTTCTTCTGCCAATGTCATTAATCCAAAAGTGTGACAAGTCTTCCTCTGACCCAACAGACAGCTCCCATATGACATAGATATCATATATGTCATATATGACATAGAGACTTATTATTAATTATGAGAGCTCAGCCTTGACTTAGACTTGTCCCACTAGCTCCTTTAACTTTAATTTATACTCCTGTTCTGTCGTGTGGCTCGTTACCTCATCTCTCATCTCTCATGCTCATGCTGCTTCCTCCATGTCTGGCTGGAGACTCCACCTTCTTCTTTCCAGAATTCTCTCTCTGCCCTTAAGACCAGCCTATACCTCCTGACTAGCTAGTGGCCATTCAGCTTCTTATTACACCAATCACAGCAATACATTTTCACAGTGTACAAATATCCCATCCCACAAGACTCAGTTTAGCCTCAGGCAGGTTTTTAAGACAAGGGCAAAATGTAGCCACATTCTTTGCCAGCATTTCAGAAGAATGGTCTCTAGCCACTTACTAATATTCTCCCATCTTGAAACTTATTGAACTGGGACCCCACAGTTCAAATTGTCCCCAGTACTATCTTTTATGCTCCTACTAGAATGGCCCATTAAGCCTCACGTAACGTGCCCAACAGCTTTTCTATTCCAGACTCCCAAAGTCCTCTATATTCCTACAAGAAACAGCGTGGTCAGGCCTCTCACAGCAGGTACCTCAGTCCTTGGAACCAACTTCTGTCTTAGTCACTGTTCTATTAATAAACCCCTCCAGGCTTGAACACTAGCCCCTGTAGAAGCCAGCCATGATAAGCTAAATATGAACAAATCACCCAAAGGAAGTTCTTTACTTCCAACCATCATCACCTGCCAGAGTAGGACTCAGCCATCGATAATTTTAATAGGGGTCTGAGTCTCAGTAGTTTACCCTGAAGCAATACCTGGTTGCAGAACCACAAACTGAGATTACCTGAGCACCACCCAAGAACAGACCATCCAAAGGAAATGCCTAACGTTCCAACTGTTGTAAATAGGATCACCTGACAGCACACACTCACCAGGACACCCTAGACAAATGTTAGCCAGTCAGGGGTCCTGAACCTCAGAAACCCCTCACCCCCACCTTTACTATGACAAAAACCCAACTCTAACTGAGCTTGGGGCTCTCCGTTTATTCCAATATGTTGGACATGCAGAGAGACCGAGTTTGCAAACTTGCATAAAATAAAGGCTCTTTGCTTTTACATATGGGACTCGGTCTCCTTGTTGACTTTTGAGGGACTTCACAGATTTGGGCATAACACCCTCACCCCACCCTGACTTCTCTAATGGCCGTTCCCAGCCTCTTGAGGCATACAAGTAGCTAGGCCCTACCCCATCCCCCAGACTACTCTAAGGGCCTTTGTTGGGTTCAGGGAGGTCGTGCAAAGATGAGAATACCACCAAGTCTAATAAACCAGAAGCAAACTTTATTCCAGAAACCAGATCCTAGGAAAACCAGAAGCTAACTTAAAAATAAAAAAGTAAAATAAAAAAAAAAAAACCACTGCGGGGCACAGAAGCTAGCTGAGACCACAGCCAGAAATGGTGTTTGCTAGGCTGTGGCAAAAGGCCGGTTTCTGAACCCACATTTCATAGTAGGGGCACCAAGCATTAGATCTGGGCAAAGGAATTTTTACAACCTTGCCCTGACCCTTGGGTTAGTCAGCGTAGACCCTAGAGAGGGGAGTGAGTTCTAATGTCAATGGGTAACTAGGCAGCCATTATGAAATATGTTTTAGAGAAGATTATAGCGAAAGTCACTAATTGCAAGAAAACAGATGTCTTTAGCAATTAGTCAGAAAAGGGACTGCTAGTAATACTAGAAGGTTAATAAATTAGGATTAACTGGTTCTTAGGCTGAGAATTTAGGAGATAGCAGAAAGCTTTTCACACTATCTCAAGGTAAAACTCAGATACTGACTGCCACACTTTACAACCTCCATTATCAGAGCTCATTAATTAAACCATCGTATTTGTCCACTGTCTCCTGGTTCCTCCAGGTGTATACTGGAGTCCCATGCCTCCCCTTTGGTGGTACCAGTTTTCCTTAACAGAGACAGTGCCTAACCCAGAGATCAGTATCTCTGTCTCCTAAAGGTTAACTCGGTTCATATCTATCGTTTATCAGGGATGGCCAGGACACTACTCTCAATTTCTAGGGAGAAGCTCTGGCCTTGTGAATAAAATGAAATGATCTAAGCTTCCCAAGAATCTGAGAAAAATCGCTCACTGTGAATGAGTGATCCTTGATCTGTTGAGAAAGCTGCTGATAGTCTGCTTTCATTCTCCTAGACTTATAACTTTATATTTCTTTATTTTTACATTTTTATTTTTGGAATCTATATTTTTATTTTCTTATTCTTGGACTCTTCACCTTCACAGTCATTTCTAGTCTCTTGAGGCAAGAGAATGGTCCAGTACCACACTACAGAAAAAAAAAACAGCTCAATATCAGGCTAAGAAATCCCACCAATCCCTGAGCTTGCCCCAACATCGGGCCACAAAATCCTTTCTTAGCTGTAACACTTACACTGTTGCTGTAAAGAGAGACCATGACCAAGACAAATCATGTAAAAGAAAGCATTTACTTGGGAGCTTGCTTACAGTTTTAGAGGTTTAGTACATTATTATCATGGTGGAGAGCATGGCATCCTTCTCTCTGTGGCTGGAGCAATAGCTGAGAGCTATACCCTGATCTGCAGGCTGAGGGACAAGTGGGAGGAAGGGAGGAAGAGAAGGGGGAGGGGAGGCTTTCATTGGCATAGACTTTTGAAAACCCATGTGACATACTTCCTCCAACAAAACCTTACCCCCTACTTTTTTTTTGCATGATATTTATTGAGCTCTACATTTTTCTCTGCTCCCCTCCCTGCCTCTCCGCTTCCCCCTTCAATGCTCCCCCAAGGTCTCCATGCTCCCAATTTACTCAGGAGATCTTGTCTTTTTCTACTTTCTACTTCCCACGTAGATTAGATCTATGTAAGTCTCTCTTAGTGTCTGTATTGTCCTCTAGGTTCTCTGGGATTGTGGTTTATAGGCTGGCTTTCTTTACTTTATGTTTAAAAACCACCTATGAGTTGGGCCGTGGTGGTGCATGCCTTTAATCCCAGCACTCAGGAGGCAGAGGCAGGTGGATCTCTGTGAGTCTGAGGCCAGCCTGGTCTACAAGAGCTAGTTCCAGGACAGGCTCCAAAGCCACAGAGAAACCCTGTCTTGAAACCAAAAAAAACCAAACCCACCTATGAGTGAGTACATGTGATAATTGTCTTACTGTGTCTGGGTTACCTCACTCAAAATAACGTTTTCTAGTTCCATCCATTTTCCTGCAAAATTCAAGATGTCGTTATTTTTTTCTGCTGTGTAGTACTCCATTGGGTAAATGTACCACATTTTTCTTATCTATTCTTCGATCATGGGACATTTAGGTTGTTTCCAGGTTCTGGCTATGACAAACAAAGCTGCTATGAACATAGTTGAGCACATGTCCTTGTGGCACGATTGAGCATCCTTTGGATATATACCTAAAAGTGGTATTATTAGGTCTTGAGGAAGGTTGTTTCCTAATTTTCTGAGAAATTGCCACACTGATATCAGTGCAAAGGAGTTGTGCCAGCTCGCATTCCCACCAGCAGTGCAGAAGTGTTCCCTTTACCTCACAACCTCTCCAGCATAAGTTGTCATCAGTGTTTTTGATCTTGGCCATTCTTACAGGTGTAAGATAGAATCCCAGAGTTGTTTTAATTTGTATTTCTCTAATGACTAAGGATGTTGAGCATTTCCTTAAATGTATTTCAGCCATTTTAGATTCCTCATTTGAGAGTTCTCTGTTTAGGTCCATTTTTTTATTGGATGATGTGATCTTTTGGTATCCAATTTCTTGAGTTCTTTGTATATTTTGGAGATCAGACCTATGTCTGATGTGGGATTAGTGAAGATCTTTTCCCATTCTGTAGGCCATCGTTTTGTCTTGTTGACCGTGTCCTTTGCTTTACAGAAGCTTTTCAGTTTCAGGAGGTCCCATTTATTAATTGTTTCTCTCAGTGTCTGTGCTGCTGGGGTTCTATTTAGGAAGTGGTTCCCTGTGCCAATTGGTTCAAGTGTACTTCCCACTTTCTCTTCTGTAATGTTCAGTGTGGCTGGCTTTATATTGAGGTCTTTGATCCATTTGGACTTGAATTTTGTGCATGGTGATAGATATGGGTCTATTTTCATTTTTCTACATGTTGATATCCAGTTATGCCAGCATCACTTGTTAAATATGCTTTCTTTTTTCCATTTGATATTTTTTGCTTCTTTATCAAATATCAGGTGTTCAAAGATGTGTGGATTGATATCTGGGTCTTCTATTCGGTTCCATTGTCCTCCTGTCTGTTCTTATGCCAGTACCAGGCTGTTTTCAGTACTGTAGCTCTGTAGTAGAGTTTGAAGTCAGGGATTGTGATGCCTCCAGAAGTTCTTTTATTGCCCAGGATTGTTTTGGCTATCCTGAGTTTTTTGCTTTTCCATATGAAGTTGAGTACCCTTCTTTCGAGGTCTTTGAAGAATTTTGCTGGGATTTTGATGGGCATTGCATTGAATCTGTAGATTGCTTTCAGTAAGATTACCATTTTTGCTATCTTAATTCTGCCTACCCAAGAGCATGGGAGGTCTTTCCACTTTCTGGTGTCTTCTTCAATTTCTTTCTTCAAAGATTTAAAGTTCTTGTCATACAAGTCTTCCACTTGTTTGGTTAGAGTTACTCTGAGATATTTCATGCTATTTGTGGTTATTGTGAAAGGTGTTGATTCTCTGATTTCTTCCTCAGCCCTTTTATCATCCTCAGCACAGGAGGGCTACTGATTTTTTTGAGTTAATCTTGTATCCTACTACATTGCTGAAAGTATTTATGAGTTGTAGAAGTTCCTTGGTAGAATTTTTAGGATCACTTATGTAAACTATCATACCATCAGCAAACAGTGAAAGTTTGACTTCTTTTCCAATTTGTATACCCTTGATCTCCCTTTGGTATCTTATTGCTCTAGCTAGAACCTCAAGAACTATATTGAATAGATATGGAGAGAGTGGACAACCTTGTCTTGCTCCTTATTTCAGTGGAATCGCTGGGAGTTTCTCTCCATTTAGTTTGATGTTGGCTGTTGGCTTGCTGTATATTGCCTTAATTATGTTTAGGTATGTTCCTTGTATCTCTGCTCTCTCCAAGACCTTTATCATGAAGGGATGTTGTATTTTGTCAAATGCCTTTTTGGCATCTAATGAGATGATCATGTGGTTTTTATTTTTCAGCTTGTTTATATGGTGGATTACATTGACAGATTTTCATATGTTGAACCAATCCTGCATCTGTGGGATGACGCCGACTTGGTCATGGTGGATGATGGTTCTGATGTGTTCTTGGATTCTATTTGCTAGTATTTTATTTAGTATTTTTGCATCAATGTTCATGAGTGAGATTGTTCTGTATTCTCTTTCTTATTATTGTCTTTTTGTGGTTTGTGTATCAGGGTAATTGTAGCCTCATCAAAAGAGTTTGGAAATGTTCCCTCTGTTTCTATTGTGTAGAATAATTTGAGGAGTATTGGTATTAGTTCCTCTTCGAAAGTTTTGTAGAATTCTGAGCTGAAACCATCTGGTCCTGGGCTTTTTTTGGATGGGAAACTTTTGATGACTGTTTCTATTTCTTCGGCAGTTATAGGTCTGTTTAATTTGCTTATCTCGTCTTGATTTAATTTTGGTAAGTGATATTTATCCAGAAAGTTGTTCATTTTCTTTAAGTTTTCCAATTTTGTGGAGTACAGGTTTTCAAAATATGACCTGATGATCCTCTGTATTTCCTCCGTGTCTGTTGTTAAGTCCCCCTTTTCATTTCTGATTTTGTTAATTTGGATATTCTCTCTCTGCCTTTTGGTTAGTTTGGATAAAGGTTTGTCTATTTTGTTGATTTTCTTGAAGAACCAACTCTTTGTCTCATTGATTCTTTGTATTGTTTTCTTTGTTTCTATTTTGTTGATTTCAACTCTCAATTTGATTATTTCCTGCCGTCTAGTTCTCTTAGGTGAGTTTGCTTCTTTTTGTTCTAAAGTTTTCAAATATCCTGTTAATTCACTAGTGTGGGATTTTTCCAGCTTCTTTATGTAGGCATTTAGTGCTATAAACTTGCCTCTTAACACTGCTTTCATTGTGTCCCATAAATCTGGGTATGTTGTGGTCATTTTCATTGAATTATAGTCTTTAATTTTCCCCTTTATTTCTTCCTTGGCCCATTGATGATTCAAGTAAGCATCGTTTAATTTCCATGTGTTTTTGGGTTTTCTGGAATTAGTATTGCTGTTGACTTCCTGTTTTAAAACATGGTGATATGATAAGGTACATTGGGTTATTCCATTTTTTTTGTATTTTTGGCGGTTTATTTTGTTATTGAATATGTGGTCAAATTTTGAGAAGATTCCATGAGGTGCTGAGAAGAAGGTGTATTCTTTTCTGTTTGGATGGAATATTCTACAGATGTCTGTTAAGTCCATTTGAGTCATAACATCTGTTAGTTCTCTTATTTCTCTGTTCATTTTTTGTCTGATTGACCTGTCCAGTGGTGAGAGGGGAGTGTTGAAGTCTCCCACTATTAGTGTGTGGGGTTTAATATATGATTTAAGCTTTAGAAGTGTTTCTTTGACATATGAGGGTGCCCTTGTATTTGGGGCATAGATGTTCAGTATTGAAATTTCCTCTTGATGGATTTTCCCTGTGACTAATATGAAATGTCCTTTATTGTCTCTTTTGACTGGTTTTAGTTAAAAGTCTATTTTGGTAGATATTAGGATAGCTGCACCCGCTTGTTTCTTAGGTCCATTTGATTAGTATATTTTTTCCCAACCTTTTACTCTGAGACAATGTCTGATTTGAGGTTGAGATGAGTTTCTTGTATGCAGAAGAGGGATGGATTCTGTTTTAGTATCCATTCTGTTAGCCTGTGTCTTTTTATGGGTGAGTTGAGTCCATTTACATTAAGAGATATTAATGACCAGTGGTTGCTATCTCCTGTTAATTTAATTTTCATCATTGGTGATGTTAATTTGTGCAGTTTTTTTCTTCTTCAAGATTTTCTCTAATGGAGATCATCAATTGTGTTTTTGTTGGTGTAGCCATCTTCCTTGTGTTGGAATTTTCCTTCTAGTATTTTGTGTAGGGCTGGGTTTGTGGCTAGGTATTGGTGAAATCTAGATTTGTCATGGAATATCTTGTTTTGTCCTTCTATGGTGATCGACAGTTTTGCTGGTATAGCAGCCTGGGCTGTAATCCGTGGTCTCTTAATGTCTGCATATTGCTTGACCATGGCCTTCTGGCTTTCATTGTCTCCAATGAGAAGTCAGGTGTAATTCTGATAGGTCTACCTTTATATGTTGCTTGGCCTTTTTCCTTTGTAGCTCTTAATATTCTTTCTTTACTCTGTATGTTTAGTGTTTTGATTATTATGTGGTGAGAGAACTTTTTTTTTGCATCCAGTCTATTTCGTGTTCTGTAAGATTCTTGTATCTTCATAGGCATATCTTTCTTTAGGTAGGGAAAGTTTTCTTCAATGATTTTGTTAAATAACTTTTCTGTGCCTTTGAGTTGAACTTCTTCTCCTTCTTCTATACCTATTATTCTAAGATTTGGCCTTTTTGTGTTGTCCCATATTTCATGGATATTTTGGATAAAGCTTTTGTTAGATTTAATGTTGTCTTTAACTGATGAGTCTATTTCCTCTATTTTATCTTCAGCGCTTGAGATTCTGTCTTCCATTTCTTGTATTCTGTTGTTCGTACTTGCATTTGTGGTTCCTGCTGTTTTTCTCATGATTTCTGTTTCTGTAATTCCTTCGGCTTGTGTTTTCTTTATTTTTTCTATCTCAGTTTTCACGTCCTGAATAGTTTCTTTTATATGTTTGAGTTCTTTTTCTTGGTTTTCTTTAAGTAATCTGCTGATATCTTCCAATTTTTTGTTTGTTTTTTCCTTCATTTCTTTAAGGTAATTTCTCATTTCATCTTTAAGAATTTCAAACATTCTCTTGAGGTTATTTTTTAGATCATTTTCTTCTGGTTCATCCATATTTGGTTGTTCAGGTCTTACTTTTGTAGGGTCTTTAGGTTTTACTGGTATTGTGTTGTTCTTTGTGGTGTAGCATGTGATCTTACCTTTTCTACTCATCTTTCCCTCTAATAGGTGTGGTTGGGGCTGTCTGAGATTCTGTTGAATAACCTTCTAAGTGCCAGTGAATCCAAAGCTAAGATGGATTTCCTTGTGGTACAGTCAGTGTCACAGTTCTAGTTACTCTGTTGATTATTCCTGTTCCTGGAGGTAGCTCAGTGCTCCTGTGCTTTGGTTTGCTCTTTGGAGTTTGCTGTCTCAGGCCTACTTTGGCCTAGGCTGCTGGCTTTGATTTGTTTCTGTAAATCTTGGTCTGCATCTCCTCTTGCAGAAGTCCCTGGCTTGGAGTTAGACCTGTTCTGGTTGATATCTCTGATTCTGGATCTGGTCGCTGGTTCAATCGTGATCCCCTTGTGTTCTGGGACTGGGTTTGCTCCTGGCTTCTGCTCCTTGTAGAGCTTGTTCTCTCTGTGTCTTAGGTAACTGGTTCAGTCACACTCCAGTTCCGGTGGAGGTAGCAGACTCTGAGTCAGGTCGTTGGCTCAATCTTTGTCTGCCAGTGTCCCAGGACTTGGTTGGCTCCCACGGCTGGATTTGCTCCTGGCTTCTGCTCCTGGTGGAGCTTGTTCTCTCTGTGTCTTAGGTAACTGGTTCAGTACCACTCCAGTTCCGGTGGAGGTAGCAGACTCTGAGTCAGGTCCTTGGCTCAATCCTGGTCTGCCAGTGTCCCAGGACTGGGTTGGCTCCCAAGGCTGGATTTGCTCCTGGCTTCTGCTCCTGGTGGAGCTTGTTTCTTCCGGCTCTCTCTGTCCAAGATGCCCAGGCATGCCTTCCCCCCTAATTTTTAATTCTATCAAACAGTTCTATTTTCTGGTGACCAAGCATTCACATATGTAAGTCTATGGAGGCCATTCTCTTTCAAACCACAAGGGACATAGAGGAATTATACATGCTACTTGGGATTACCAAACTAACCCCAACAATCCAGCCACTGGGTGTGTTAAATTTTATCAGAATTTTGTTTACAGGTGTAATTGGAGACTAAATGAAGGAAGAATTAGAAACAGGAAACATTTAAGTATGAGCTAAATAGGCTCCTGCTAACCCAACAATTCCAGGAACATTCCACAGTTCAGCTGACGCCTGGTTGAATATCTAACTCTTAGAAGGGGGCACAGCAGAGAAACGGTACCAGGTTTCTGGTGTTAACAGTCGGATATGTGGTAAAGTTACTAAGTAAACAAGGGAGATCCTTCTTTAGGATGCAGTCTGGGAAGTGTAGTCATTACCCTTCATCAAAGGAACTTCTCTTGGTAATAGACGGAGCCCATTATAGAAAAGTAAAATCAATTGAAATACAGAGTTGTGGAGCCCAGTTCCAAATGATACATCTCCAACACAATTCCAGCATCCAAGGTCCAGGGACCACTGCAGAAGAGGGGGCAGAAAGGTTTTAAGAGCCAGAAGATCAGGGAGTTTGTTGTGAGATTGTGTCTCCTAGTAATACCAGAAGCTACACAGATAAAGTCTCACCAGTATGACTGCCTACACATGAGCTGAGTAAGGACAACAGCAGACATGGTAAAGTGGATCGGGGAAAGCCCGGGAGGCCTCAAACCTACATAGAGAACTACAGCATCTAAGGAATGGTGGCAGTAGGAGAAACAGTCTTCCCTAGGGAAAAGTAGAGCAATTGGTTATCCAATGGTCAGTTCTGAAAACATATATATGTATATATATACACACATGCATATATATAGGTGTGTATATATATATATACACATGCATATATATATACACATGCATATATATATATATATATATATGTAGTGGGAGAACTGCTTGTTTGTCCCGGCTGCCCAGAACTGAAATAATCACACAGAAACCATATTAATTAAATCACTGCTTGGCCCATTAGCTCTAGCTTCTTATTGGCTGACTCTTACATATTAATTTAACCCATTTCTATTAATCTGTGTATCACCACGTGGCTGTGGCTTACAGGCTAAAGTTCCAGCATGTCTATCTCCAGTGGTGGCTCCATGGCATCTCCCTGATTCTGCCCTTCTTTCTCCCAGCATTCTGTTTTAGTTTTCCCACCTAGCTCTTTTCCCCTGTAGCTCTGCTATAGGCCCAAAGTAGTTGCTGTATTCATTAACCAATAAAAGCAACAGATAGACAGAAGGACCTCACACACCAGTATGTAACATCATACAGATTGTGCAGGTTATCCTTATGTATTTAGAAATATACATATATGTATGTAACAATAGTTAATGAAAAAATAGGTCATGAATTTGAAAGAGATCAAGGAGGGGTATGTGAGAGGGTTTAGAGGAAGGAAAGGAGACGGGGACATGATATGATTATACCATAATCTCAAAAATATAAGAAATGATTACAAATAATATAAAATTTAAAAAGAAAACTAGAGCAATAGGAGGGCAAAGGACAAGCTGGTGTGTGTGGTGTGTGTGGTGGATATCTGGAGAAGTCGTGGACATGGGCATCCAAGAGGAGATAAGCAAGCACATTAGGAAGTGCGATGTTCTGTATTGACCGCGCAGAATGGGTCTACACAGAGGATAAGCAAACGTTCAGGAAGTGAAGAAACCAAGAAGGAAGAACTAGGGATGAGAAAGCAACCCTGGAAAACATAAAAAACCTCGCAGACCCCTGTTCATATTGGGTAGGGGTCAGTGTGCTAGTTAGGGCACTGTTGCTATGAAAAAACACCATGACCAAAAGCAAAAAAAAGAGTTTATTTATTTTTTTTTTGGGAAAGAGTTTATTCGACTTACCTTTCCACAGTCTAGTCCATCACTGAAGGAAGTCAGGATAGAAATCCAAACAGGGCAGGAACCTGAAGACAGCAGAGGTCATGGAGGGATGTTGCTTACTGGCTTGCTCATCATGACTTGCTCAGCCTGCTTTCTTTTAGAACCCAGGACCGCCAGCCCAAGGATGGCATCACACGCAATGGCCTGAGCCCTCCCCCATCAATCACTAATTAAGAAAATGTGTTATAACTGGATCTTATGTAGGCATTTTCTCACCTGAGGGTCCCTCCTTTCAGATAACTCTAGTGTGTGTCAGGTTGACGCAAACCCAGCCAGCACAGTCTGTTGCCACTTGTTTTCAAGTTCTGTACAGGTTTTCTCAAGTGACCCACAAAAGGAAGGCAGCTATTTCAAAGTCCTGGCCGTCCCAGCGCTCAGTGACTTCAAGCTCCCGTTGGCTTCCTTCTCTCCTGCCAAGTGAGATTAGCTTCTCTGCTTGCCACAGCCATTCTCGGAAATGAGGACAGTAAAGGGCCACCCAGAGACAGGCCTCTCTTTTGTGCTGACCCCCCATGACCAACACGCAAGTACTTAGGATATTTCTCTGCTAAGGGTCATGAGTGGAAAATGCCAACTGCTCTGTAGCACAATTAATAAAAACCCAGAGACAGATATTGGAGTTCAACCTGAAGGTCAGAAAAGCAAAACAACCAGTCACTGGCTCTTATCTCTACCTCCTTCTGAAATGGCCATGCTGCCTCCAGGAATCTCAGAGTGAGACTATCTGAGAGCTGTCTCCCCCCATCTTATATTCCTCCCTTTAGGCGTGCACCACTGCCACACGGTTTCTATGGCAAACTAGTGTGACTACTAGGGTTAAAGTGTGTGTCACCACTGCCTGGTGTGCAAGGCTGACCAGTGGGACTGTTTTACTCTGATCTTCAGGCAAGCTTTATTTATTAAAATACAAATGAAATATCACTACCCTGGTCCTCATTCCATTGACACAATACGAAACCCAGCTGGGAGCAGTCCCTGAAAGACCTGTGACAGCTCTCTGCTTTGATCTCTCAAGCAACGTATAGGCCTTTAAAAAAATCCTTACAATGGTTTACTGTGTGTATGTGCATATGTGTATGTGTTCATGTATGTAAGTGCAGGCATGCACATGTTACAGTACATATGTGCAAAGTAGAAGAAAACCTCCGGCGACTGACTGTCCATGCTTTCCACTTTCCTTGAGACTGGGTCATCCATTGTTCATTGAAGCCTCTGCCAGGCTAGCTGGCCCCTGAACTACTGAGGAGAGTCTTGCCTCGACTACCAGCTTGCGGTAGCAGACCTGGGACACAGACACACGCTACCATGTATGTCTTCATATAATTTCTAGGGATTCGAACACAGGTGTTTGCACATCCATGGCAAGTACTTTAATCCCTGTACCATCTCCCTAATCCCCAATGTGTGTAGCTTGATGTGGGCGTACCCTGGTTAATCATTTCTGGCACTAACGTTCACTCTCACGCTTCCCACTCATTTGGGTGGTACGCATTTTAACACTTAAATGTAGATGTTTAATGTTTATATTTAAATGTTTATAAAAACATTTCTTCCAAGAGAAGTTATTAATAAATAAAGCTGTCTGTGGTCTTAAAAACTAGTAAGTAAACATCCAGCTATTACAGGGATTACAGAAGATGAAGCTGGGAGCAAATCTGAAATTCCTAGCAAAACCTATTAGGAAAATACAGTTACAGTGTTTCCAAAGGTCTTCTTACACCGTGTCTTTCACTTTGTCTCTGTGTTGTACAGAGAGTTGTGTGGCAGACTTTTCCTGGGGACATGCACCACCATACAGACATTTACTCACCCCAGATACGAGCCCACGTCAGACCAAAGTGCGGATATAACCAAAGCACAGGTGAGCCAATGGGTTCTATTGGGGTGCTTCCAGAAATATGAGTGAGGGGTTACTTGCAGGAACAGGAATGACTCGAAGACATCAGCATCACCAAAGCCCACTCCAGCATGGGTGACAACTCACAAAAGCAGGAAACTGAGAGCACACTGCGCAGCCTGCAGGCAGCTCGGTGGCTTGGGAAGTGTCCTTTCCAAGGAGCTCAGGATTCCTGCTTCTTTCAGGCCACTGTTTACCAGGCTCTTTTGAACTACCAACCAGTTCCCAAATCATGACACAGAAACGCCTTATTAGTCACGAATGTTCTGTCTTAACTTATGCGTATCTCACTAACTCTTATACCTTAACTTGTTTCTCTTCATCTATGTTTTGCCTCAGGGCTTTTTACCTTCCTGTATGTCTTACTCTGTGTTTGCTGGCTGGCAGCTGCCTGGCTTCTGGCCCCAGAGATATCTCTCTATTTCTCCCTCATGCTCTTCCTTCTTCTTTTCTCTCAAGCCTAGATTTCTCTTCCTGCTTAGTCTCTCTGCCTGCCAGCCCTGCCTGTCCCTCTCCTGCCTGGCTATCGGCCACTCAGCTTTTTATTAGATCCATCAGGTGCCTTAGGCAGGCAAAGTGAGACAAATGCAACACAACTTTACATAATTAAACAAATGCGGCACCTACAAATATGACACATTTTACATTGTTAACAAAGGCAGCAGAAACAAATGTAACACACGTTCACATAGTTATAGTAACGCTCGGCAGTACTACTGGGCTTGTCTAAGTGGCTCATGTGAGAGTAACTCTCAGCAGTCTCTATTATTTATTCTTGGGAGGGAGGGAGGGGCAAAAGCTGAACAAACTCCCTTTCAGGTGCTACTCCAGGCATCTCTGTGGAACATTTCTGTTTACATGTGTTTGGTCAGAACACAGTCACGCTGATGCCTCAGCAAGGGAGGCTGAGAGATATAGTCTCTTCGGATGAGTGACGTGGCTTCTAGAACAGGCCTCAATAAGCAGGTAGGCAATTGGAGAGGAACAAAGCAGAAAACTGGAAGAAAAGGTAAGAACCACCAGACATCTCCTGTCACTCTGAATACAGTAAATCAACCATGAAAAACTGGCAAACGAAGAAACACCCGCATCCAACACATTCAAGATCTAGATTCATACACGTTAGGGAATGTGCTCACTGACTTCTGAAAGAGATTAACTTACCCCTTCTACTTAGGTTACCATAGACTGAGCTTTTACATATTTCCTACACGCAGCATAAGTATAAACTTTACAATGAGCAATCATGTTCTCCAACGGGGCTATATGAAATGGTGTTTTCTAAACAAAATGTGAGATGTGGGGGGAAGGATTTATAATCCATCCTATATAAATCTCCTACCAGCTGGGGGTGTGGTCTGTGACTGGCAGTCACAAGGCCCAGGCTCAATCCCCAGTACTGCACACACCAAACAACTACAGCACACACACACAAAACAAAACAAAACAAAACAAAACAAAACAAAAAAAAACCAAGCTTCCCAGCACCTCCCACTTCACTGTTGAGGGAGCTTGTGGCAGCTCTCGCTAGAGGTGCGTTACTGCCACCTGCTGGGGAACTGCAGCATTAATCCTTCAAACTACCAAACTACCACACAAGCTTTGAGGCGCACACACAGTCCCAAGCACAACTTAATGTCTCAATTAGTTATAGTTCTCCACTATAACACTCAAAACCAAAGCTAGATAATTAATATGCTTAAGCTACACCAGTCTGACGTGTGCGGTGACACACACCTGTAAATCAGCATTGAAGGACTGAGACAGCACAGTCTCAGAGTAAGGGGCCTGGACTATACAAGTTCCTTAATTTCAGGAAATGGACAACTCAACAGCTTCATTCAGAAAGTCCGGAAACCGACCTGAAACACAAAGACCCTCCCTCCTCAAGCATGTATAGCATGCAAAGACTGCTTAGAGACACTTTCAGACAAGCTAAGCTCCTGGAAGGGATTCAGACCAGCTGAGCTGCCTAGAAGATAATTTCCAATTTGTTTAGTTGCTTGTCAGTTGCTTGGTGAGCTAGTTACCAGCTTTTCTGAGCTGTTAGAGATACCAGAATGGACCGTGGTGCTGCAACTGTCTTTGAGTCATTCCCGTAAGTAACCCCTTACCCAAGGCTGCACGCACACTAGATAAGCGCCCCGCCAACCTGAGCTCTATCCCCAGATCTGTGTTGATTTCAATTACAAGTTTTGAGTTTGTTTGTTTCTGTTTTGTTTTGTTTGTTTTTCTTGAGAAAGGGTTTCTCTATGTAACAGCCCTGGCTGTCCTGGAACTCACTCTGTAGACCAGGCTGACCTCAAAGTGACAGAGATCCACCTGCCTCTGCCTCCCAAGTGCTGGCATTAAAGGTGTGTGCCACCACTCCTGGCTCAATCACAACTTTTTAACTTTATTTTTTTTTCTAAGAGAAATAGAAAGGTATGGGGGTGCATGCCTGTAATTCCAATGCTACAGAGACTGATACAGGAGGATTGCCATAAATTCAAGCCTAGATGGAGCTACATCAGTGAGTACCAAACCAGCCAATGCTACATAATGAGACCTGTCTCCAAGTGGGAAAAGGCAAAACAATTATAGAATCTGCATGAGTGGTTTCTTAAAATATTTAAAAATATAAGTCCTGTCTTCATGAGGCTTGAAGGTGAAGATGGGCAAAGAGGTCCATGACTTTTATGTCCTTCACAGGGCAGATGTCCCTAGCCACGCTGTCACTCTAGACTTTTTATTCTTTTAATTTAAAATGTTTCTGTTTTAGTGGGAGGAGTCACGGGTGTGTGTGACGTGTGCCTGTGCAGAGGCCAGAGGAGGTTGCAGGGTGTCTCCTATTCTACCTCTCTCTCTTCTCTGAAGACGGAGTCGCTTGCTAAACCTGAAGATTTGGATCTCCTCACTTCTGCAGGCCTTGCTGCCCAGTGAGCTCTGACCTCACAATGCTGGGGTCACAGGTGTGTGGTCACAGGTGTGTGGTCACAGGTGTGTGGTCACAGGTGTGGGGTCACAGGTGTGGGGTCACAGGTGTGTGGTCACAGGTGTGGGGTCACAGGTGTGGGGTCACAGGTGTGGGGTCACAGGTGTGTGGCTTATGCTCAGGTTTTCATCACGTGGGTGCTAGGAATTCTAACTCATGTCCTCATGTTTGCACAGCAAGCCCGCTTCTCTCCTGAGCTGTTTTCCCAGTCACTGGACCCAGTCCACTCCTGGATGAGCCTCTGCCACTCTGCGAAGTGTCATCTGATGCTTGAAGGCACGAGTCAGCAAAGGAGCACTTTTCTCTGGGTAAATGTGTGTGTGGGGGGGGTGTTTTTTGTTTGTTTTGTTTTTTAAATCTGGGACTGGGAGGGTTTTTAGTCTGGGCCCTTAGGAAAAATCAAAATAAGAATGAAGCACAGTTTTACTGAACACAACTGGTTAGGACACTGGGGAATCTTAGTACAGTATTCCATTCTTCAAATTATTTTTTTTTATGTGCATAAGTGTTTTGCCTACATCTATATATGTATGTATGTGTGTGTTTTGTGCCCCACAGAGGCCAGAAGATGGTGTTGAATACCCTGAAACTGGAGTTAAGGAGATTGTAAGTGACCATGTGGATGCTGGGAACCGAACCCAGGACCACTGCAAAAGCAGCAAGCACTCTTAACTGCTGAACTTCTCTCCAGCCCCTACCTCTACCCAACCCTGGTGTAATATTATTGAGTTGTCTACTCTTGAAAATGTTCCTGCCTCAGGCACTCAAACAGAATGCTATTGTTCTGGAAAATGTACTTAGGGGCTTCAAACATGTCTGGAAATTGAAAGAGTAGATCTAGGCAGTATCAGTGAGGACGCGTCTCACTTAGACCAGGCTAGCCTCAAACTCCTTCTGTAGTAGAGGATGACCTCTGATCTCTCTAACATCCCCTCCCCAGCAGCACTGGGACTACAGGTGCCACCACCATTCCTGTTTTATGAGGTACTGGAACAGCGTGCCTCCTGCATGGTAGGCAAACACTCCAACTGAGTAACACGCCCCCCCCCCCCAGTCCTTAGAGGATAAATTTCATTAAGTCTCCAGATGTGTTACATTTGTTACAGCAGCCCAGCTAACCAATACAAAGTACTCTCAACTTTCCTGTTAGTAAGTCCAGCTGAAGCCTGGTGTGCAGCCACAATACATAAGGGATCCTAGGCCTGAAACGTTGTTACAAAAATGCCAACAAGCAAACAAACAAAAGATCTGCTGTCTGGGTTTCTTTGATGCTATTCCAGTTCATTGCTGCGGGCCTTTACACTTAGCCGCAGTACTGTAGCTGTCCTCCATTGAGGATACAGTTGATCTCTTCAGGGAAACGCTGAGGCTAAGCTTGAATGCTCGCAATAGTCTCTTACTCATGACTCTTTCGAAGCCTTGCCCGGGTTCTCTCCTGGTCTGGATCGGTGGGTGGCGGGTCTGTTCCCGAGCGACCGAGACAGTGTCCGGGTTTATGCTCGCGCGGCTGCTCAGGCCCCGCGCCCCCCGCCCGCGTCTGCGGCTGCGCGGCCGGCCCGGGAGGGGGCGCGGCGGGCGGGCGGGCGGGCGGGCGAGCGGCTGGGAGCGGGGCCGCGAGCGGCATGTCTCGCTACACCAGGCCCCCCAACACCTCCCTGTTCGTCAGGAACGTCGCCGACGCCACTAGGTGAGCCAAGACGGGACCCCGCGGGAGTATGGGTCGGGGCGGAGGGGTGTCTGGGTGCGGGCTGGGTGGTGGGCTGTCAGATGCCGGCCGGGTGCCCCGGTGCCCGGCTGCAGGCTGTCGTGGTGCCAGCCGTGTGTCGGGGTAACAGTTGGGTGTTGGAGTGCTGGCCGGGTGTTGGAGTCATGGACAGGTGTCAGTGTGCCGGACTGCGGGGTGTATGAGTGTTGGGGTGCTGACCAGGTGTTGGGGTGCTGTCATGATGACAGGATGCTGGCCGAGGTGCGGGCCGTGGTGGCAGTGCTGGCTCCGGCCCTGTTGTCACTGCGTCCTGCAGACGCCGCCCACTAACCTTCCGGAGTAACTGGGGCTGTCTCTTCTCAGGATGCGCACCTTAGGCCTTGCAATTTCCTCTGCGCTGTTCAGGCAGTGCTTACGGCCCAAATTTAATATACGAGGCCAGCTTGGTCTACAAAGCGAGCTCCAGAACAGCCAAAGCTGTTACACAGAGAAACCCTGTCTTGAAAAACCGACACACACACACACACACACACACACACACACACACACACACACACACACACACGTCGATTAGTTGGTGTATATTTTTCTTATTTTTCTTTGAGTGCTGGAAACAGCCTTAGCCCTTCATCTTGGTTAAGTAGTCAGTTTCAATCCTGGGAGTCTGTCTCTTGCAGCCCTCACTGAAAATTCTGTCTAGAGGATTGTCAAGCATAGAGCTTAAGAAATGTCCTTTTTCATATAGCACTTTTTCCTTTAACAGGAGTCGGAGGGATAGGGAGGGGTGACATTAAAAGACACCTTAATTTCACTGGAATCACTTAATCCCCCTTTCTAGTTCTACCATCTTGTCCACTTAAGGAAAAGTTGAAGTTCAAAGGTTTTAACCTTTGTGCCTGGACCCAAACAGGCACGAAACTATGCACCTCTTCACTTGTTAGTTTCTGAAGTAATCATGATTTAAGTTTTGATTTGTTGAGAGAGGGTCTCCATCTAGTCCAGGGTGGCCTCAAATTCCCTACGTAGGCTAAAATGACCTTGAACTTCTCATCCTTCTGCCTCCACCTCCCTCCCAAGCACTAGGATCACCAGTGTGCGCCACCACTAAGCTGATAATTTACTTTTAGGGATATTAAGTGCTTCAAATTTGATCCCTATAAATATGTATGCCACAACTATAGACTGTGAATAGAATTTTAAGATGCCTGTGTTTTATGGTTCTTCTCTTAATCTGTTTATCAATACATTGTTACATAGAGAAGCAGAATTTAATATTTGGGTAAGCCTAAAAAAAACCTCACACTTAGACAACTTGGGCAATAAGCGCCAGGTCTTCATGGCATGTTTACAAAAGAAACCCCAGACATTTCCAATTCAAACAACCGCAAGAGCTAGGCAGAGTAACATAGGTGACTGGGGCTGCCAGCTTACAAGGCATAGGAGAATGGCTTGGACTGCGGCAAATGAGCATGGACCATGGAACGGGGAAGTCATGTTGCTACCTTTTCCCCTCCTTTCAATTCTAGAGACTCTAACCCAGGGCTTTGTGCATGCTGGGATCCCTACTGAGCTATAGTTACTGGGACATCACTTCAGCAACCAGGATTTGGGCTTTCCCTCTTCCTGCACTAACCTCTCCCCTAGCTGTGATTACAGCATATGCCGCTACCACCCCTAATTTGCCTTGCCTCATCTTACTTTCAAGAGAAGTCAGAAACCTGGATTTTTGTGTATATTGAACTATACACAAAACTATAGTTTTTAAACTATGTTTAAAAAACTATAGTTTTTAAAACATCGCCATTATTAAGTTGTATAAGGGGCCAGCAAGATGGCTATGTGAGTAGAGGTGCCTGCCTCCAAGCCTGAGGATCTGAGTTCTAGCCCTGGGACCTCTGTGGTGGAAGAAGAGACTAACCCCTCAAGTTGTCCTCTGACCTTACATAAGCCACATGCACACACCATGCTAAAGATGTATTCAGTTGAGTAATGTGAATTCTCATCTTTGTAGATTTAGAAGCTCTAAAATAGTAGATATTTCATAGTTCTATAATGCTCCAACATTGTGCATACTAAAAACACATCTGGCCTGGGGTGCAGTTCAGCATATTGCTGGCCTTACATTCGTGTCCCCAGCACCACAAAGTAAAACAAACAAACAAAACCATGTCTTCATGTGACTATGAACCTTGGATCCAGGTAACCCTCCCCCGAGTGCTGAAACTGATAATTGAGAGTTACTAATTCTATTTTCTGTTCTTTCATCACTTTTTAGCCCGCCACTGGGGAGGCAATCAAAACTGAGATTGTTTTGTATCAAGAGAATAATAGTTTTTCATTTTTGTTAAATATCCACTGTGTGGCAAGTGCTATGTGAAAACTTGGAATAAGTCAGAGATGGCCCAGTAGGGCAAAGCACCTGTGGCCAAGCCTGACAGCCCGCATTCAGTCCCCAGGGCAAACAAGGCAGGAGAGCTGACTGCCTTGTGCTATCCTTTGACCTCCACATGAACACTGTGGCATCTGTGCCCCACACATACACACATGCAGAGAATAAATGTCATTTTTAAAAATTTCACATATATCATCTTATTTAGTTTTTGTCATCCCGTATGTCTTAATTAGGGTTAACAGCTGTGACGAAACACCATGACCAAAGCAACTGAGAGAGAAAAGGGTTTATTTGGTTTATGCTTCCACATCACATAATTCATCATTAAAGGAAGTCAAGGCAGGAACTCAAACAGGGCAGGAACCTAGCGGTAGGAACTAATGCAGAGATCATGAGGGGGATGCTGCTTACTGACCTGCTCCACAGGGTTCCTTCAGCCTTCTTATAGAACGCAGGACCACTAGCCCAGGAATGGCACCACCCACAATGGGCTGGGCCCTCCCACATCAATTAATTACTAATTAATTTCTTAATCACTAATTAAGAAAATGCCCTACGCTTTTCCCACAGCTTGATCTTATGGAGGTATTTTCTCAATTGAGGCTTCCTCCTCTCTAACTTGTTCAGGCTGACATAATGCAAGCCAGTACACTGTGTGTATGTTTAAATTTTATTTCAGATTTTAGAGACAGAGTTTCTCTATGAGGCCAAGAAAAGGCACAAGAAATAAAGACCCACACATTTACGTACTCAGTAATCCCATAAAGTACTAAAACGGAAGTCATAATAGATATGCAAAGGACCTGTAGGGTAACAGAGAGGAAAAATATACCAATAAAATATAAATAATAAATTATTTTAAATGAAGAGGTGTGACACGACATTACGAGATAAGAGACCTCCAAAGATGCTGCTGAGTTCATTTTCTGCTGGCATCTACTCCTGGGCATGCCGACTACCAATGAGAGTAGTTTGTTTCCCCCAGTGAGACTCATTCGGAGGAAACGGAATTTTCATTTGCAAGTGATTATCAAATTGGAGATTGCTTCTGGGTTAGGAATGGGGGCCTGTGTCCACGTCTCCTCAGCTCTCGGACCCCAAACTGATGCAGACCAGTGCAGGCCCCACACATGGTGCATCTTCGTTCTCTGTGAATTCCTATGTGCATGGGTCATGTGGATTTAGAAGGACTTGTTTTCTTGGTGGTCTCTATCCCCTTATAGCTTGTACACTCTTTACACTTCCTCCTCCAAGGGGTTCTGTGAGCCCTGAGGGGAGGGATCTGAAGAAGACATCCCACTGAGGCTGAGTGTTCCAAGGTCTCTCACTCTCTGCACAAAGGTTGGCTGTGGGTCTGTATTTGTTCCCATCTGCTGCAGGAGGAAGCTTCTCTGATGATGGCTGAGCAAGGCACTGATCTATGAGTATAGCAGAATGTCATTAGGAGTCATCTTATTGCTAATTTTTTGTTTGTTTTTAGAACAGTAGTATTTGATTTTACTCTAGATCCCTAGGCTATCTAGTTTCAGGTTCTGGGCGATCCAAGCAGTGTTAGGTATGGGTTCCATCCTGTGGATTGTGCCTTGAGTCAAACCAGAGTTTGGTTGGTTACTCCCACAAGCTCTGTGCCACCACTGCACTAGCAGGTCTTGCAGGCTGGACCCCATTATAGATTAAACAGTTTGTGGCTGGCTTGGTGTTTATATTTCTCTTTGGGTAGTGTGCAGAGTGCCATCCTGTACCAAAGATACTAGCCCACAGGCTCTGTGTGGGCACCATCTCAATGCTCCATGTTCAATGACTTGTGTAGGTGTGGTCTTCAGCAATGGAGCCTTGCTGTCAGTTTGTGGAGAGCAACCTATAGTCTTGGCAACTGCCAGGGTTGTTGGAGATTCCCTTGAGAGCTCTTTGGCTAGCAACTCACATTTCGATGTGACTCATTCCTGGTACTAGAAGCTTCATTTGGTGACAATAAATGCCCAGCTGGGGCTCTGTTTCCCCCACTATTTTTGGCAATTTCATTTAGATCTCCTTTGCACGTGCATGTGTACACGTGCATGCGTGTATGTGTGTATTAGGAAGCTTCTGATTTAGTTTTTCTTAACAGCTAAATAATATTTGTTTTTCATCATCAGTTGATGAACATCTAGGCTGTTCTCATCTCCTGACTATTGTGAACAGAGCAACAGTGAACATAATGTGCAAGTGTCTCCACGGTAAGATGGAGTCCTTTGGGTGTATGCCCAGAGTGCTGCAGCTAGATCTTGACATAGGTCAATTCTCAGCTTCCAGAGGAATCACACACTGATCTCCATAGCAGCTGCACTAGTTTTCACTCCAACCAGCAGTGACTAAGAGCCCCCTTTCTTTGAATCTTCTCTAGCATCTGCTGTCATTTTTTTTTTGTTAAGTTTGGCCATTCTGACTGGTATAATATGAAATCTCAAAGCTATTTTAATTTGCATTTTCATGATGGCTAAGGATGTTGAACATTCCTTAAACTGTTTCTCAGCCATTTGTGTTTCCTCTTTTGACTAATCTCTGTTTAGTTCTGTACCCCATTTTTTAATTGTGTTATTTGTTTTCTTGATGTTTAAGATCTTTTTATTCCTTTGTATATTATAGATATTAATCCTCTGTCTTATATATAGTTGACAAATCTTTTTCCTTTCTGTAGGCTGCCTCTTCACTGGAATGATGGTGTTCTTTGCTGTACAGAAGTTGCTTTGTGTAATGAGGTCCCGTTTGTCAGTTGTTGGTCCTAATGCCTGCTATGAGGATCCTTTTTCAGAAAATTTCTTCCTGCGCCTACAGGAGCCATCATATTACAATTCCCTCCTCCATCAGTTCAGGGTATCAGGTCTTCTGTTGAGACCCTTGATCCATTTTGAGTTGAGTTTTGCACAGGATAAGAGATATGGGTCTAGTTTCATTCTTCCACTCAGTAAAGCCAGTTTGACTGGTACCATTTGTTGAAGGTGCTGTCTTTTCTCCAGTGTGTATTTTTGGCCTCTTTTCAAAAATCAGGTGTTTCTAGGTAGATGGACTTAATTTCTGGGTTATTGATTTCAGGAAAAGGCACTCCATTAGCAATCCTGACAACCTGAGTTTGATTCCCAGATTCCACCACGAAAAAGTAGAACTAACTCTTAAACGTCATCTTCTGATCTCCATGTGCATGATAGGTGCATGCCTGGACTCACGGACTCACATCATACACACACACACAGACAATTTTTCTTCTGACTTCCACAGGCATTGACAGGTGCATGCCTGGACTCACATCATACACACAAACAAACAATATTAAATTAAAATTTACAGGTGTAGTGAAATAGCCATCATTATGATCTTGTCTTGAGAGAAGTTAGTTAATTTCGCTTGCATGCCCACAGGCTTTCTGAATACATCACGTCTCCTGCAGCTCCATACAGGAAGCCTGTCTGTATCTCCTTTCTTTTATCAAGCTCTTGCCTAATGTCTAACTTTGGTTACTGACAACTCCTTCCATTTGCCAGAACCAGGAGCTGTGCAGTCACCTTGGAGTCTCCCCTCTCTGCATTGTTTGTGAAGCTCTCTTCTTTCTTCAGGGCCATGCATGCTTAGATCTTAAGGCTGAGCCTCTGTGAGCTCTCTCAGGCTGTGTGTGACAGTGATTGATGACAGACGGGTGTGTGATTCCATCTCCATCACTTGCTAGCTCAGTGACATTATAGACAGACTAATTTGTCTGTAAACAGCCAGAGTTGTGGGAATTAAATCATCTTCAGACAAACAGCTTCTTGTGTATGTAATTGTCAGCTAGCACAACTAGACATGCGCCTCCAGTTCAATTGCAGCTCCACAAAGAGAAATGACGCTATTGTCAGGTTCAAAGGAAATGCTAATTCTCCAAACTCCAAAAAGCAGTCCAAATATCCAGAAATGAGCTCAACATGGACAATAGGAGGAGTTCCCCCCGCAGATTCCCTCCAGCTCACAGGTTTCCCTCCTCCAAAGCTGCTCACTCCCCTTATAACCCTGCTGTTCCTATTATGTTCTCTCTAGACCCCGCTCCTCTCACTCTCTTCTCTATCCCACCCTGCTGTTCTCCCCTCTCTCACAGACAGCCCTGGTCATGCCCATCCTGCTGCCATGCCCAGTCTACTTTTCTCTCTCTCTGCTCTGGACTCTTCCAGATGCCTCTGACTGCGCTCTCTCTCTCTCTCTCTCTCTCTCTCTCTCTCTCTCTCTCTCTCTCTCTCTCTCTCTCCCTCTCTCTCTCTCTGCTTTTTCTTAAGTAAGCCCTGTGCCTATAATGGTAGAAGACATACAGAAGGTTCAAAATATCATCAGCTATAAGAATAAAGTAGTTAACTTTGCTTTGGGGTATATGGGAAGAACACACATTTTTTTGTTAAAGTCCAAGAAATAATTCTGAGACTGCTTTAGGTTCTAATTTCTTGCTTTCTGAAAACAAAATTCAAATAAACATGAAGTTATAGTGAGACAAGAATGCATTCTTGGGGCTGGAGAGATGGCTCAGCGGTTAAGAGCATTGCCTGCTCTTCCAAAGGTCCTGAGTTCAATTCTCAGCAACCACATGGTGGCTCACAACTATCTATGATGAGGTCTGGTGCCCTCTTCTGGCATGCAGGCATACATACAGACAGAGTATTGTATATATAATAAATTTTAAAAATTTAAAAAAAGAGAATGCATTCTTAAGTGAACATCAAGTCTTGTGATAGAAGTAACTTTCAAGGGTGGATGTGCCGGGCCAGGCCTTTTGAAATTGATTAAGTTTAACAACCACCCGAAATGTTTGTAAAAATACAGTCTCCCAGGTCCCTCATCCAGACTCCCTGAATTAGGGTCTGCAAGAAAGAAAGGACTCAGAGGAGATTTGTTTTCTTTTAAAACCTTGGGTGAAACTAGGCACAATGGTGCAACCTGCAATCCTAGCACTTGGGGAACTAAGGCAGAAGGACTGTTAGTTCAAGACCACCCTGGTCTATATAGCAAGGCTTAGTTCCCCCACCCACAAAGAGAAAGAAATGTGGGTAACTGTTACAAGAGACAGTTTTACATATGAAGTTTAGACAATACACTTTCTTTCTTTTTTACTTTTATTTGTGTGGGGGCCTCTCTCTGTATTCTATTCCTCCTCTTCTCTCTCCATGCTTAAAGACAACTTGCAGGAGATGATTGTCTCTTTCCACCATGTGGGCTTAAGGTCTTGAACTCAGGTCTTTAGGCTGAGCTACTTACTCAGCCTTTACCCACCTCTCACTGGCCGGACAATACACTTTGTTTTGAAAGTTTCCGTTGGATTTCTGTAGGCCAAGTGTTATTCAGGCTATTTATATTTGCTTGCCTTATTTCTGTAATGCCCCAGGCCCGAGGACTTACGCCGAGAGTTTGGTCGATATGGCCCCATAGTCGATGTTTACATCCCGCTGGACTTCTACACTCGCCGCCCCAGAGGGTTCGCCTATGTTCAATATCCTTTACTGTATGTGTGCATGCTTCATAATGTGCTTATCCATATATGTGTTTAGGGATGGATGTTATGAGATCAACATTGTCTTATTAAATGTGTTTGTTTATCTCAAAAAATCTAAAACAGTCCACAGTAGCTGGAGAGTGCCCCCACCCCCAATCTTCCATCTCCTTACCCACTCCCCGCCCCCCTTCCCCCAGTCTGGATCAGCTTGTTAGCTAGACTCCAACCATAAGCAATGCTGAGAGACTGGTGGCCAGCGTCCCCTTTGATATGTTAATAGGCGCTTCAGGTAGCCATTTGTGCCAGGTTTCTTTGAGACCTCAACAGTTTCCTGTTACTTTATACTTATACCCAACTAGTAGCACATAGGGGATTGTTGAAAGTAGTAGGTTCAGAGGTAGTCACCACCCTCAAAGGGCCAAGGTCGTCTTTTGTCTTAGTTTGCTTTTATTATTACAGTTTTGTTTATAATGAGTCATTTCTCCTACATTTCATAACTAGACTTTTAGTGATAGAGTACTTTTGCTTGCAGAATAAAAGCTTCTGCATGCTGATATTTTCGGTGAAAACTTGATAGATCCTTTCTCTGAAAAGAGGGTTAAGCCCTAAACAGTTTATTTTATTTTTTGATTTTATAATGCTAGTTAATTAGAAATTAAATTTTTCCTCACATTTCAAATTATTCTGCTAATTGTTATCTACTATTCTGTTCTTGTGTTCATGTTTCTAAATCACAAGAGGGCATCTGTTTTCATAATAGAATAGAAAAGCTTTTCTGGTTATTCATATTGGAGCCAGAACTTGGTTTTCTTATCGATTTAGTTTCACATGTAAATAATACCCAGAAACAGGTTCGCTTACCGTCTGATGTCCAAAGTGTCCTTAACAGCTGCTCATGTTTGAAGATGTTCGAGATGCTGAAGATGCACTCTATAACCTCAATAGGAAGTGGGTCTGTGGCCGGCAAATCGAAATACAGTTTGCCCAAGGTGATCGCAAAAGTAAGTATAAAGGACCCTTACAGCGCGATGCCTTAGCGCAGCTGTTACCGTTTCCGCGTCAGCACTTAAAGGTCGTCAGAAAACGGTCCCGACCCAGCGGCAGGGACTGTAGCTTTCAGGAGTAAACTGTTAGGAGCCTTGTTCTTCATATTCTAGCGCCGGGCCAAATGAAGTCGAAGGAACGCCACCTATGCTCCCCAAGCGACCACAGGAGATCCAGAAGCCCCAGCCAGAGGAGGTCTCGAAGTCGAAGTTCATCGTGGGGCAGAGACCGGAGGCGCTCAGACAGCCTGAAAGAGTGAGTACTGAGCGCAACATCTTTCACTTTTTCTGGAAAATATTTTAAGGAATTACTTGGGGGGTGGGGAGGTACTTAGACGATGATTTTGTTTAATATGTACAAACAAATTTCTGTAGAAAGACATGCTCTTCCCTATCATGTATCCGTTCTGTTTTCTGGGCCGTGGGGTTGAACTCAGGACCTGGCAGAATCTCGCAGGTGCTCTACTAGACCTCTACACTGGCTCTGGGGCTGTATCCCCAGCACACACACACACACGCACACACACACACACACGCGTGCGCGCACACGCAGGCACACGCACACACACACACGCACACACACAGACACACACGCACACGCGCGCGCACACACACACACACACACCTCTACACTGG
>PVIU01000719.1:0-27949 GCA_004026605.1 Ondatra zibethicus
TAGCCCCTACTGACCAGTGTCTTCCTAGTCTAGGCTAGCCCCTACTGACCAGTGTCTTCCTAGTCTAGGCTAGCCCCTACTGACCAGTGTCTTCCTAGTCTAGGTTAGCCCCTACTGACCAGTGTCTTCCTAGTCTAGGTTAGCCTCTACTGACCAGTGTCTTCCTAGTCTAGGTTAGCCTCTACTAACCAGTGTCTTCCTAGTCTAGGCTAGCCCCTACTGACCAGTGTCTTCCTAGTCTAGGTTAGCCCCTACTGACCAGTGTCTTCCTAGTCTAGGCTAGCCCCTACTGACCAGTGTCTTCCTAGGCTATCATTGATGCCTAGTTCCCCAGTCCTGGCCTCTAATCTTGGACACCAATATGGCAAAACTGTCACAGTGATCAGACATGGCAGAGCTGACTTCAGGGCAGTCTTAGGGAAGATAAGGTTGCTTCTGTGGATAGGAGAGTATTAGACCTTAGTCAGAATCTGTTGGTTGATTGCTAGTGACAGACACCAACTGGAAGTGGTTTAAACTGAAGAGATGGCAGAGGAGCTGCAGATGGATGCAGGGAAGGGAACTAGCATGTGTATCTAACTAATGTATCTGCTGGTGTGCTTCTTTCTATGGCCCTAGGCCTGGGAAGGATGTGACCTCACCACTCTGGACTCTCCCAGGCCACCCCACACATTTAGGGATGTCTAGGCCAGGCTATGACTAGCGTTCTGTGCTCATGACCGCAACAGCCACAGCAGTTCCACAATACCCACTGCCCCTGGAAGGGAAAGTCCTTGGAGGGCACATGAGCAGGCATCCACTATCAGCTGCTCACTGGACAGGGGCTGTGACTTGAACTCAGGTTCCAGATGAAAGTCTTATGCTGTAAACATGGTCAAAAACTATGGCTCAAGGGGCCACAGGCTCCAGGGAGAAAGAAGCCCCAACTATTGCTTTGCTAATGTTGCTACATTGCCTTCTAATTATCTATACTAACACCCGTAAATTAGTGCTGTTCTCAACAACTTTGTCCAGAGAAGCTTGTCTCTGCTGTGTGCAGCACTAAGGCAGAGACTCACAGCTGGTCAAATGGTAAGAATAAATGACTTTGCAGTGCTCAGCCCCAAATTGGACATCTACACCACCCTCCAGCCCAAGGCTCAGAAAACATCATGGAAGAGAGACTGAGAGGATGTAAGAGCCTGAGGATGGGAAATGCTGATGTCAGGGTGTGGCAATGACATCACAATGATGAGAAATGCTGATGTCAGGGCGTGGCAATGACATCACAATGATGAGAAATGCTGATGTCAGGGCGTGGCAATGACAGCCTGAGGATGGGAAATGCTGGGAAATGCTGATGTCAGGGCGTGGCAATGACATCACAATGATGGGAAATGCTGATGTCAGGGCGTGGCAATGACAGCCTGAGGATGGGAAATGCTGATGTCAGGGCGTGGCAATGACATCACAATGATGAGAAATGCTGATGTCAGGGCGTGGCAATGACAGCCTGAGGATGGGAAATGCTGGGAAATGCTGGGAAATGCTGATGTCAGGGCGTGGCAATGACATCACAATGATGAGAAATGCTGATGTCAGGGCGTGGCAATGACATCACAATGATGGGAAATGCTGATGTCAGGGCGTGGCATGGCCACTGTAGCCATGCACCTGTACAAGATGGAGCTGAAAGATCAATCAACATTCCACCAGGCACCACTCACCGGGCTCAGGGAGCTATTAACAAAAAGACGGAACAGGAAGCGGGGAGGGAGATGTATTGGGGGGTCCCTATAAGGAGTGGAAGGGAAGAGTTTGGGGTTCCTGGGGAGAGTGGAAGTGAGGAGTTAGGGGGCCATATGAGCAAGATACATTTTTTATATACATGAAATTGTCAAAGAATAAATAAAAGATACTACTAAAAAAAGAAGACAAGTGATGATTCAGCAATTGAAAGTAGTTATTGCTCTTCCAGAAGACCTGAGTTCAGTTCCTAGCACCCACATTAGCCATCTCACAACCACTTGTTACTCCAGCTCCAGGATATCTAATGCCCTCTTGTGGCCTCTAAGGGCACAGGCATGCATGTTGATACACACACACACACAAAATAAACATTTTAGTGTGTATTTTTTATTTAAAAGTTCTTTAAGATAAAGTTTTAATGAAAATAAATCTATAATAATAAACCTTTTTTTTTAATGAAGCATAAGGGGCTAGAGAGGTGGCTTAGTTGTTAAGAGCAGTGGCTGCTCTTCCAGAGGTACTAAGTTCAATTCCCAGCAACCACATGGTGGCTTACAACCATCTATAATTGGATCTGATACCCTATTCTGGCATGCAGGCATACGTGTAGATAGAACACTCATATACATAAATAAATAAATTTTAAAAAGTGAGATGATAAAAGAAACAAAGGATGTGTATCAATGCATTGTTACATAATAATAATTTGAAAACGGTAGCATCCTGGTGAGGGCATTGGAGCTGGGCTCTAGGGTGGAGACCGAGGCTGCATGGGCCTCATTGCTGGGAAAGTGATTCCTCAAGGCTACTTCTCTGCTTTGCATGGACTTGTGTTTCCCCGACTGTCTTCTGACAGCAGGACTAGGGAAAGAAGGCGTAATGAGGGGAGGTGGCCTCAGGCCCTGAGAGCCCTGCCTGCTACTTTGCTGAGCAATCCCGCAGCACCTCTGGATTCTAGGCCTCAGCCTGGACACAGGTCTCAGCCTCCAGGGGTTGGTGTCATGGTGGAAATTACTTTTGGGTAGGGGATGCCATGTGCAATTTGGGTGCTAAGCAGACTCCCTTGTCTTCATTTACCAGATGCCGGTAGTACACCCCAGGTTGTCTCGACGGCCAGTGCCTCCAGGTATTTTCAGTAGACTCAGCTCAAGAGCATCCTTCTAGTCCAACTTCCGTCTCAAGCAGTCTTTTCCCTGGCACAGCAGAGCTGCTGTGGGCACCAGGGAAGCCTTGAGTCACCTCAGCAGCCAGAGGGAGGAACAAGACCCCACTGGGACTCTGACCTGAGCTCAGATGGGGAAGATGAAAGTCCATCCATGTCCAGAAGCCCATCATGGTGCCAAGTGAGTCATGCTTCAGAACTCATGTCAGGATGAGGCTGGGTCACTAGATTCAGATGGATAGAGACATAGAGTAAGTGACTGAGAGAAATGTGTGGCTAGTCTCCACAGAGGGAAACTTCCAGAAGCATGGCATGAGGACCGGTGAGATAACGGGCAGGAATTCCTGTCAACTGTAGAATACTTGTCTAACTGTAAAGTGCTGGTCCCCACAGTTCAGTTTTAGGGATGTGGCTGAGGATGCCCTCCATGTGTGTACCTCTGTACCTCTGTTTTCTGGGCCAGAGGTAGCTGTTCTGCAACGATACCTGGCTGGCCATCAAGCACATGCCATCACCCCATTTTGCAGAGGAGATAACCAAAGCCTTCTCTGAGGTCGAAGGAAGTCACAAAAGTCACACTTGCAGAGTGAGAGGTAGAGAGGGGCCTGAGACGGGAAGGGAGCCTGGAGTGGGTATGAGAAGGGGTGTGAGGTGGGTGTGAGCAGAAGAGGGTGTGGCCCACAGTGGGGGTGATATGGGCTTATCTGTGTCAGGTGGGACAGTGATGGATTGTGCCTGATGTAGGGTAGGACCAGTGTGTGGCAGACTTGTCTTCTAGGTGATTCTAGATCCTGGCAAGTTGGCAATAAATACTAACAGACACTTGCGGGGTGTGAACCTGTTGTCAGCTGGAGCTTGCCTTAAAGGTATGCGTTTGTACTGCGGCTTCTCTCTGGTACCTCTGATGCAGCTGTGAGACAGCCAAACTGCCCTGCTCCGTTCAGTCTCCACCAGACCAGCCTCAGCGCACAGCTGAGCCGTGGGCATTCTAGCTAAATCCCTGCTTTTGTGGTATTGCCACGTGAGTGCTTGGGTGTTATTGTGTTGTTGTGACCAATGGTTGTACAGCATCTCTGCAGCCCCAACTAGCCAATGCTACAGCCGGTGGCCCAGTGGGCTGAGTACCAGACTCTCCAGAGGCCTGTCTGGCCATGGAAACCCTGCGCTGGGTTGAGCTGGTGATAGGTTGGGTGGGGAGAGCAACCCAGACTTCAGGGGGTGCTAGAGTCAGGGCCCCAGCCCTTCTCTGGGCTTCTGACTCCATGGTTATCCTGAGCTCATTCACACACCAAGGCAATTTTTTAACCTGTAGAGCAAAGATGTTGGGCCGAGCCATGACAGTTTGGTAGCTTCTTCCTGCTGTCACTCCATCGCAGAAGCCTTTGGGTTACCTAGCTGTGAGCGACAAGGTACCTCCAAAAAGGGGCTCACCATAACAGTGAGCCATTCCTGGAGATGGATTTCATTATGGCGGTACACTTGAGCTCCGTCTGGAGAGACATATGTGGGGCACGGGACATAGCCTACAGCAGCCCTTCATTGACATCTGCAGAAGACCCCCAGGAGCCTTGGGTTGTGTTTATTATAGCATAGTGCTCTTGTCCCATTCTGTGGATGAACAGAGAGCCCAGAGAGGCCTGTGACACACAGGCACTCATCCCTGGGAGGTAAGACGTAAATGCAGGCCCAGGGCCATCCAATCCCAGTTTTCCCTTAGCCTGTTCGCTGATGTGTGTCTGGAGGTGGGCTGCTGTGGACCCTCAGAGTCCAGTACCTTCCTGGGGCTGTGGGGACAAAGCCCGGCAGCCTGGACGGCTGAGATGCACATGTTCTGTGTCTCCTGCTTTGGGAGGTGGCAAATCCAAGATCAGAGTGTTGGCAGGCTTTCTCCGGTGAACCTGCTTGGGCCTCTCCAGCTTCTGGCTGCCTCTTTCTCGTTGCAGGATTCCCTTCCCAGCCTCCCTCCCTCTGCGGAGCTCTTTGCTCTGAACACGATCTGTGTCTGAATTTAAAGACACAACCATATTGGATTAGGTAACAATTAATTCTACCATCACCTCATCTTAACTAATGACCTGGTCACCAGCCCTGTTACCAAATAAAGTGTCACACTGAGGTCCCACGTGTGTAGTGTGTATGGGGCACGGGACATAGCCTACAGCAGCCCTTTGGCTTCCGACCTGAACACCTGGATGGCTGCCGGCTGGGAGGAGAATGAGGGCACTTGCTTGGCAGAATGCTCGTGACTTCCCCTGAGGATGTAAGGGCAGCACCTAGAGCCTTGGGTGGCTAAGGTCAGGTAGCTGTGGCTCCCAGGGGAGACCAGGCAGGCTATGGGGTGGCTCACCTTGCCGGAGCAAGAAGAGTGGCATTGTGTGTGCATTAGCCCAAAGTAATTCCCTTGAACTGTAGAAAACCCCACTCTGGTAGGAAAACCTCATCCTGGTAGGCCCATGCCTAACCCTTGTGCATTTCTAATGGTGAAACATGGAAAAGAATTTTGAATTTGAAAATTCGATTAAACTAGTTGGAAGCTTTAAAAAAACAGGGCCTACCTGGTGGGCCTGGTGAGGAGCAGTGAGCTAACGGATGGAAACTCTCTAGTCTGGCCTGGCTCACTGGCAGACGCTGCTATTATTAGCTCCGGCCTCTGAGGTGGCTCCAGGCTCAGGCTTAGCTGGCTTGGCTGGACTTGGATGCGCAAGGTCCTTCCAATCTCCAAGGCCAGGGGAGGCCTGGAGTTCACTCAACCAGGCTCAGTCTGTCAGTCAGACAGACTCTGTTATGGGACTGGGCACGGGGTCAGGCTGCTGTCACAGCTTGGGATGCCGCTATACCTTTGCACAGGTGGGAACCTTCTTCCCTTCCAAGGCTTCTCCCTTCCGACATAAAGCCTTTTCCGCCCCCACAGTCCAGCTGCCAGGCCAGGCAGCTCAGGGGTCTTGGCAATCCGGGCTGGAGCCTCTAGCTGGAATGATGGATGGGGCCACGTCATCGCCCGCCGGAGAGTGGATTTTGTGTGTGTTTGACATTTATTTACTGTCCGTATAAACACTAACACCTATGAAGCATGCTCGCCGTGTGATAGCTTGGCTGAGGCAGCTCTTAAGTACATAAATTATGTGCACCTCGGTAATGAACGGTTTGACAGGCGGGAAGTTCTATTTACTGCTGGCTGGAGTTTTCGTGTGAAACCCGGGCACCAGCAGGCTGGGATTTGTGCACAGCCATAGACCTGCCTATTCAGACTCCAACTCCCCCCTCCCTTTTTTCTTTTTAAAGAATTTCTGCCCCGTCTTCTCTTTTTTATTCCCCCCTCCTAAAGGTTTGACACAAAGCCTATGTGTAACTTCTCTGCCTGGAGCGAGTTGGGGGAGGAGGTGGCCCATCTGGCGGCTGGTTCTTCTGACGGGTGTGGGCTGGAACAATGTGCAGTTTGACAAATTTCAAGGCAGGCTTATGAAAAAATAACAGTGGCGCAGCAGCCGTCACGGTGAGTGTCCGTCCACCTGTGGGGGGCAGGGGTGCCAGGCTTCGTGAGTCAGGATGCCCAGCAGGGGATTAGGAGGCCCATGTAAATCACCTCCCATCCAACATGTGTTGACATAGCAGGGGACCTACTCCCGAGACCTGTCTCCCAGAGTGGGCGCCTACCAACACCAGGTGTCTTTTGCTGGGATCTGGAGGAATATGCCCTCTGGCATCTGCCCATCTACCATGTCAGCTCTCAAATGCCTGGGATCTGCTGTCAGTCTTCCCATGAAAGAAAGGGGTACTGGGTACCACTCGCTTGGTTGGACTGTGTCCTTAGAGCCCTCGATTCTCCACCTAAAACTGAGGGTAGTGCCAGCTGATGCTCTGGATATTCAGGGAGAAGAAAGCATCCATCGTACTTGGGAGCACAGCAACCCATGACCTGGATTATCTGCGAGGGGCGTCCCCAGAAGAGAGGTCATAGCCCATGGTATGACTCCCTCTTTGGGGTCCCTAGTGCCCATGTGGGAGATACTGGACTATGTCTCTATGAGGTGCTGTCAGCCATCCTGAACATTGCGAGAAGACATAAACGGTCCCTACAGACTAGGAGGTACGGGCAATTGGGCTGAGTCCACCCACCCCTCATAGATCGGGTATGTGTGGCCAGACCAGAGGTGGCAACCTCTCTCACATCCTGACACTGGGACATAGAAGAATGGAGAAAGTGCCCAAGGAAAGAAAGACACACATAAGAGTCTGTCTCCACGGAGCGTTACCATGCCATTCCACATTGCTACTCTCTGGAAGCAGAATGGTGGCCACATTTTGGCCCTGCTCCTCTTAAAATGGTCATATCTCAAATCCTGGACAGCTCTTACTCGGACATTTGTTTTCTTTGTGACCCGAGAAACCTTCCTGTAGATCCTGGGGCCCCATTCTCATTTTCAGACCAGTGGGGTTGAGATCTTCTGGTTCCAAGATAGGTCTGAGGGCCCATGGCAGCAGGTAGTGTGGCCAAGGACAGCAGGGACACAGGTATGCCAGGGGAATTTCCTGCAGGAGAGGAACCGTTGGTTGTAGCTGGCTGGAGGACAAGGCAGGCAGGAGTCATGGGGACATCCTGGCAGGAAAGACAGCATGAACCAAGTCTTGGTCCCTAGTAGATCTTGTTATTTGGCAGTTTGGTGGCTGTGGAGTGCAGAGAACTTGCAGACAAGGTGGGGGGTGCCGCCATCTCCTCACTTGCCAGCATGAGTTTTCTGACCCCTTAGAGGCTCCTAGACACAAGCTACCAAAGTCACAGAACAGTGAATGGAAGCTGGTGCCAGCCACTGGGATGCCCAGCCCTGCTGCGAGCTATTGGGACAGCCACTTAGAGGCCCCCTGGAGTAGGGCCACGTGCCGCCAATTTTATTAAATTCATATTTCCACCTCCGTTCCTCACAAATATCTGTATTTACCATCAAGCTCAGCAGTATTTATTTTCTAAAGTAGTTCTGTTTAAACAAGGGGTTTCTCTCTCAAATTCATCCACTCCAATTTCCTGTGGACCCTCGCCCTCCGCGGAGCTGACATTAATCATTTGCACGACTGCAGATCCTGTGGCTGCCCAGGGCCTCCGGCAGGCGGCAGCTGTGGCGCCGGGGTGTGCCGTGGCTTCCCTTGACTCTTCCAATTAAAGCAAGGAGCAATGGACTCTCGGTCCCAGAAGAGTGACTACAGTAGAAGGTGGTACAGGAGGCAGGACCAGCTCAACAGCTCCCAGCTTCCATTCTGGCTCTGCCATCCTAACTCTGTGACCTTGGCCAGCTCCTTCTCTGGAGTCTAGACTCCAGTTGGCTCTCTGCAGGTGAAGCCAGCTCCACTGTAGATGTAGGGCCCTGCTTTGCATGTACAGAAAACTAGAGTACTACAGGCAAGCCCCTGTTGCATGGCCCTGACATAGCTAACATGCCTGACCCACTGAGGTGGCACATGGAATACCTCTTCTCCTGTTGTTGTTGTGGACTTTGTGCCATTTAGCTACCTGCAGGGAGGGCACCTTGCCCAGGGCTAGCCCTCAGCAACTACCCATCAGGGTTTTCCCCACCCCATGCATGGCTTTCAGGTAGACCTCTTGGAAATGGAAGCTACCTTGAACTTTCAGGAAAGGTGGTGCGTGCACAGAGGGAGTCCTGCCACCCTGCCTGAAAGGGTTGAGTCCTCAGGATGCCCTGGAGTCCCACTGTGTGAGGAGGGGCTACCCTGGGCCAAGGCCGTTCTATCTACTGTAGCTGGTGCTATTCACCTGGCTCCTTCTGAGCAACTCTGTGAGCTGTGAAAACAGCAAGAAGGAATTTAGTTGGTATCCAGGCAGAGGAGAGGCTGAGCACTGGGTGTGTAAATAAAGTGGCTGGGTCAGCCCTGGGCTCCCATGGCAGAGATAGTGGTGCTGATGCTGGGAGTTGTCACACCGCTGGGAAGGCTGATTGAAGGCTTATCACAGTTAGATGCTGTACTAAGCACTGAGCACGTAACATCTCACCCCACCCCCCGCAGTAGCACTACTGGAGTACCATGGGCAGCCTGCATACAGACATGTAGCCTGTAGTAGATTGATGAGCTAGAGGCTGGTCAGCTGAAGAGTGAAAAGCAGGTTGGGAGCAGACTGACCTTGGCTATGGGACATGACTGTTGGGTGTGCTGCTGTCTGCTGCACATTGAGTTAGGCTGGGGAGACAGATACCTGGGAAGGAATCAGCTGCAGGCTCAGATCTCTGGTTGGATGTCTGAAGAAGACAGGGCTGAGGGACTGCCTATCTCTGGTCAGGGGGAGGAAAACCCAACCCGTTGGCAGAACCAACCTATTGTCTCTAAAGGAAGAGATCATATTGGGTGGGAACAGAGAGTGCTATTTCCTGAACAGAGCTCCCGTGTCCAGCAAACATGTTAAAAACAACAGTAAGTCAGCCATAGTCATACAACCTATGCTTTTAATCTGGAGAGGAGGGAAGCACACTGGTGTCATGTCCTTAGCAAATGTCTTGGGATATATCCACCCCAAATTCAGGCTCCTTTCCTTCGACAGCTTTACTCCATCAGCACAGCTTGGCACACCAAACACCTGAGGTTATCTAATGCCCAGAGGCAGAAACGCTTCCCTAATTATCTCAAATACATCTAAATGCCCAGAGGCATCCACAGTTTCCCAGTTATCTCAAATACGTCTTCTTTGGATGTTTGTTTGGTACAGGATTTACCCAGGTGTTGAAGGCTTCACTGGGCTCTTGTTCTGGGCCTCACTGAGCCTTGGCTGTCTTTGTCCCACACTGAGATTTTCAGGCCCTTGCCTGCCTAAACACGCAGGATCCTCTACCCCAGAGATGCTGTGTGCTTCCTCTTCTGTTCAGTTACCCCTCTATTGATGGATGCAGGCACATTTAGGTGGGCCCAGGGCTTTGCTACAAAAACACGGTTGCAATTAACATTCTTTCTGATCATTCCTGTGTGTTTTCTTGGGGACAACAGCTTGACTGGGGATAAGCACTTCCCCTCTCCGAGCCATGACTTCCCCTTGGGGAGGTGTAGGAAAGCTCAGACTGGATCAGTACCTGATATTCAGTGACAAAGGCAGTCACGTGCCTGAAGCCACGTTTTTCTGAGCAGAGATGAGGTAAGGAACGGTGTTTGGTGCGGGGTGGGGGATGGCTCCACTGGTTTTTCTCAAGCTCAATGAAAGAGATACAGGAGTGAGTGGGAATCTCAGACACTCCACAGTATCTGTCCTCTGGGCTGCTCAGGCTGGGGTAGGGCAGTGGGATCCAGTGATCAGGGCAAAAGACATTCAGGGAAGCAGGGCAGAGAAGTCAGGAAGCAGCCACAGCAGGGAAAGGCCCTCCCTTTCCATCTACCTTAAGATGTGAGTACCAGAGGCACAGTCATGGCTGGAGAATGCCGTGACTTGAGAGGTTCTGCAGGAGGAAAAACTTCACTTTCGGTGACTAAAGGGACCAGAGATCATGGTGGGGAGGGGAATGGCACTTCTGCCACGGGAGCCTATCACCTCACAAGTCCCCAAGTGAGGGCACAGATGCAGAGGTCCCATGATGTGGCCAGAAGGGCTCCTTTATCCTCTGATGCCAAAGGACACCTTTAGGAGCACCATGGGTAGATGGGGCCATGCCCAAGACCTCTTCACAGAGTAGGGACATAGGAGAGTATCCTGGGAGGTCACTGAGGTGAGAGCTACAAGGATGATAGAAACGGCATCTTGAGAAAACTCACAGGACTCTCCCAAGGGACAGTGTCAGTTTTGAATAACATCAAGCCCAAGTCAGGCTCATGGAGAGTGGGACCCTGTGGTCAAGGGTCCTCTGTCACAGACAGTGGTTAGAAATGAGCCTGGGACTTCCTGCAGAATGCAGGCTGGAGGGACTATGATCTGGTTTTAAGATGGGGAGACTGGAGTTCAGAGGCGGTCGAAGGAAGGACCTGGCTTCTGTTCTGAGTCATGAGTGTCTTTCCTGGCTCCAGATCGAGAGTCCTAGAAGGCCCAGTAGTCTGGGGTGCTCCCTGGCCCCCAGGTTCCGTACCCAATTCACTCAACACAGACATCGTATTGCTTATTTGTGACCACCTGAATGTCTCATTGGAACCATTTCTGCCATCAACCAGACAGAGTGTCCCTTAAGCAAGGTTCTGGCCGTTTCTAGGAGAGCCCCCATAGCATGGGTGGGGGTGAGGAGAGGCACACAGGTCCCAGTGCAGGGTGCCTTGTCTACCCTGCCTATCACATTCTTTACCCCTGACAACACCTCGGGATGGGGAATAAAAGCACAAAGCCTGTGGCAGGTGGATAATGGGCAGGGATTAGGCCTGAATGACAGGCCTGCCAGTACTTGGGTGGATCCCTGATGAGACTGTCCTGAGCATGAGAGGGAAGGGTGGGGCTGGGATGCAATGAAAGCTGGGTATCTGTCCTCACGGAGTGGCCTAACCTGGCTGTGCTCTAGGATGCCCTTGGTCCATGGATAATTAATTAATGGATACTCTAAGACTCTTGCACCCTTATTCTGTTTCCACTGCCAAAGCTCCCTTGCTGGAAGCTGCCACGTGGAGATCCGGTCCCCAGGCCCCTAGGGGAGTAGATGCCTTTTGCCCAATCCTACTGCCCCTTATGGCTTCTGAAAGATCCCTGGACAGGGGTATGGCTATTCACTGTGTAGATAAGCAAACCGGAGCCACCAGTGAGACTTGTGACTGATGTCTCCAGGGACGATGACCTGGGGATCCTCTTCTGGGAGGTACTAGGAGGTAGGCAGAGTTCACTTTTCCTCCTACTCTGGGTATTGAGATCTGTTGCTTTTCTAGGATTCAGGCCTTCTGGCCCCTTGCACCTTCTTGAGGCTGGAATACCAGAGTCAAAGCCCTCTAAGAACGGAGGGCTGTGAAGGCACCCAGGCCCTGGAGGGTGCCTCCAGGAGCCAGCATAACACAAGGTAAGCAGGGCTCCCAAGTTGTGGAGGGGGCTTTGTGGTGCGTCATCAGTGTCAGCCCTCCAGCCCTCATGAGGCAGGGAGTTCCACTGGCGGTGAACTTTAGCCTGTGATGGAGGGAGGCGTTACCTTACACTCTGGGGGCTAGAAAACCAGCCCTGGAGTGAGAGGCTGTCTCTAAGAACATCACCACAAGTGGATGTTGTCCAACTGGAGCTGGACAACACTCAGTAACAGCAAGGATGCTCTGCCATCCTACCCTAGTTCCAAACCCAAGTCAGCCTTTGAGGTTGGGGCCCCATGCAACCCAGACCAGCCGTGGGTACAGCACAACACAGCATTATAAACTTACTTAAAACATTATGAAGTTCTTTTTGCAATATATTACACAGTTCTTGAGTGTGCACTTTGTAGATGGCAACTTTGTAGGTGACTGGTTGACACAGCTAGGAAAGGGTGGGATTCCATTGTCTCCTGGGTCCTAGCTCCTGGTAGACATATTCCTGATCTGCTTGTCTAAACTAACTCAACCAATTGTCACATGAATGCTTTTGCAGATGTCATGTCACAAATTAGGTGGCCTTAGCTAACCACCAGATTACTTCGGGTGGGCCTGGGAGCAGGAGAGCCCCTCCCATCTGATTTGACATCAGAGGGAGGTTAGGAACTAGAAGCAGAGAAAGGGTTCTGTCAGGCAGTTTCTCCTTTTTTGCCCTTAAAGACAGAGGGCAGAATAATAAGGAATGTGTCGAGGGGGCAGGAACTAAATGCTCCGAGAAAGCGAGGTCTCCTTACTGCAGTCTCAAGGGTCTGAATTCTGACAGCAACAAGAAGCTTGGAGGTGAATCTGTGCACCCCCCACCCCAGTGTCTCCAGATGGCAACTGAGCCTGGTTGGTAATTCGATTAACTTTGTGAGACTCTGAGTAAAGAACCCAGCCATGCCTGCCAACCATAATGCCTGGATGGGTCAGCAAGATCAGAGGAGACTCAAAGAACCTCAGTAGACAATTGAGCAGAAGCAAAGAGTTGGGGCTTTCAGTCACTGAGTGGCGGGGGTAACTTGTTACATGGCAGGAGCTGGCTGATGCATTTATCGGCAGCCATACCTGTGAGGAGAAGCCTGAGATATGGAATGTGGGCCATTTGGGGGCTCGGAGTCTATAGGTTGGAGGTCAGGATGTTCGATAAGGATGCTCTGAGTGAGGGTAGGCAGAAAAGTGGAGAAGAGCACCCGTTCTCCAGGAACTTAGGGGTGTGCTGGAAGTCAGGGCAGCAAAGGCAGGTGATTCTGAGGGTGAGCAGAGGCAGAACCCCAGGGGCTCTGTCTGAGAGCAGTGAGCAGCTGTAGTAGACTTAGATATTCTGGAATATTTGTGGTTGGGCCTGGAAAGATTGGGTCCTTCTCTCAGGCAGCTAGAGTGAAGGGTGATGGAGAAGGGGAGAAATAGGGGCCAGAGGGAGCAATCAGAAAAAAAATGGGGACCTTACCTAGACAGCATGTTCTCCAGTGTCTTTGAAGAGTGTCCGTGGTAAAGTGAAGCTGGAAGGGGTGGTGGTAAGAGGCTGTTATAGAGGCTTGTTGGGATGCACCTCAGACAACAAAAGGTGTGCTTAGGTTTCTGCATGTCCTCTGCCCAGAGTAGACCGTGCTTTATCAAAGGAGGGACTGCCTCAGGGACCAGGGAATAGGGATCCTGGTCCCAGCAGAAGGTCTCTCAGGTGGCATGTGTGACTTTCTGGGCTGTAGAGATACTCACAACCCCCAGGCAACTTTGTGTAGACAAAGGAACCTTTGGATCATTTAAAAAAAGAGTTCTATTTAGTTTGACTCTTCATGTATATGAGTGTTTCACTTGCATGTACGTCTATGTATGTACTTTTGCCTGCCTGCATGTACCTCGTGCATGCCTAGTGCCCACAAAGGCTGGAAGATGGAAATACAGATGTTGCGAGCCACCACATGGATGCTGGGAATTCAAGCCTGATCCTCTAGGAAAGAGCCTGTGCTCTTTACTGCTGAGCCCTCTCTCCGGCCCCCTTTACACCATTTGATACTCCAGGGAACATGAACTAAAGAGGGTGGGTGGCCTGTCAGGTTGCACAGCTAGTCAGTGGCCCGGAAGGACTTCATAGAGGCTAAGGGCACGTTTATGTCCTCATATGAGAAAAGGGTCCTCAGGCTCATTCCCTTCCTCCATCTTGTCCCTCCCCCCACCTTAAGACGAGAGAGCTGGAAGTGCTCTCACTGCCTGGAAAGCTCCTGACCACACGAGAAACCAATTTTTGCTTCCACTTATGCAAAATAAAATAAAATAAAATAACCCCAAAGTATTTGAAGTTCTGCCTGCCTTGGCTGCCTTCCCTTGGGAGTGGGGCTGGAACTGCCCTAGAATTTGCTGGGGGAGGCTGGTTTGTGATGCCCGCCCCCGGGGGAGGGGAAAGCCTAGCCGCTGGTGCTCAGTAACATCAGTCTTCTCCCAAAACAGTCCTGCCGTGGCACTGACGTGGGTCCCCACCCTAGAGAGCCAGGGCCTTCAGACATAGGCTCTTCATCTCAGGATCCTAGACAATAGAAACGTAGACACGACCCTGAGGAGTGTCCTCATTATTTAGAAGGCCATCTATGATTGACCAGCAAGGGGCTCTAAAAACAAGAGCAAGCAACTCCCTCTGCACAGAGCGCCCCATGCTGGGGCACTGTCCAGACTGTCTCTGCTGCCCCCTCCCACTTTTCAGGGTGTGTTCAAGGTGTCCAAGTCTTGGGTGGCCCCTCTCCCAACTTGTGTTCAAGACTCTTTTGTCTGTCACTTGCTTTGGCTCCTGGTTCTGCTCCCCAGAAGGGGCCCTCTGAGCAGCCCCAGTGACCTGTTTCTAAATGAGCCTTGGTGGCTCTACCTTTCTTTGGTGGGGCTGGGGAGTGGCGAGTGGGGCAGTGGCCCTGTCGGAGCCAGTCTGCAGGACAGCAGAGGATTCGGCCTTGTGTGAGGGTCTGATGGCACAGGAAGCTGGTCCCTGAGTGGGCAGCTGTGGCCATGCGCTTTATGAGATAATTTTCACATTTCTGCCTTTGGTCTGTGCTTTCTACCCAAGGCTTGTCTGTCCTGATCACCCATCTTGTTCTGTCACTGAGATGGGCTGAACTGCAGCCCCAGGTTCTTAGGCTGATGCTCTAAGCTCCTGTGTTCCAGTTTGAGCACGTGACCTTATTTAGAGATCAGGACTTTAGAGACCACTAAAAGCACCAAACTACAGTGGCATCAGGAAGTGCTCTCTCTCTCTCTGTGTGTCTCTGTATGTGTGTGTGTCTCTCTCTCTTCCCCTCCCTCCCTCTCTTACTCCGCCCCCACCTATTTCTTTCCCCCTCTCCCTATTCTCCCTCCCTGCTCTCTACTCCTTTGCTCTCTCCTTTTCTTTTTCTTCTTTCTCCCTTCTCTTTTTTTCAGCTTTTACTTCTCTTTCCTCTTCCTCCTCTAGCTCTTGCTTCCCCCCTCCTCCTTTTCTTTCTTTCTTTCTTTCTTTCTTTCTTTCTTTCTTTCTTTCTTTCTTTCTTTCTTTCTTTCTTTCTTTCTTTCTATACAGGGTTTCTCTGTAGCTTTGGGGCCTGTCCTGGAACCAGCTCTTGTAGGCCAGGCTGGCCTTGAACTCAGAGATCCGCCTGCCTCTGCCTCCCGAGTGCTGGGACAAAGGCCAAGTTTGGGCACTGAGGCACAGGAGCTGGTTCTGCCAGGCTCCACCCTTAGCCTCCCTGCCCCGCCTCAGCCCTTTAGTGCTTTGAGCTTTGTTTCACAGAAGGAAAACCATCATAACCTGGCATACCTGCTCTCACCATGAGGATACTGGCCTTCTGAGAAGGATGTGGTCCTAAACTTAGGGTGGGAAGGTGCAGGTGGGCTCCAACAGTCCTCTCTGCAGACTCTGCTGTGACCCAGGGATGGGAGGGTTTCTTCCTCTTGCCTTTGCTCCTCCAATACTCTGTTTCATGCCAGTGCTTGGCCAGAGTTCCCGGGGGTAGGGTCAGAGCCACTGAGTCACAGATGCCTTGAAGTCCCCTGTAAGTGGGCACCAGGCAGGCTTCCTGGAGGAGCTCGGACAGGGAGCTCCGCAGGGGTTGCTGGCTAGATCCTTGGCGTCTGGAAAGGTAGTGTGTTTCCATCCAGAACCTCATGTGTTAAGTTCCCCCATATGGCCTCTTAGAATGTGAATACCAGCCCAAGCTGCCTGCCTATAGCTCCTTTACTTTCTATCCTCAGTGGGCCTGGAACCTGAACTCCAAGGCATGGCATTGAGCTTGTCTCCCTGGGTACTGGGTTCTCATAGCCCTAATCTAGCAGGCAGCACACACGAGTCCTGCCTGTTCTAACTCTCCCACTCCTGTGGCCCCCACCTGCAGAAGGGAGATGCACCCACCCCTTGGCCTCCCTGAGGCTGCGGAAACAGCTCATTACACCCGGTGCCGATAATGGCCCCACAATTGAATTAAGAGAGTTCACGGGAAGCCCGGGCATGAAATCCGTTTCCGTAAAAGTCCAAATTTGGGACAGTGGTGGGGAGTAGAGCGAGGAGGGAGGAAAGTCCACAAAAATAATAATAAAAAAACCCCACATCTCCTGCATTTGTTTCCAATTCCCCATCCAGAGCCACGACTCCCTCCCAACTTGCCCAAGGACCTTGGGCTGAGGGCCAGACACTGCATTGTAATTCTCTCTCATTAATGGGTAATTTCCCTTCATGTGAAGGGAGGTAGAGGGAACCCTTTGTGGGAGACAGGCTGCAATGACCCTGGGTCTAGAGTCTCTCTGGTCAGATGGGCACAGCCTGCCCACTGCTGTTAGTAGCAGCCACAGGCACCTTCTCAGGGCCTCACTGGACTAGTGACAGATCTCCACAGAAAGGGAAACTGAGGCCGGAGCCAGCTGAGGCTTGTTCTAACACATCAGCTGATAACAGCCTTTCTGCAGAGGGTCCAGGAACGGACACAGTAGACAGCATATCCTTAAATTACTCGTTGTTCTAGCGGTGTGGGGGGTCAGAGGCCAGAGCAGGGCTGGCTCAGCTGGCCTGGATGGGAATCTAACCCCATCTCCAGTGGCTTGGGGGCATCTGGCCTCTGTACACTGAGCCTCAATTTCTCCGTTGCACTTGGAGATGGTTTCTAGTGTGGTTCATCACCTAACGTGGGTAAATCTGACTACCTGGGGCAGCTGTGCATTTCCGGAATTTCTCACTCTTGGAGTTCTTCCTCGCTCTCTGGCTGTTTGCTAGCAATCACCTGCAGAGTGTCCAGGGAATGACCATTGTAGTCTTAGCTACTGTCCCCATGCCTTTAATCCCAGCACTTGGGAGGCAGAGGCAGGCAGATCTCTGTGAGTTCGAGGCCAGCCTGGTCTACAGAGTGAGTTCCAGGATAGTCAAAGATACACAGAGAAACCCTGTCTTGAAACCCAATCCTCCAAAAAAGACCCAGTTCACTATTGGGGACACAGTCCCTCTCATTGGAAACAGACTTAACTGAGTTAAGGATGCTCTGTGCGAGAGGCATAAAAGGCATGAGAGGCCCTACTTGTCCCTGTGTGGTGTGCTGAGCCTGGGCCTTTCCCATGACTTCAGGAGACCTGTCTGCCCATGGGGCAGCTGGAAACACCTGCAAAGCAGCCTCAGGGATGACCTCCGACTCAGGACAGGTGGGATTTTCAAGTGAAGGAGATATTGCTACCGTCTGTGCAGAAACATGTAGCACTTACAGCTTCATTGTCTACTAGACCCAGATAGGTCTCTGGTACCAGGTCCCCAAGTGGCTGCAGGGAGATGCTAGCCAAAGCCAGGCCCAGCTCAACTCAGTTCAGAATGACTCAGGTATGGAGATGGGAATGAGAGGCAACAGGGCTCAGAGTCCCGATGAGGGATCCTCAAGAGAAACACTTTTAGCATCCCTGGACAGGTGGGACCTTGAGGTACTCAGGGACCGGCCAGGATAGCTCACGGAAACAACCGAGAAAGCCAACAGTCCAGTTAGAGCAGATTCCAAGCCGTAGTCCTGGGGGACAAGGCAGTGGTGTGACTAAAGGACACAATGTGGGGCTAATAGAAAGCAAACAGCCCTCCGTGCTGCGGAGAGCCTAGAGTGCGCAGTATTTTCTCAGGAGCTCCGTGTCGGCCTGAGTGCTCAGCCTGGGCTGAGCTGTCAATCACTGCCCTGTTGTTTGTCTAACCTCGCCAAGTGTGTTTTTTCTTTATTAGCAGAACACAGATAGGGAAGCAGATCTGTCCTCAGATGCAAGGCTGCAGGAATTTGTCCTAGCAGCAGAGCAGGGAGGAAGGTGGGCAAGGACCCATCCTCTCCAGTGAGACTGTTCAGAGCTCTTGGCCATGCCTGACTAGAGCAGAGTGTACCATGGCTATCCTCTCTGGATTCTTGAAGTCCCCCCAGGGGCAGCAATTATGGTCATTTTGCAAGTGTGGTGCTGGGCTAGTGGGGGTCTGGCCCACCCAGAACCACACTGCCAGAGAGACAGGACCTGGAAGGTCTTAACCACATTTCACCCCTGTCCTGTGCCTCTGGGATGATCTGAGTCTATATAGCCTGTGCGGCCGACCTCTTGCTCACTCGAGCTGCCTCCTGAAGTAGGACTGGGCCTTCAGTCCTGCTCTGGGGCTGATTTGGAGGTCAGCAAGCATCTCATGGGAAGGGTCAGATAATGCACATTGGGATTTTGCAGGTCACTTCGTTGTGATTCCTGAATTGTGATTTTGGTTTTTTGTTTGTTTTATTTTTGTTCTTTCAGTGTTGGAGATAGAAGCCATTGGTGGACAAGCACTCTACCACCGAGTCACAGTACTGCCTAATTCCTTTTGTAGTGTGAAAATATCCATAGGTGCTATAGAAAGGGGAATGATTGTGTATCACTAAAATCTTATCTACAAATAAAGATCCCTCTGGTCAGTCCCAGCCTACATTGAACAAGAACTTCTTAGGCCTCTGACTTTCTCCAGGCAGTTCTAATGTGTTAGTGTAGGTTGGGTGGCTTAAACAGCAAACATGTATTTCTCAGCATCTTCTGGCTAGAGATCCAGGCCACTGCGTGAGCAGATCCAGGGCTGGTTAACCAGGATTTAGATAGTCTGCTTTTTACTGTGCATCAATTATGACCAAGAGCAGAGGAGAAACAGGCTTTTAGTTTCTCTCTCTCTCTCTCAGTTGTAGTGTGTGTGTGTGTGTATGTGTGTGTATGTGTGTGTGTATGTGTGTGTGTATGTGTGTGTGTGTGTGTGTGTATGTATGTGTGTGTGCGCGCTGTACTGTGTGTTTGGATACTCATGCTACAGCATGCATATGGAGATCAGATGACAGCTAGCGGGATTCATTTCTCTCTATCTTGTGGGCCTCAGGGATCAAACTCAGGTCATTGGGCTTTGCAGCAAGCATTCTGAGGTGCTCAATATTGCTTGTCAATATGACAGGATCCAGCCTCACCTAGGAGTCAAGATCCTGGCATGTCTGTGGTAGACTGATTTTCTACCTTATGTTAGCTGAAGCGAGAAGACCTTCCCTCAGTGTGGGTGGCACCATTACATTGGCTGGAGCCCAGAATAAATAAGAAGGAAGAAGTGAGCTGAACACTAGCATTTTTCTCTCTCTGCTTCCCGGCTGAAGATGTGCCCGTCTCTGTGTTTACTTCGCCATGATGGACTGTACCCTCGAACCGTGGAACCGAAAGAACCCTTCCTTCCTCAAGTTGCTTGGCCAGGTATTTTGTCACAGCAATGGGATAGTAACTGACACTGACATTGAGTTCATATAATTTCTAGTGTGTATTTCAATGACACATTCCTTATCCTATTAATTCTCAAATTGTGACAAATATATCCCAAAACTAAATTTGCTGTTTTTAACTGTTCTTAGTGAACAGTTCTGGGGTCCTTTGTCATATCTGCAGTGTCACACAGCCATCATCACTGTCTAGTTCCAGAAAGTTCACACACTCCAGCCAAAACTCTATCAGGCATGAATTCCCCCCTTTTCTACCCCAGCCCCACCCAGCACTCAGAGACAGCTCACCAAGCTTTTATATCTACAAACTGACCACTTCAAGGTCTTCCCTCTTGTGTCTGGTCCATCTCTCGTGATGTGCCATTTTCCAGGTTCACCCATGTGCCGGCACGTGCCACAGCCACTCCTTCCTGAGGCTGAGCAATCTCCCACTGTCTATGTGCATCACATTGCGTTCGTGCTCTTGTCTGTGCTTTGACACCTGGGAGGCTCTCCCCTTTTGATTATTTAAATACGATTACAGCGGATATTAACATATAAATAAGGATCACTCTGAGCCCTTTCTTAGTTCTTTGGGATTTTCCTGGATACAGTCAGTTCTGTGGTCTAGCTTTTGAAGAGTGTCTAGGCCATTTCCCACAGTGGGTGCAGCACCGTATGTCACCATAATAATGCATGGAGGCTCTAACTTCTCCATATTCTTGTAGACCTTGCTATTTTCTGCTTCATTTGTTTGGTTTTCACTATGGACATCTGAATGGGTATGCCGTGTCTCTCACCTTGAGTTCCGTGGACAGTCCCCTAACACGAGGGTAACTAGGCATCATTTCATGTACTTGTTGCCCTTTTGTGTAGAAATGCCTGTTGTCCTTTGTCCGTTTTGGGATTGGATTTTTGTTGTTGAAGTATTGCAGTTCTTCAATATTTTGCATATTAAGTCATGATCAGATATGTGATTTGCAATGATTTTGTCCCATTCTGCAGGTAATCTTTCCTGCCTTCCCCACCTTCCCTGTCTTTCTCTCTAATCGAAAACAGGGTCTCACTATGTAGTCCAGGCATCATATTCACGATTCTTCTGCTTCTGTGTGTCCATGTACTTGTTACTTTCTGCCATTGTGAGCCTAGGACCCGACACAGACAACTTCCGGGGAGAATGATTTGATTTGGATCACAGTTTCAGAGAATTAAGTCAATAATCGTTTGGTCCTGTGTGGTTGGGCAGCTGTTTAGATTGTAGTGGACCAGGAAGCAGAGTAGGGGGTGGAGGTATTGGGAGGGGTGGGACCAGGAAGCAGAGTGGGGGGAGTGGGGGTATTGGGGAGGTGGAGCCAGGAAGCAGAGTGAGGGAAGTAGGGGTGTTGGGGAGTTGGGGCCAGGAAGCAGAGTGGGGGGTGGAGGTATTGGGGAGGTGGGGGCGGAGGATGCTGAACGTTGAAGCTCAGCTTCTTTCCTTCTTCTCTTCTTAGCCCATCCAGGCCCCAGAGCCACAGGATGGTGCTGCCCACATCTAAGGTCCATCCTCTCTGAATACTCTCCAGATAAACCCAGAGCTGGGCTCCCCATGTTGGGGGCTGCTGTGCTCGCCCATGTTGGGGGTGAGAGCCTTCGGCGCACCTGTGTTCCGGTGTCTGCCACCATGACATGCTTTTTACTTTCTTTGGTGCATAAAGTTTTCAATCTGAAGTTCAAGCTAGCTCTTTATTGTTACATCGATCACACTTTGGTATCATTTCAATCCATCGCCAAATCTAAGGTCATAAATATCTACCCTTGTGTTTTATTCTGAGAGTGTTAGAGTATTAGCTGTTATACTCAGGCCATTGATCCAGTTTGAGTTAGTTACTTTTTGCTGGTCGGCTTTTATTTGTTTGTTTTTGAGGCTGACCTCTAACTCCTGGTCCTCCCACCCGAGTGTAGGACTGCAGGCATGTTGCCACCTGCCTGGCTTGAGGTTTTTTGTTTTGCTTTCGGTGCTGGGGCTTAAATCCAGAGCCTTGCGTATGTTAGGCAAGAGCTCTGCCACTGAACTACATCCACAGCCTTGCTCTTTGAAGATAGGATCTCTTACTGAAACCTGAGTTCTTCCATTAGCTAGACTGGCTCGTGAGCCATGCAGACCTGCCTGTCTCCATTTCTCCAACACTAGGGTCACAGGTATGTATTACCATGCTTGGCGTTTACGTGAGGGCTAGAGATCACGCTGGATCCTCAAGCTTGCACGTCAGGCACTTTGCTGATCGAGTCACTGCCCTAGTCCCTTGGCTCCGTATTTTAATCTTCATTTCTTTGTGTTTCTCTCCAAGACATAGCCCAGCACAAAGTGGGAGGGCCCCAAAACCACCACAAGGTTTCTGCTGTTGTTGTTGTTTCTTTCCTTTTAATATATGTTCAAATTCCCGTATATGTGCGCATGTGTGCATGTGGAGGCCAGTGGACAGCCTTGAGTGTCATCTTCAGGAATGCTATCCATCTTCTTTGAGACAAGGCTTCTTATTGCCCTGGAACTTTCCAAGTAGGCTAGGCTGGCTGTCTAGCAAGCCCCAGGCATCCTCATCTTTGCCTTGCCAAGTAGGCTAGGCTGGCTCTCCAGTGAGCCCCAGGGATCCTTTCCTGCACTGGGATTGTCGGCCTGTGCCATCACAGCTTTTCAACATGTGAGTAAGTTCTGGAGCTGGACTCCAGCCCTCGAGCTTGTGAGACGAGCACTTTCCTGCTTGAGTTATCTCCCTAGCTCCTATAGGTGCCTTTCTTGACAGCTCATTCTGTCTATTCCCAGCCCGGCGGCTGCCACACTCTGCCCCTCTCTCCAGCCCCCCCTCCCGTCCAGGACATGCTAACTTTGTTACTCTCTCAGGAAGTCCCCAGAGTCTCATCTCTGCAAGCAGCTGTAGTTTCCACCGTTCTACCGAAGCCAATGCTTAGCCTTCTAGCCGGAAGGGTCCTGACTCACTTCAGAACCTCACTCGGGACAGTCACAGATCTCAAGCAGAGCCAGTGTTTAAGTGACTCAAGATGAAAAAGCACCAAAATCTGAGAAATCACTGCCATGTGTGAAGCTGGCCAGTGGCCAAAATGCTTCCTGTGGGGGGCACACTGTGTGTTCATGCCCAGTGGGGATTGACATGTTCCTGGTTGATCATCACAGGACTGATAAAGCCTGCTGTATGAATTCTGGGGTGCTCCCCATCCTTTGCATGCACAGCTCCTGCCATGGTCTGCCAAGTACCCTTAAAGCTCACTCTGGAAATGTGGTGACAGATGGCGCAGAAAGGCAGAGCTGGTAGGATTTGTTATGGCTGCTGTATTTTAGAACATGACGATCAAGTGCCTCTATGTGTTTAGTCAATAAAGACCACTGAGACATGACTGAATTTGGTGGCTTAGGATGGGTGCTGGTTACATGTGATTTGCTGGATAGGGTCTTATCTCAGAACACCTGGCTGGAAAGATGGAGATCATTGCAGGGCAACTGGGGACAGGGTCTGAGGACAGCTTCCTGGAGAAGCAGATTCTGAGAGGACTATTAAATAAAACAGTTAAGGAAGCCAGGGACGGTGAGATAGGCCTGTAATCCCAGCACATGAGAAGCTGATGCAGGGGGATTCCAAGTTTGAGGCCATATTGGGATACATATTTAGACTCCATCTCTAAAAGTCTAAAATCTGCAGCAGCAGCGTGCTGAGGCACGTGTGGAACCCTTCACAGCAGAGGCCAGGTGAGGCTAGAGACCTCAGCAAGAGAGGACCCATCAGTGAGGCTTGGGATGCAGGTATACCCTCACCCCCGCTGCCTGCAGCAGCTCCGCCTCTGCCTGTGAATTTGAGTTCATCACTAGGAAAGGAGAAGATAAGAGAGCTGGCTTCCAAAGCTGGCAAAGCAGAGGGTCAAGTTCCATCCATCCCAGTCTCATCCCCCAGAGAGTGAACCCAGGGCTGTGTCAGTGCTGGGGACCAGCCCGTGGGCCTGCGACAGCATGAGAGCCCAATACTGTATGCATGTTGGAGGTGCTGTTTATATAGTATATATGCATGTTCTGTGCAGTACATATATGTACATATGTTTTGGGGTGTTTGTGTATGAGTGTTTTATGTGGTACATATGCAGCACCTGTGTGTGAATGTGTAAGATGCATGTGGAAAGGTGCAGTGTGTGGTGTTTGGTGTTCTGAGTGTGTGTTTATGTGATATGTATGGTGTGTGATGTGTGTGCATGTAATTTTCTTGGTGTGTACATGTGTATCTGAGTGGTTGATGTGTGTGTGTGTGTGTGTGTGTGTGTGTGTGTGTGTATGAGATCTATGAGATTTTTGTTCTCCTATCTCCTAAGATTAATACTTCCAGCCTTGCTTAGTTGCTGACATGGCTGTGAGGCCTGCACCTGGTCACCTTGGACTGCGTCTTCCTTCTGACCTTGGCATCCTGGGCAAGGATCACACAGGTGGGAGTGTCATGCTGTCTGGGGCCCAGATGCTTTTTGTCCAGAGTGGGTGGTAATGGGCAGTGGGAGTGGGGTAGGGGGCAGAATTTGGACAAAGGTCCTGCTGCCAGTCCTGCGACTGATATAGTACCCCTTGTCTAGACCATATCCGTGGCTAGGGCTCCCTACAATCATCTCTTGCTACTTCTGGGGCAATCATAGAGGAAGGACTTATGGAGTAAAAAGTGGCCTTGTCCCTATGAGCTCTCTTGGGGTTCTTGCTGACCATACAGGGGACGCAAGCAGCCTTGGATATTAGCTGTGCCCAGTTCTCATTCCTATGAATTCTTTGTTTGAAGAGTGTTGTTCATTGGTGGGAGCTCCAAGAGTCTTTGTGTCTGATGTTCCCATGGTACCTATTCTCCAAATGTGTGGTGGCCCCCTGCACAGCAGAAATTTCTGGAAGACTCAGGATATCAAGTCATCTTCATACCCCATGATGACAGTGTTTGATGTCTTTTATGCATCAAATTTCAGACACTGTTTTCATATAGTATGCCTGCCTTAACCACTGTGCTCACTTGGAGTTGTACACAAATATACATGAACATACCCCATACACACATATACACAAATGCAAGGCATGGATACTCACATGTACATGCATATTAACACACAATCATATATGTATGTTACACAATACATACTGCCCACAATACACAAGGCACACAATTTTCACACACATATACATACATACATATTGCATATCATATAAACATATGCACAATACATATGCATACATATACATAATGCAAACATATGTACACAAGTGCCCTCCATATGGCAAACAGAGAAATACAGCATACACATAATACACATCTGTATACCTTCTATACCTACTTGCATACACATATACACATGTGTACACATACATATTTACACATGTACCACTTAGATACATACATAACTGGTGTAGGAGGGTCCTTTTGTATTTGGGTTGTTTTATTGGTTAATAAAGAGACTGTCTTGGCCTTTTGATAGGACAGGACTTAGATAAACAGGGAAAAGAGAACAAAATACTGGGAAGGGACAGAGTCAGAGAGAGCCGCCCGCCATGAAGCTCCCAGGTCAGACACGCTGAATCTTTCCCAGTAAGCCATGACTCGTGGTGACACACAGATTATTAAAAATGGGTTAAACATTATATGTGAGGGTTAGCCAATAAGAGGCTAGAGCTAATGGGCCCAGGCAGTATTTCAATGAATACAGTTTCTGTATAATTATTTTGGGTATAAGCTAGCCAGACACCGGGAACGCAGCCCTCTCCTCCCTACTACACATAACAGACATACATTCACAGATACACAGATGCAGATGCTGTATATCATACATGCACACATGATATACACATAAACAAATGAATATAAATGCACTCACATACACACTACACATACATGTACATCAGAAGCATATATGAGCACAATTTATTTCAATCACCTTCATCTTCTCCATTCATCACGGTGTGGCTAAACCATGAGGAGCTGTCACCTTCCATCTCCCAAGCTCTCCTGGACTGCCTAGGGTGAGTTGATAGCCATCTTACAGAAAGAAACCAAGGACCTTTGGGAGAAAAATGGCCCCTTCTCAGAGGGGTCAGTGTCTGGAAGATGGTCTCGGACACTGAGATTTTCAGGGCCCATGTGAGCTGGCAGGGATTGGCAAGGGATGGATTTGTTGCAGGTGTAAACAAGCATCTCAGACTTACTTGAGAGTTTGGGAGATATGCCTTAACCCCCCGACCTCAACATGTAGTGGGGAGATGCAGGATTGGAGGGAGGAGTTTGGAGACCAGAGGCTGCTGGAGACCTTGAGGCAGCAACCTCCACAGGAGGGGAGCAGCTGCAGGCCATCCTTGCAGGGTATGGGGCTTGTGGAGTGGGAGGGGGGAGCTTCAGGAATTGGAGGGGCTGTAAGAAGGCGCTCCTCTTTCTGGAACTGGCCCTCAGGAAATCACTTTCAGCTTCACCTTGGTCCCGCTATAGTGACTGCTGAAGGGAAATGGCCTTTTACAAGAAATTGCTTCAATTTTCAATTTTCTCCATGTTAGAACAGCACTGGGCCACACGAGCTCAGTGGGAGGCGGCTCACAGGTGTGGCCAGTGCTCAGGATGGTCTCCAGGAGGGACCAGCTCTCTGAATCCCAGATTCCAGTGAGAGGAGGAGAGATTCAGAGGTCTGTAGCCTTGACCCAGCCCCCAGCCTGTGGGTATTCCTCCCTGAGTGTGGCTAGCCTTACCCCAGAGGCTGGCTTCCTTGTAGCACCTAACTGTTCATAGCCTCCCACCTCCTAACAGTCCATCACCCAACTCCTCTATGGGTGAAGGCCCAGGCATGAATGAACGGGTCACCTGGGAACCAGGGGTTCTCATCCTACCCACAGCATCCCGAAGATAGAGCAAAGCAAGCAATGCCCATTTGGGAGTTCATTCTTGTGCAGGGGAAGAATGGGGGTGACTAGAAAGAACGGGGTCATGGAATGTGAGGACCCCCCCATCCCCAGAAAGATGATGCTGGGCAGCTCTGCAAAGACAACAGCCAGGCAGAGTCTCCGGTAAGAGCTACAGTGAAACTCAGACTGCAGCCCCGTGCCTGCTCCTTGGGTGGCCCTCTGGGTAAGGGGGTCCTGGAGAGTAGGCAGCTTCTACTGAGGCTGAGGGCTTTCTGGACTGTTGGACAGAACAGACAGACAGAAAGATAGCTGGGATGAGGCCAGGAATGGATCTTTCTGTGGCCTGGGATAGGGGTAGACATTGACAGCTGGGCCTGCTGGTTCCCAAAGAGCAAGCTTTTCCCTCCCCAGGAAGCTGGGCCCTCTGGGAGGTTTCCCTTCTGTTCCCTGTGTGGCTTGTCTAGAGTATAAAGACGACTCTCCCCAAGGCTCCTTTGTCCCCATCTTCTACAGCAGTGTTCCCTTTGCCACCCCATCCTCCCTTGGTCCAGGAGACCATGCCATTCACTCCGTGATGGACCTGAATGTCACTCATACACCAAAGAGGCTCAACCTTGTCACCTTCCTGAATCTCTCTGGAGCCAGGCAAAGGAGGGCTGCCTGACTGGACCTAGGATCCATCCACATGACTGCAGGCCCTCTGCCACATGTCTGGGCAGACATGTTCCTGGCCCTGGATGCTCCTGCTGCCTGAGCCTTGCTGCCTCAGTTTCCCCAATTGCTAGAAATCTTCAGGAAGTGAGACCGCTATCCAACAGGGCACCTAGTATCCATCAACCTTCTTATCAAGCCAGGTTTAAGCTCATGGGCACATCCACAAGACATGGGAAACCTGGCCTGGATTTAGAAATTATTCCCATAAGACTCACAGGAGCCTCATGGGCAGGACAAGCACCTGCTTTCCAGTCCCTGGGGTAATGTTTGATCTATGTCTCTTGGCCTAGCCACTTGTCCACCCCTCCCATTTCCAGATACTAACAGGGCTGCCCCCAAAGCAAAGGTCTCTACCAGGCCTTGCTCCAGCACCATCCCCAGACCCTTGGGAGCCTCTGTGACTGAGGCAGAGTCGGCCCCCACACCATCAACCTTTCTCCACCTCTGGAACCTGCTCTCTCCTGGGGTCTCTGCCCAACTTGGGTTCCACACTCCTGCCTCACATTCTGATGTGGTCAGTTCCTATTGCTCCTCTCCAACTCTGCTCTCATGGCGTCACTGCCGTGCAGCCCACTGTGACTTCTCCCATCTTGGTTGAATGTGGTACTCCTCACGCCTGTACCTGCCTTTCCTCTTTCCTCCAGGCTGAGAGTGGCTGTATCTAAGGACCTCAGATACCAGGCCTGAGGCAGAAGGAAGGAGGCAGGATTGGGTCAGGGGCTTTGCTTGGCCTGTGTCTGAGGAGAACTGGAAGGT
>PVIU01000719.1:28049-70236 GCA_004026605.1 Ondatra zibethicus
GAGAGAGAGAGAGAGAGAGAGAGAGAGAGAGAGAGAGAGAGAGAGAGAGAGAGAGAGAGAGAGAGGATAGAGAGAGACAGAGAGAGACAAAGGGAGCCAGGGCAAGAAGGGCTGGGAGGAAAGAGAGAGCAGGCCAGGGAGGGGGAGGGGCAGCATGGTCCGGGTTGGGGGGACCCTGACCCCAGCACGGGGGCCCAGCAGGCTCACCGCCCCGCTGAGCTCAGGTTTCAGGGCTTGGAGCGCCCAGATTCGGTAACAAATGCATGTGTAACGTATTATGAAGAAAGCCTTAAAAAGCCCTCGTTTATCGCTGTTTACGTTATGTGATTGAGGGGAGAATTTGCCAAGACCAAAGGTTACTGCTGGTGTTTCTGTGACGAATATTACCTCAAACTAAGGCAATTAGCTTCAAGGAAGCGTGCGCTGCCTCGGGAGGGTTCTCCAGAGCGAAAGGCCTGATGGATTCCTAGGGTACCAAGGTCTTCCCGGGGAGCACGGCCTTCTGTGTTGCACACGGGCCCTCTGTGTGTGTGTGAGGTCTGACACCCGGCCTGGCGGGCCTCAGTTTCCCTTTCTGTGGGATAGGGAGGGGGTAGGCTGGATGCAGACATTCCAGGGCTCCCAAGGGTGGCCACATGCTCCATTTCCAGGGCTTCTTTGGCTTCACTTTTCCTGAGGCTGTTTTCGCTCACGACTTAGCTCATCGCATTTTTTTTTCCTTGAGACAATTATGGAAATTGCCTGAGGGGTAATTAGTGAATGGTAATTAGTAACTGCTCTTTTTGCAAAAAGGACAGAGGTGAGAAACCCACCAAAGGGCCCCTCTCCTTGGCTTCCCAAGCCTGGAGGGAGCCTCTTGGGTGTGCATCTGGCCTGACCCAACGGTGCCTCCGTTTCCCCATCTGAATGTAAGGTGATAACAGTACTTTCATCATGAGGTGGGTGATCCTGCCCTCCACCCCCACCCCCAGCGGGCTTCATCACTAGCTCAGCCAACCCAGCAGGTTCCCAGAGTTTGGGAATCTGAGGCAGAGACCTGCAAGGGAACAGAAGAGCCAGGAACCTTGCCTCCTGCTCTAGACACCTTAACAGCCAATCAGTTAGGTCCTGCAGAGGGTGGAGAGACTCCCCAGGGGAGCCAGCAGCCTGACAGACAGCAGATGAATATCCCTGTGTCAGACCTAGGGCCTTACTCTCTTCCACGCTCTTTTTTATAGGGGTGTGAGTGTGTGTATGTATGTGTGAGTGTGTGTGTGTGTGTGTGTGTGTGTGTGTGAGGGAGGGAGACAGAGACTGCATGCATGTGGAAGTCAGACAATGATTTATAGGAGTCAGTTCTCTCCTTTGGCCATGTAGGGCCCTGGGACTAAACTCAAGCCATAAGGCTTGGTGGCAAGTTCCTTTACCTGCTGAGCCATCTCGCCAGCCCTCCATCTTAAGACACTTCAAGACAGGGTCAGTCTCTCATTGAACCTGACACTTGCTGTTTCGGCTACATCGACTGTCCAGCGAGCCCTCCGGATCCTCCTGTCTCCAACCCTGCCCAGCATTCCCAGCTCAGGGTCTGTGCCGCTCCAGCCCATCCTGTAACCCAAGGCCACCCTGAGAGCCCAGAAAGCAACCTTGCTTCCTCCCCAGAGCGTTCCCAGAGAGCCTTCATCATGGGCTCCTCTTTGCCTCAAGCACACGTTTTTCCTCAGCTTGGGACTTGGGTGGGAAAATATTTTCCAAAGGTCAGTTTGCCAATTAGAAACTTTGAAAGTTTATTTATTTATTTATTTATTCTTGCCGCCCTTCGTTGAGGCCAAAGCTCACGGATTTCATAAAGATACCATTTAGCTGAGGTAGGTGGGACTCTGGGCCTTGCACACGGGTTCTCAGCGTCAACAGCTGGCCATAACCATAACTGCTGACTTCCTATCATTTGCGTTCTCTCCCCTCAAAATTATGGCCTGTAGGAACCAGACAGCATCTCCATCGCCCAGCAGGAAATTACAGAGATTTTCTTATGGACTTAACATTAAGCCCAAGTTTATAAAGCCTTGCTTGGTTTTAAGGGCTCACTTGTGAATGGTGTTGGCTGCTGTGGCTGGGCGGTGCTCAAGACCATCACTTTAGTGTTGCGTGATGTGGCCGAGCTCCTAACTCATGGGATGACAGACCTGAGGAGTCAGAGCCAACTGTGGAGATGGGGGCATGTGCAGGAGGATCCTGGAGAAAAGAGGTAAGGTAGAATGCAGGCGTTCAAGACATTCACTCAGGGGCTGAGAAATACATCACAGAGGGGACAGATCTTGCCAGTGCTCCTGTGTGGAAGAAGAGAGCCCCAAAGCATAGCCTTATAAGTAGCAGGGAAGATGGATCTAAGGAGTGTAATGGAGGCAGTTCAGGGAAGTTAGGTGTTGAATATGTAGGTTGAGGGGTACCGGAGTCCTGGATCCTTTAAGAACAGGGCTGCAGGTTCAGTGAGAGACCTTGCTTCAAAAAAAAATAAGGACTGGGCATGATGATGAATGTTCTTAAACTTATGAGGGAGAGGCAGAGGCAAGTGGATATTTGCAATTCCAAGGCCAGCCTGGTCTACCTATTGAGTTCCAGACCACAGAGAGTTCTGGGGTAAGATCATGTTTCAAAAAAAATATTACAACAAAATATAAGGTAGATGGGAGGGGAGGGTAGAAGAAGGAGAGTGAGAAGGGGTAACTACACCAAAGATGCTTTGAAAAAGTCATATAAAAGCCTACTAGTGTAGACTCTTCCTGAAATGCATAGATCTACATATACATCTACAAAATGTTTCAAGTTAGTTACCCTATAGCAGGGTGACAATGCCTACAATAGACACAACAGCCTAGCAAATAAAAAGCTCAGTGCTAGGAATGGCTTACTGATTTTGTAGTTGTTGGTCAGTGGATCCCATAGATCCCCTAACATTACAGACCATGCTTACCCTCCAGAACTTGATGGTACGACCCTATTACTAAAGATATGACATTAATGCCTGAGTTTTAGGACATGGAGAAACCACATGGGTACTGACCTGGAAGCTTCATCCCTACTGCCTAGCTTTTATAGTGTCTCATATACTACCAAAGAAGGAAAATGGTCACCAGTCATACCCTTCCATGAAGCCTGCAAGTTACAATAATGACTGGCCTGGCAAAATATGCCCATTGGTGCAGTAGTGGCACAAACGTCATAGGAGTAACAAACCAGTTTCTGATTGGATTTGAGCCTGTTCCAAAGCCTTACCTAGCACTATTATCAGACCAAGAGCCTGTGATTAGACAGGTTATAGGCCTTAAGGGACAATGTACTACTACTATTCTGCTAAATAGACATGGTATTAAACTGACTCCTAGGGACCTACCCCTATGCACATAGGTTAGTACCACTGAACCCCCAGCAGAGAAACTGCTGATTAACACAGAGACCCACAGCTGGTCAATGTGCAGAGATTGTGAAGTGCTCAGCCATAAGTGGGACATCTATACCACGGCCCCTTCTTCCAAGGGTCAGGAATCATCATGGAAGAGAGGACAGGAGGATTATAAGAGCCAGAGGTGGTTGATGATGACGATGAAGTAGTGTTTTCTGGACACAACAGGGCAGTTGTACTTATGAACTCACGGTAAGTGTAATAGCTTGCACAAATCTGCATAAGCTCAAGCCAGACAAAAGATTAGCATGGAGAGGGGAGGTGGGCACATATTCTCACCCATAGCTGAGAAGGATTGGCAGTTGATAGCGGCTGGAAGAGTTCATTCTCTTTACTGGTAGGTCAGCCACACTCTAGGGGATATCCCACACCCAAGAGTATCTGAACAGCACAAATTGGGCTCCAGGGATCGTGAAATAGATCTCCCATTTAGGGCCAAGCACTCCACAGTCATTACCCTCTGCACGTTGACCGGCTGTGAGTCTCTGTTACTCACTATGTACTGCAGGAAGAAGCTTTTCCAGTGGAAGGCTCAGGAGTACATTGATCTATGTGTATAGTGATAAGTTTTTAGGAGTTGACTTAATACTGTGTCCATAAAACTCAATGGAGTCAAAGAAGAGAGAGAGACTGAAAAGTTGGGTAGGTATGGAGTGGGGTGGATCTGAGAGGTGTTGGAGACGGGGAATAAATATAAAAATAAACTGCATGAAATTCTCAAAGACTTAAGAAAAATATTTGAAGAAATAAGGTGGAGAGCAACTGAGGAAGACACCTCTAGTCTACACATGGTGTGCACACACACCTACCTGCATGCCCACACGTGCACATCCACATGAACAGGAATATCATATATACACAGATGCACTCACTCACACCCCCCAATGAATGAACAAGTGAGCATGTGCCTTCCCACTGCTTCAGCCTGATTGACAGCACCTACACTTCCTGTTGCTCCCCATTATTCCCAGAATCCTAGGTTTCTCTGCCACTGGGTTCTGAGCTTCATCAATGCGGAGAAGGCTTCTGCCCTGGGGAATGGGGGAAGCCCTTGTCCCCATTGTCTTATTTGGCTTGTAGGATTAGTTACCAAATGAAATGAGTTTTGCCGTATTATGCTACTATCTTCAACATTGCTTTTTTAACAGGATAACTGATACAAGTGATGAACTATTTATGGGCTATACTGGACCTTGCTAACTTCTTTTTTAAAAACATCCTCTGAGATGCCACATCCTAAGGTCAATTTGCACTTACTTGGGAAGGACGATGGGAGGGTTGCTCATGACCTATGCCCACCTCCACATACAACACAAGCTATTGAAGCCTATGTTGGTTTCATGGCACAGCTGGAGAGTAAGTCTCTGTTGCTGAGGATATCACATCCTCTAGTTGCAGGACATGGAGGAATCTGGCTAGGGTCAAGCTGGCAGGTCTCTTCCTACTAGCTCATGTTTGAAGCACCATAAGGCACTTTACAGGCTACTAGGAGAGAACTGTCTCCAATAGCCCTTCTCAACTCTAGATTCTGCATGAAACACCAGCTATATCCCAGAAGTCATATGCCTGCTGGTGTAGTAATGGCTCAACTGTTACAACTGCAACCGATTACTTTCTGTTTGGATCTAAGGCCTGACCCATCAAGGAGAACCCACGTTTGGTATTTGTGATGGCTGATCTTAGTAAAAACAAACGTCAAACCTGTGAAGGAAGAATCTCAATTGAAGAATTGTCTCCATCAGATTGACCTGTGAGCAAGTCTGTAGGGCGCTTTTTTGATTGCTAATTGATGTAAGGTGTCCCACATCACCGTGGCAGTACCATCCCTAGGCTGGTGGGCCTGGACTGAATAAGAAAAGCACCTGACTGTGAGCCTGAGATCAGGCAAGCAGTGTCCTCTGAGGTTTCTGTTTCAAATTCCTGCCTTGGCTTCTCTTTACAGTGGAGTGTAATCTGTAGACTGAAATAAACTCCTCCCCAAGTTGCTTTTGACCATGATATCTATCACACCAATAGCAAGCAAACTAGAATGGTACTATAAGCCAGGACAACACAGGTGACTGAGATGTCATGTGTCCCAGCAAGTTACAGCTATTTTGTTAAACACGTGCCTGTCAAGCTGCCTTTTAAACACGTGTGTGCGTGTTTATGCCTAAAGAACACTGTTGCTGTCTGCCACAGCTGAATGAATGGCGGTTGCTACAGAGACTTATAACTGACTGAACCGCAACAAATAAGTTTCTGTCGTGGTCCGCACCATTACCGTGGTGTCACATTGCCGTGGATGTTAAATGGAATAAAAGGATCATGCATCTGCATCACCCCTCCAAAGCTTGGGGATATCAGGGAAGATGAAGCAAAAAGAATATACTGCTGATGAATAAGACGGAGCCCTGGGGAGCTGAGCAGAGGAAAATGTATAGCTCAATAAAAACAATGAAAACAAACAAACCAAAAAGATGAAGCACTGTGCATGTTTTCCTCTGAGTTGGAAATGACCCTTGCCACCTGGAACCAAAGCAACAGCGATGTCTGACTAGGCACATGACCAGGACTATAACACTGTCATGGGGAGAGAGGAGAGACTTGTAAGTCTCAGGGGCTCCCACACCTCATGGACCTTCAGGAAATCCTCCCTAAGTCTCTTCAATCATGTAGCCGCTTCCTCGTCACCCAAGGGACACCTCAGGGGTGCAGGTTTTCATGTGTTGCCCATGGTGAAGGTGCCTCTGAGTTGCTCAGGGGGCATCCTAGTGATGTAGCTGCCACCCTACCCCATGTAGACACCAAGACTATGAAGCTTCCAGCAGGACCAAAGGGAAAAGCTTGTGATTTTGATCTGGGCATCGTTTAACCAGCTCCAGTACTGTAAGTACCAGCCATACTGTAACAAACTGATAAGTTTAAAGGCAACAAGATTAGAAACCTCTACTGGTGTAGAAGGTCCTTCTGTATTTGGGTTGCTTTCATTGGTTAATAAAGAGACTGCCTTGGCCTTTTGATAGGGCAGTCCTTCGGTGGAGTAGACAGAACGGAATTCTGGGATAGAGAAGGCAGAGTCAGGAACAGTATCCCACCATGAAGCCTGCCAGGTCAGACACACTGAATCTTTCCCGGTAAGCCATGACTCGTGGTGACACATAGATTATTAGAAATGGGTTAAACAAATATGTGAGAGTTAGCCAATAAGAGGCTAGAACTAATGGGCCAGGCAGTATTTCAATAAATACAGTTTCTGTGTAATTATTTCAGGTATAAGCTAACCAGGCGCCGGGAACGCAGCCCTCTCCTCCCTACTACACTCTACTTTGCAGCGTGCTTTTATTAATAAAATTAAAAGTAGTAACTATGGATAGGAGAAAAGTGTTTGCAGGACATCTCTCAAAACTCAGAGGAGCAGGAAACCCAATTTAAGAATGGGCATGGGCGGGCCAGGTGCCTCAGCAGGTGGAGGTGCTTGTTACCAAGTCTAATGAGTTACGTCTCTGTGAAATCAGGGTGAAAGATGAAAACCAGTTCCTGCAAGTTATCCTCCACCTTCCACATGCACACTGTTGCATGTGTGCCCCCCAAATGGTTGAATAAAATATATGTAATTTAAAAATTAAAATGGGCAAAACTTCAAACAAGCCCTTCGAAGAAGAATATATATGGATGAGAACAGGCACACATCGAGATACTGGACATCAGTAAGTCATCGGGGCACACAAATTAAAAGCTGTGCTACTCCACCCTGACTGGCCCGACTGAAAGGAGAGCATCTGAAACACTTGTGGGAGTAGGGAAGCTAGAACTGGAGGGAATGTAGCCAGTTGGTACAAATGCCTCAGAAGACAATTCAGCCCTGTGATAAGATAGACAGAGGTATGTCAACATGAGGATCTTTGCAGACCTACCCCCTGAGGAAGAAAAGCCACACTGGCAGCAGCTACTAAAATCCCAACAATGAGAAGCCTCTGGAAGTTGTCCTCAGGGTGCACATTAAACGAGAGACCTATTCAAGGAAACATAATACAACTTAGGGAGGATGACAAGAACCAGTGGATTCAGGCAGGGTACACCCCCCCCCTTGAGCTGGCAGAAGCTTTAAGAGATGGGGCTTAGTCGAGAGTGATTAGGTCTTTAAGAGGGATTAGTGCTTTCTTAACAAGACATTCTTACTCTTGTGGGAAGTCGAAATGCAGCTTGATAAGTGCCTAGTGCCTTCCTCCTGTCTCTCACATCCTGTCTGGCCTTGTGACCTCTGCCCCCCTTTCTCACAAACTCTTGCCATTTCACAATGCCGTGGGGTCCCAGGCCCCAGGACTGAGAAGATACCCTCGAATTTCTAGATCCATTGAGCTAAATAAACACCTACTTTTCAAAACTTACCTAGCCCGGGACAGCAATATAAAATGACCAGCGAGGATGAGCCAAACGATGACTCCCTCCTGGGTCAGGGAGGTGTACTGGGCTTCACTGATGAGAACAGGTTACCAGCTGTGGAGCCTGTTGGTCCTACAGGAGCTTTGAAAAGTAGTTTCCTTTGAATTGAAAAGAAGAAGCCAAAACACATAGTCCATCCAGCTCACCAGAAGGAACCAAGAAAAGGGATGGTATAGAAGAACCCTTGGACCTAGAACAAAGCCCAAAAACCAGCCTCAAAAATTTATCCCTTTCCCCAATTTGATGGGATAAGACTGCTCAGAAATTTTGGTTCCAGAGCATTGTCAACAACAACAACAACAACAAATCAGTTGGCAATGAATGGAGCCTGCAGAACGGAGAGTAACAGTGGGAAAGGGGGGACTTATTAGAGAGATCAAGAAAGGGGCAGTCAAGAGAGCTCTGGAGGAACAGTGGCACCCCAGCATGTCTGTGTGTACTCAGGGTGATGCCTGTCAGGAGATCCACTGTCTGTAACTCCAGTTCCGGGACCCCATGAGCTGTTCTGGCCTCCCTGGGCACTCCAGGAATAGGGTACAGAGACACATGTGGGCGGAACACCAATACACAAAAATTAAATCTTTTCAAAATTTAAGGTAGTTATCGAAGTACATTTTTAAAAAAACATAATAAATGACAAGAATTTTCTTTTTTCTCTTAATATGTTTAAAAAGAAAATACATGGAACAACATGTATGTGTGGATATTTTACTGGGCCCGGCAGTGTAATATATTTGACGATACCAGAACAAAAGGCGTTGGTGGGAACTGAGGAAGTGACACTGTGTGGGAGCTCCAGGGACTCCAGGGACAGGAGCCAGTGACTAGAGTCAGGATTAGTAAATTAGAAGGTGAGTGTGTGTGTGTGTGTGTGTGTGTGTGTGTGTGTGTGTGTGTGTCTAGGATAAAGATTGACGTTGGTCTCAATGAACCTGTGGCTCACCAGTTAGGCTACGCTGGCTGTACAGATTTACAGTCAACTGCTTTATGACAAGATTAGTTCAATAATCCACTAGAGGAAATATATGGTTTTCCTCACAGGTGATGCTGGGCTAACCAGGTATGAGTGTGCAAAAGGATGGGGATCACCCCTACCTCACACCACACACTTAAAAATTTTAAATTCTTAAAATTTGATCTGGGAGTGAGAGACAGCTCAGCAGTTAAGAGCCCCTGTTGCTCTTCCAGAGGTGAGGGTTAGATGTGGTGGCAGGCGCCAATAATCTTAGCACTTGGGAGGCAGAGGCAGGAGGATTAAGAGTTCACGCCAGCTTTGAATATGTAATGAGTTTGATGCCAACATGGGCTATATGAGACCTTGTCTCAAGCAAATAAAGAGAAAGAACTGAAAAGACTAGACAGGAAAAAGTATTGGCAAATCATATCTGATAAGCATTTGGTAGCCGGACTTTTCTACAAATTCCCACACCTCATCAGCAAAAAGAGAAATGACTCAGTTAAATAATAGGAAAATAACTTGAACAGACACTTCTCCAAGGAGAACATGCGAATGGTCAATAAGACATGAAAATATGCGCAATAAATAGCATTAGTCACAAGAAAACTACGAGTCGGAGCTGGAGAGAGCACCCCAGGCTCACTAGGTGGCTCTAACGAGCAGAAGCTGGAGTCCTCACCCGCCACTGGAGAAATTTTCCTGACAGTTCCTCCAAGAGCTGAAATCCAGGTATGCTCGACCTGCGTCCCAAGGATGTCCCAGTACATTTGTAGATAACAATGTCATGGCCAAAGGGTGGGTGGACACCCTGCAACAAATGATCAGGGATCCAGCAATTCCATGTGTGTGCGTGTGTGTGTGTGTGTGTGTGTGTGTGTGTGTGTGTGTGTGCGCGCGCGCGCTCAGGTGTGTCCTGATGCAGTCACTCTTGTGAGCTCATGTAGAGGAGGGAAATCAACGTTAAGTGTCTTTCTTTACTTCTCTCCACTTTATTTTTTGAGACGGGGTCTCTCACTGCACCTAGAGCTTGCTGTTTACACCAGACCAGCTAGCTAGCCAGTAAGCCCCAGGGATCTGCCTCTCTCCCCTGATCCCAGCACTGGGTTACAGACAAATAATGCTGTGTCCAGCTTTTATCACCTGGGTGCTGTGGATCCAAACTCGTTTCTCATGCTTGTTGTTTGTTTACCCTCTGAGCCATCTCCCCAAGACCAACACAGACAAACTGGCTTAAAATTCACCAGTTTTCACACTTTATACACTGTCTTTATTGTATATAATTTATACTTCAATAAGACAAACAATTCTGTGTGTGTGGGATTTTGGTAAAAAGAAAATTTATATTTGGGGCTGGAAAGGTGCTCAGTAGTTAAGAAAGCTTTTTACTCTTCCAAGGACCTAAGTTCTATTCCGTGCACCTTCACAAGGCAGCTTACAACCACCAGGGGAATCTAACACCATTTGGGCCTTCTTGGGCACTTGCATGCATGTGCACACACACATAAATAGTCAAATAAATCTTTTAAAATTGTATCTGAAGGGAAAATTACATCCTGATGTAGTCCGTTATTCTAGAAATACAAATACCAAATTTCCTAATTCAATATAATATGCTGAACATAAATATGGGGGGCAGGGACAGGAAAATCTCTGGAGCTCATTGGTCAGCCAGCCTAGCTGAGTGGGGTTAGTGAGAGACCCTGTCTCAAAAAAATAAGGTAGAGGGAAACAGAGGGAGTCACTGACATTGATCGACCTTTGGCCTCCATATGCACACATTTGCACACACCTATAAAACATGTATACATACAACACACACACAGAGTACGTCCTCTGCAGTCTGGCTATGATGTCTGACTACTCAACCTCAGTTTACCCCTACCAGCTTTATGAGTTTGGGAACTCTGCAGCCTGAGGACATGATTGGTCCTATGCTGCCTTTGTCTGGGCTCCCCAAGCCTTGGTCTCTCCATCCATTAAGTGGAAATAGTGAGCACTACCCCACAATCTTCATGGGTTGAATCGTGTGTCCTTCCCCACAGGCCACGCGTACTGAAGACCTCATCCTCGGGTAGCGCTGCAGCTTGGTGGGGAAGGCAATGGAAACTGCGGGAGACACTCCTCCGCACGAAGGTTCCACACCAATGTACCCCAGCAGCCCTAAACCGGCCCCTGCCCATAGGGTGTTATGTCACAGCGTGGGAAAGCTGACTAGCGTAGATTGATAGAGCATCTTCTAACATGTTGAGGAGGACCGGCCTGCGGGATGTACATAGTGCCAAGGAAGATGGCCTCTCACAGCCCACCATGGAAGGACACACGGTCCTGCCTGGGCTTCTGTAACTAAGCTGAGAGAGGTCCCACACACCGATAAAGGGAAGAAGCCAGGAGGAGAGAGGGCAGAAGGGAAAGGGGAGGAGGCCTGGGCTCCTGAGGAATCCAGACTAGGTGTAGAGTAATGGGTGAGAAAACCAGGAGGGCTTAGAGCAGATTCTGGGACAAAAAGGGGTCCAAGGTGACACCCAGGGTCCCGGGACATGGGCCCCTCAAAGCCCCTTCAGCAGATGCTGAGCTGGCAGCCAGGGGAGCTTTTCCCAGGGTCCACTAGCATAGCATTCAGTGGCACCTCCACTGCTTCAGTAGCCTCACCTGGGCAAGGAGGGGTGAGGGAGAGGAAAGGGGTCCTACTGTAACCCACCCTCTTCTTACTGCCTCACAACTGCCCCTCACGCAAAGAGCCCTGTGGTCACTCGTGAGCAAGGGTCCTCTGTCCCTTAGGGTCTTCACGGTGGGGGGGGCTCTTCACCCGCATGGTCCTTGTGTCCGCCAACATCTACCCCCAAAGCCGAGTGCTGGTCTGGTGCCCCCCCCAGGGCCCAGCTCTGGACAGCCTGACTGCGCTATGAATAGCACACAGCCCTTTTCCTTTCCAAATATAAAAATGTTTGCTTTCAATCAGGGGCGTCTAGGGAGATGGAAATTATAGGATTGGAGAGTGTCCTTGGGTAAAGAATGCTGAAAGCTCGTAGGGCCTCTGATTAGGGCTGGAATAATTCCTGCCGTAATATAAACAAGCCTTGCTGGGCTAATGGGGGGCGGGGGCGGGCCAGGAAATAGGGGCACATGCCACGTCTTTGTTCTCTCCTCTCCCTGAATGCCAGTGAGAAGAGCCTGGCCTAGCATCTCTGGCAGCCCAGCACTGGTGGGATCATGGGCTGGTCCCTGCCCTTAGGGTCTGATGTTCCTACTGCAACAGGTAGGGACATGGTTGTGATGTCCACTGTTGGATTTTCAGTTCCCTCCCTGACCCTGGACCAGAGGTGGAAGGCTAACGGAGTAGGCAGGATGGAGATGAACTATGCATGCAGACCGGGGTCAGCCAAGGGAGAAAATAGGCTGCCTGGGAAAACAGCACCCAAGCAGGCATTTCCTCTACATTTCTCCAACAGTCTGCTAGTCAGTCAACAAACAGGGAAAGGCCCTGTCCAGGGACATCAATGGTGAGAATATCCTCACCCTCATGGCTGGCAAAGTAAAGAAACAAATGCACAAAGGGTATAGTCTTAGTGGCATGGTTGGGGCAATGACCTGGGGAGGTGACTTTAGAATCTGCACTGATACCTGGCTGGGGACAGCTATCTCTTCAGCCATTGCTGCTGTCTTGTATACGTGTGAGTGTAAGGTACATTTGTGGCAGCACCCCAAGAGGCCAGAAGAGGGCAAAATCTCCCTTGGACTTGGAGTTCCAGGTGGTTGTGAGGTTGCCAGACATGCCTGCTGAGAACAGAACTCTAGTCTTTCAAAAGAGCAGTTACAGGGGCTGGAGAGATGGCTCAGAGGTTAAGAGCACCAGCTGCTCTTCCAGAAGTCCTGAGTTCAATTCCAGCAACCACATGGTAGCTCACAACCATCTATAATAAGATCTGGTGCCTCTTCTGGTGTGTATATGTTAACAGAACATTGTATGCATAATAAATAAACTTTTTTTTTTTTAAAAAAAAAGAGCAGTTACAAACTCAACTTCTGAGCCATCTCTCCCGCTTGCTGCTGTCTTAAATATCAAGTGTCCTCTCTTTTCTCTGTGTGCAGGTGGATGAGTCCCACCTTTCTTCTTTGAAGCCCAAATCTAGATCTGGATCAATCTGGGGGCAGGTCCTGAATCACACAGTGACTTGGTCCTGCGGTTGTGGGAAGTGTCAGGAGAATAGTGAAGGAGGCAGCAGGGGCGGGGCGGGTCCTGGGTCACCGTTGCTAAGGCATGGTCTCTCATTTGTAAAAGGGGTGCAGACAATAAAGAAAATTAGTCTGTAGTGGCCCTAAGAAAGGACTTGTCCGAGTGGGGTGGGAGCTGGAGGCCTCCGGGCAGCAGGCACCCTCCAGCCAGAGGAAGGGGACTCAGCTAGGTCCTAGGTGTGCTGGGGCGGGCCTGCGCGTTTGGAAAGAGAAAGCTTGTCCTCGTGAGGACAAGCTCTGAATCCCCAGCGCTGAACCCAAAGCCTTCGGTTTCATGGCTGAACCCAGCAGGGAACAAGAACTCAAGTGTCCAAGGACAGAGCCAATATGTGACCGCAGGACAGGTTTCAACGTGACACCTGTTTGGGCTCCCCAAGGCAGGAACACACCAAGGCCGGGCAGGCCAGGGCCATCACACGCCCTCCCCCTTGCGTGGTCAAGGAATTGTGTGGATGCACGTCGCACCCTGACGTTCATCTTCCTTGGGATTCTGTGGGGCCCTTCGAGAAGTGTAGCAACGCGGGCTGGGAGGTGGGAACCGGGAGGCGGGGATCATGCCCGGGCGGGGGCGTCTCTGGAATGCGGCCGCCTAGCAGATGGCCCCTGCGCGCCCTGCCGGGGCCGCCAGCGGTTCCGTATTTACACTACATTAATAATGGTTTAAACGCTCTCATAAATACATGCTGATTAATTGGCAATCCATTTGCCGAGGGCCGGCCTGCCAGACGGTTTCCTGGAGGCCCCGCTCCACATCCCGATAAACACGCCGGGGCCGGGCGCTAATGCACCGCCCCACCCCGGTCCGCGGGCCGAGCTGCTCAGCTGCGCCTCCTGGGGAGCAGGAGACCCGCCAGGAGCTCCGGGGGACACGTGAGTCCTGCAGTGGCTGGCTCCCGGAGCTCGCACCCGCCTGGGCAGCCTTGCTGAGGGTCGTGGAGGCTCCGGGTTCCACGCCTCCGTAGAGACCGAGAGATCTTCTAGGGAGGAGGTGCCTAGGCGCTGGGGTGAACCAGGTTGCCTCACCGTGAGGGGCCACCAGGGTCCTCCTGTCATCTCAGCCGCCCAACTCGGTCTCCCTTCTCATCACCTGGCCCAGACTCCTCTTCCAGAACTGGGGGTGTCAGCAGGGAGGGATTTATTTCCTTGGAAGCGGAGCGGAGCCCCTAACCAAGTCCGGGTAGCGGCTGTGTCCTCTGAGTGCCAGTCCCGAGGGAAGACACACCTCCCTCCGCCCCTGTCCTTTGGCAATTAACGCTTGCCCCGCCCTCCACAGCCCTCCGGAGTCTTCAGCATCCAGCTCAGCAACGCCAGATGCTTCGGGCAAATCTCTTGCGTCCATTCTGCAGGCGGGAACGTTGACAATCGCCTGCCAGGTGGCCTAGCTGGCAAGTGACATCTCAAGACACCCCCACGCGTCTGATCTAGGCTAGAGTGTTGAAAGAAAGAATGAATGAATACTAAAAGCTCAGATGGAGTGGTGGGTGAGGGAGGGGTGTACCCCCTCTGGTCCCTGCCCTGATGATTGGCTTTTAAGCTCGAGCAGACCTCGAGTGGGGAGGTCAAAGGTGGCTGCTGATGGCTGTCACTCAAACAAAATAGGCCCGTTTTCATTTTTCACTTGGGCCCAGACCCCTCCAAACAGACAGTGATTAGGTCCTGATTGAGCCTTTCCTCCGCCTGATGACTCCCACATGTGACCCGCTCCCAAATTACATGCAAATGTTCCCGGACGAGCTGCTGAAAGCCCCAGCGGGCCTCGGAGGGGCCCGAGTCCCTCCAGCGCCGCACCCCTCCCCCGCAGGTGCTGGCGGCCAGGTCACTGGCCTCACCTGCGGGGGCGGGGTTTCTATAGCGCCGCCTGGCGGCGACGCGAAGCATTCTCCGTTTGCTGCGAGTGGACGTTGGAGACAGCTTGGCTCCGTGGCCTCTGTGGACAATCCACCGCTTATTGTATTAACTATGAGAAGGAAGGCGGCGCGGTGCTTGGGATGACAGTCATTTCTGTGGCAGTGTGTTATTGAATAGGTGAGAGCACAGACAGCAGCCTCAGCGAGCTCAGCCTTGGTGCTGTGAAGCCCATGGCGCTCTTGGAGACCTGGCATGGAAGTTACCCCAATCCCCAAAACACACACACCTCCCATACCAAGTGCTTAGAAAGTAATAATGTCACTATCTGCACCATTGAATTGTACATGACGGGACATCGTGGGCAGCACTTACAGGTGCGGAAGTCTCAATATCGCTCCTGTCTTACCCTACAAAGGGATCATGGCAGCGGCCCCACAGCCAACCTTCATCTCGTCTTCACGCCTAGTCTTCTGAGTTTACTCACACCAAGAGTCTCCTGACCAAGGGCACTGTGTTCCAGAAAAGCTCGCTCACTCATCAGCTTGCTTGTACTCACACAACTAGGCAGCGGTGAAGGCATCTGGGACCATCCACACCAGAGCTGAGACCCTGACCTCTGCAGGGCAGCAGGACAATGGGGCTGACCCAAAGGCTTCAACTCATCATCGTGGGCCTTTCTCTAGGAACAAAGCTCTCAAAGGAAAAGACTCCCCCTCTCCAGTGTTGCAGGATCAGGCCTGTGCCTGGTGGGGGCTGCAGCCCCAAGTCAATGGAAGGAAAGGGCCTTTTGCCATGTAGTCACCCCTTCCTGGATCCCAACGGGACCTCAGGACCTTCCTTCTCATTTACCCATCCATCCACACACCCATCCATCCATCCATCCACCCATCCACCCATCCATTCAGGGTCTGTTGGCTTTTGCCTGGGTCCCTGTGAGACCACCAGTGTCAAGGCAGCAGTGTGAACTGTCAACTCAGTCCTGCCAAGCTGGTCAGTCACACTTAAGAGAGGACCTGGGGTTTGGGGGCAGGAATCCAGCACACATCTGTCTGTGTATATGTGTGGAACTATTGTGTGTGTCAGGGGATGTACTTGCATACGGAGGTCAGAAGTTGACTTTGGGTGTCGTCTCTCTGTTTTGATTTCCACTTTATTCTTCAAGACAAGGTCTCTCCTTTCCTGCAGCTCATGGGTTCATTGAGACGGATTGGCCAGTGAGCATCAGATATCCTCCAGACTTCATCTCCCTGAGCTGGGATTACAAACTTATGCCATGGTACCTGGCTTTTCATTCATTCATTTTTAGTAATTGTATCTTGGCTTTTGGGCTAAAATCGTGTGTATTTTAAACTGCTTGCAAGCATGTGAGTGTGTGTGTGTGTTTGTGTGTGTGGGGGGGGTGGGTGGGTGTGGGTGTGTGTGTGGGTGTGTGTCTGCAGGTACTAACAGAGGCCAGAAGTGGGCATCAGATCCACTGGATCTGCAGTTAGAGGCAGTTGTAAGCTTGGGTGCTGGGAACGGAACTTAAGTCCTCTGCAAGAGCAGTAGATGCTCTTAACTGCTGAGCCATCTCTCCAGCCCTCCGCACACATTTTAAAACGCTCTCTCTCACAGGGTCAGGAAGGATACCAGACCAGTTCACCATGACTCCTAGTTTCCAGGTGGGTGCCCATGGGCAGTGACAACCACAAAATAGTGGCCATGGAGTACCAGCTGTCAAGTGTCCCCAGCCCAGGTGGGAAAGACAGTGATGCTCTCTGCCTGGTGATGCAGGGAAAGACATAGGCCTGGGAGGGAGATGGCCAGAATGTGAGGCAAGAAGTCACCTGGCAGAGAGGCTGGGCAGCAGATGGCCGTGAAGGAGGTGGGAAGTGGTGGTTTATGCTTGGGACTGGGGGAAAGGGGAGTAAAGCTGGTAGAGAGGAAGGTAAATATTAGAATCAGGAGGTGTGGAGAGAGAAACAGTGGGTAGAGAGACGGGGTTGAGGTGTGGCCTTCAGCTTCAGCCATGTGGAAGCAACAGGGCCCCTTCTAGGGGCAGAGAGGAAGGCAGTGGAGCCATGTGGAGGACTAGCCACCTCCTGCTAGGATGCAGTGCCCTGAAGCGAGGTTGCATGGGCCAGCCAGCAGGGCACCTTCTCCTGAGTCTTAGAGAGGAGCTCAGGGGAGAAGGGCCTGGGAGTACTGGGGGCCCCATCTCCACTCCCCACCCCTACCACGTGGCTCCCTGCTATGCAGTGGGGTGCCACTTCATTCCATGGTAGGCAGGAAGCAGTCACGAGCTCCACCCTCGCCAGCAGGTGGGTGGCCCCTCATCAGCCTGCTGTGGAAAGTGAAATCATTTCTTCCAATTACGGTCGAATCTGGAAACTTTTGGGCCTCCGACATTTCCTCCTGCCCAGGAGTTAATCAGCCCTCAGCTGTCCCCTCTGGGGCCAGGGTGTGGGGCACCAGGCTGTGGTGCCCTAGAAAATTGTTTCTCATTGCCAATTATTGCCCATTAGAGCTAATGGTGGCACTTAATCACTGCACACTTATCTGGGTGTTTAAGCCACTGGAATGGCCTCCCTTCCACCTCCTCCCCCACCTGGACTTGAGCACAGCTCAAACTGTTGCCAGGAATACATACATACATACACCAAATCACACATCTGATACCGTTTTGTTTGAAAAACGATCTGGCCTCCCCTCCCTCATGTCTGCTGGTCACACAGTGAAGTGTGGGGGCAGCAGTGGATTCCTTAGGGGCATTGTCACCAAGGCCTGGGGGAGGTAGGCAGCCCTACCCAGCTACTCTGGACAACTCTGAGCCCCGGTTACAGATGAAGAAGCTGAGGCTCAAAAGAGGAGGAGAAGGAGGATCAAAGAAGAAGGTCACCAATGGTGGCAGGAGCCAGAAGAGTGAGACCCATAGCTTCCTGCTTCAGTCCAGGTTGGGGACAGGCCAGAAGGGTGGCTGTGTGGGTTTACCCTTGGGCCTGGGGCAAAGGAAGTGGGGTGAATGGACTTCCCTGTCTTGGCCCTGCCAGTTCTAGACATAAGGCAAGGAAGGTTTGGGAGGCTGGCCAGACGGCTCAGTGGGTAGGAGTACTAGCTGTGCAAGCTTGAGGACCCAAGTTCAAAGTCCTAGTGCTCACACAGCCACTCATACTGTAACCCCACCAAGGCAAGAAGGATCTCTAGGTCTTGCTAGCAACTAGCCTACCTTCAGGTTTCATGAGAGACCATGCCTCAAGGGTATATAGTGGAGAGCGATACAGCCGCACAAAGTCCTTTTTTGTCTTCCACCTGTGTTCACATGCCTGGGATGGATTCCAGGGCCTTGTGCATACTCGGCAACTGTCCGGTTAGGTACAGCCACAGCCCTTTTATTCCGAGACAGGTCGTCCCTGTTTGGATCAAACGTGCTCTGTAGCCCAGGCTGGCTTTGCGCTTGTGATCCTCCTTCCTCAGACCCCCAGGAGCTGGGTTGGGAGGCCTCAGGGCCCCATGCCCTACCAGACAAGGAAGCTCTGTAAAGACATGGGTGTGATGGGCTGCAAAGAGAGGGTGTTCAGAAGCTCCGTTTTCACTGACAGGAGACTGTTCATGGCACACCAGGCTGAAGCTCTTAGGCAGACATGCTGCCCACCACTTTTTCCAAAGTGTGGCCTGATCCTTTTGGGCTCTGTCTCCTAGTCTTCAGACGAGGTTCTGGTTCCTGTGAGGTGTGAGGTGGCCCCTGAGAGGATACTAGGCTGCATCTACCCGTAGCTACCGAGGGGAGTGCTGCCGTGGTTACAGAGTGACGGTGGGTGGCACTAAGGTGAGGAAGGGTAGGTCTGAGGACACTCCATTACTGCCCAGTGATAGTTTGCCCCAGGCCAGATCTGAGACCAAGCAGTGCACAGAGCTGACTTCTTGTCAGCTGTCTGTGATGGCAGCCTCAAGATCCCAGCGGAGCTCATGGAGCCTCCTTAGACTTCTCAAAGGTCCGTGGCACCCTAGGCTCACAATGAAGGACAGAAATAAGCCAGTGTCCAATCAGAGATGAAGCCAAGGAAGAGAGGAAAATGGATTCATCACTCAGAAACTTCTAGTATGTTCCACAAAGAATATGATGGGGTGATATGCTCTAACTAACCAGATGACATGTGCCCTCCTCCTTCCCTCCCTCCCTTTCACTCTCCCTTGTTCCCTCCTTCTATCTTTTCTTTCCATAGATAAGGAAGAGAGTTGAAGAGGAGGAGGCAGAAGAAGGGGAAGGGAGGAGGAGGCATCAGACCCAGGGGATGCAGAAAGTGGGGGAGGCCTGTGTGCTGTGTTTAGTGGTGGGGGGAGGGTCCCTGGAGAAATAAGGAACCATAGGCATCCTGGATCTTGACTCCCAAGAGTCCTGACTGTCCATAGCTGCCACTCTTCTATCACCTCTGTGTTCCTGCTCCTCTGCTGTGTGTGTGTCTCCCAGTGGAGACGTGTGCCAGATTGGGGCCAGTGTCCTGCTTATGGTCAGGGGATAGACCCCAAGGGACTGTGGCTTCAGCTTCAGGGGTAGAGGCCTAATCAGTGAAACTCAGGATGGGTACTTGGCTTCATGAATCTGCCTCCACACTACTATCCTAGTGACCTTAGGCACCCGCCGTGGGGCTCTGTCTATCCACAGCCCCATTACTGTCCCCGTCACACCACCCAGAAGGGGCCAAGGCTGTGTCAGAGAGAGCCATCTTGAAAGCCACCAGGACATAGCCCAATGGCAAGATGGATGGGTGTCATCAGCCACTTTAAGGCTGTGTTTATGGGACACCCAGGCAGCTGGTCAATCCCCTGGGGCCATCACTCACTGGGCTACCAGGGTCTCTGACAGGTTTGGAGATTGTGTGGCCACCTTAACTGGGGCAGCACTTAGCATCTTAGCCTGAGGCCTGCTGCAGGTCCTGTCCCAGCCTCAGGCTTGACAGATGAGACATGGTGACCCTGAGGACGAGGAGGGTACAGAGCCAGAGCAGGAGAAAAGCAGCTTGCACCAACGCCTCTAGCCTAGCCTCTCTGCTATGCTTCCTGTACCAACAGTCTACCTATCTCCCAGACGCCAGACTTGGGGCACTCTATAGTAGATGGCAGACAGTATAATGGGCCAGGTATCACAACAGCCTGCCCCACTCAGGCAACAGAGGCCCAAGCTGCTTCTTTGAGGAAGTAATTGATGCTACTCCCTCCGTCTGTCTTTCCTCTCCATGGATGAAGTCAATGACTTAGAAAGTGTGGAATATGCTGTTTCCAGTTCCAACAAACGGCAAACAGCACAGCCAGCCGTGCTGTCAGTAGCACAGGACAGACATGCGGCTGGAGAGCGCCTACCAGCCCAGCTTGTTTGCAGAGGCATGCGGGAGGAAAGAGGAAAGAGCAGAGCATAGTTCACTCATCTGTCCCTCTGCTGTCTCCTGGCTACCAACTGCAGTTTCCCTACCTGAGAAGCGGGGTCCCTAACTATCAGGTCCAGAAGAGGGAGCCTGAAGATGGGCAGACAGGGGTTCCTTGTGGTGAGACAAAGTCACGGAGCAGTTGAAGCCAGGCCTCAAGGCTCTCTCTACTCTCTCTCACAACGCAGCAGTTCAAGGTATTCAGCTGCAACGCATGCACTTATTCTCAAGAATAATATACAAACCCACTGCGTGCAAGCTTAACTCGAAAACTCGAAGTGGATCAAAGATACAAGGCAGGGGGTGAAGCCGACACGCTCTTAGGGAGCACAGGGGTAAGTCTCTGTGGTCTTGTATCTGATGAGATTCTTAGATACGCCACCAAAATGCAGAAGAAACAAATGAAAAAAAAATGGATGAATGGGTCCGATTCAAATGAAAACCTGTTGTACTTCAAAGGGCGCTGTCAAGAATGTAGAAACATGACCCAGAGAATGGGAGGAGATATTTACAAGCCCTGCATTTGATAAAGGTCTTGTGCCCAGACCAGACAAAGAGCTCCTAAAATCTGCTGGTAATGATGAGAGCCCAGTTTCAAAACCAGGCAAAGAGCGGAAGGGACATTTCTCTAGAGCATGAAGGGGAAAGGGTGGGGAGATGGAGAGATGGAGGGGAAGTAGGCTGTGTGGGGAGAGGGCTTATCAGTTAAGAGCTCTTGATGAGGAGGACATGAGTTTGGTTCCCAAACCCCACTTAGGATGCTCACAATCACCTGTACCCTCAGTTCCAGGGGGATCCAGGGACTCTGGCTTTTGCAAGTAGCCACACTCTTGCCTCCTTTGTTGTTAATGAGAATAGGAATACATTTCATTATTGGAATACATTCCATTATTGAAATGTCTGGCCAGTACAGACACAGTGGCAAACATCTTGGCAAATCCTCCAAATATTAACCAGGGACTTATCATCCAACAAAAGAGGCCACCCCAAGTCTGTGCTCAAGAAACTAGAAAGCACACCTTTATCCAAAAACCCACAGGTTCATAATAACATTGTTTACAAGAGTAAAAACAACCCATGTCCAGATGAATGGATAAAGACAATGTGGAAGCTAGGATGGTGGCTCACACCCGTAATCCCAGCACTTTGGAGTCTGAGGCAGGAGGATTGCTGCATTCCCGGATAGCCTAAGCTACAGAGCGAGCTTAGAATCAAGTGAATAGAATCAAGATAATCAATCCCTCAGAGGGTTCTCTCCCGGTTGCTGCTAAATCTCATCAAGTTGGCAAATAATTCTATTGCACCCTGTCACAAAAAATTAAAAACAGATCGGCATGGTGGTACACACCTGTAATCCCAGCAGTAGGGAGGCAGAGGCAGGAGAATCAGAAATTTAAGATTATTATTGGCTACATAGGACATTTGAGATTACTCCTGGCTACATGTAACCATATGTATTTTTTCTCTAGATATATAATATATACACATATAATATATACATATATAAATATGATAAAAGAAGTAACCAGTTTTTAAAAGAAATTACCCAAAAAGCTAAAAGTGATAAACCCCTTTTACCAATATTATTTTACCAGGTGGCATAGCCCAGGGTTGGAGGGACAAAGGCCTCATCTTCAGCCCTCAAATGGATTACTAAGGTGGGGAGGGGGTAATGGGAGGATGGCCTTGCTCATGTGGGTCACGTGGTAACTTCTTTTACACCACGTCCACATGTTTACCCTGGTCCTCTCAGGAGCCCTTCCCACTCTGTCATGAAATTCACCTGTCCTGGTCTCCATGTCCTTTATCTTAAGCCTTGCTGGGCTTAGCCACAACACAGGTCCTTGTGTACATGAGTCTCTGCTGCCTTGGCCTTCCTCTTCCTAAGCCCTGTGATGGAGTAGAATAGAAGAGGAGGCCCGCAGGCGCCAGGCATTCCCAGGTGGAGTACACACCTGTGCTGCTTGACTGGCAGGCCAAGCTGAGCTGCCCCGTGTTGCAGCTTTGCCTTCCCTGACTAGCAGGCAGAGGGCACAGGCCTGGGCCTCAGTGTTCCCTCCAGACTGCAGAGGTGGCGGGGAAGCTGGTGTGGATGGGTCTCACCCCGCCTGAAAATGTCCAAGAAAGCAGGAAGCATCTTCCAGCCCTGTGCCTGTCCTCCAAGCCTCCTTTGTGTCTGTGCTGAGGCAAGGGGGTGGAGGAGAGAGCGCACCCACAATCGCTGCCGGTCACTGGAGTCAAAGGCCTTTCTTAAAAGCCTCCAGGGCTGTCAGAGGCCCTCGGGCAGGGTCCATTAGCACAGGCTGGTGATTTGTGGGCTGCTCCTGTAAACACTGGGCTTAGAGAGGGGAAGGCTGGGGAGGCAAGGGCTCACCCTGTGCACCTGATTCTAGGGACACCCCTCCCGGCACAGGGAGCCAGGCCAGAGACCACCAGGGGCGTTTCTGCTCTCGGGGAGAGGGGATAAAAAATACAACCCACCAGAACACCCTCTTTCCCACCAGAGCTGAGGACGGAATTCCAAACAGGCACTCAAACTCTACCTGCCTGTGCCTGTGTCTCGCTGCTCTGCTCATCCACATCGGCATCCATTCGTGGAAGCCTCCATGCTTCCTTCCTCCAGGCTTGCTGGCATTTACTGTGTCTGTGATTGTCTCCCTGGCACCTCCCCTGCTACTGCTAACTAAGCACCAGCCTTTGCATGAACAGTTGAAGAATAAATGGTGGCCGGCAAGATGACTCAGTGGGTGAAAGGGCTTGGCCCCAAGCCTGATGACCGTAGGTTCCATCCCTGGGCCTTGTGTGTGACAGAAGTGTTCCCTGACCTCCACACACACCATACGTATGAATACACACACACACACACACACACACACACACACACACACACACACGTAGGCACGCATGTGCGCACACACATACACACATAATGGAATGGAATAAAGACTTAAAAGCAAAGAATAAATGAATTCTTGGGCATCTACCCTAAGCCAGGCCCTGTGTGAAGGCAGAGAACACAAGCAGTCCTAGTTCATGGAGGGTCAGAGGAGAGTCCATGCTGGGAAGAGAGGTCCCTGGTGGAGAAGATTGGGATGGGTTGGGCTTCCTGCAAAAGAGAGTTTGGGGGAGGGAGGAGAAGAGAAGTGGCTTTGCGGACTGGGGTCTGGCAGAAAGTGTTCTAGGGAAGAGTGGGTGCAAAGGCCCTGGGGGAGCACTGAGAAGTTGAGGCTTGAGCAACAGTGCAAAGGCAGGAAGCAGCCAGGAAGGAAAATGGGGAGGGAGCTTTAGATTCTGCCCTGGAAAACCAGCTGGCTCTTGGGTCCACCACATTCTACCTCATAGGCAAACAGGTCTCACGTGACCCCACCTGATCCACAAGTTCTCAAGACAACACATAGTCAGCTCCAAGGGCTTGTTTCCCTCAGTCCTTTGAAGAGTTTGTTTCTTCTCCTATCACAGTTATAAGTATTGAAACATCTGGAGGACTCCCTTGTCCAGCCACCTCCTGGTTCTGGCCCCAGGGGTCCTGCATCCCTCCCAACCTGCTGACAATCACCCTCTACCTTTGGGCTCCCTCTTACCTTCAGCACATCTACCCAGGGGACCAAGAGATCCCCACAATTCAGTCCTGAGAGGTACCTTGGGAGAGAAGAGTCAAATGCATTTGGGAATTGCCTGGAAGAGCCCCCAGGTGCAAACTGCAGGTCCTGAGAAGTCTCCATTGGGTGACTGTCCCCTTCACGCCACTTCCAGTCCCCATTCTCCCCTCTTTCTCACTTTTCAGTCGAGGACAGTGGGAGAGAGAGACAGACAAACTCCTTCACATGGAAACCAGAAAGGGGTGCCTCCTCCCAAGAACCGCCGTTCCGTGTGCATGTGCTGTCTGGAACTCCAGCTGCTTCTTTGTGCCCATGAGTGGAAAAATGAGGAGCAGGGCACCAAAACTTCTGGCCCTGTGCCCTGCATGGGGATCATGGCTGTCCCTTCACCCCTGCACTATCTGAACCCAAGATCTAACACAACCCACGTGTCTTGGACCCACATGACCTCCAGAACCACCTGACGGCAGAACTATAGACCCTACTCCATGACATGATTTTCTTCACTGCCCCTCTCTCTTACAACAAACACGTTTTCTTCAGATGGCTCCTCTCAACATTCCTCATCAGAACATCGGCTCTGGAAGCTTGGAACATGGGCTTGGCTTTGCTCGTACATGTGTTTATGACTTACAGCAAGACCTGGCAGAGATCAGCCTGACCCAGATATGTGTCACCCAGTGTTGGGTGAGGGCACTCGCTGTGTGATAGTGTGACGGGGAGGAGAGTGGGAGTGGGCTGGGCTAACTTTGAACTGCTGGTCCCCCTTCTCCTAATGCGGAGGTAGGAAGAGGCCTGTGGCTCCCAGAGGTTGCTCACCTGCTGTGTGACTGACCAGAGGAAGGAGGAGAAAGAGGACTGGGGTGGGATCTCAGCCAGAGTTCATTCCTAAAATACGATGACGGAATGCCTGCTTCCATGTAACACTACGACTACAAGATGCAGGAGGAAGTTAGTGCTTTTGACCCCAGTTAGTTTCGTGTGTGTGTGTGTGTGTGTGTGTGTGTGTGTGTAGTATGCATGTATGTGCATGCCCGTTTTTACATGCTTGTACTTTTGCACATGGAGGCCTAATGTTAATGTCTGGAATAATCCTTAATCACTCTTTCACCTTATTCATTGAGACAAGGTCTCTCAAGTAAACCCAGAGCTTGCTGTTTAGGCTGGCCTTTCTAGCTAGAGTTGACTCTGGGGGGTCTCCTGTCTACACCTTGTAAGAGCACCTCACCCATCCAGCATTTAGATGAGTTCTGAGGAATCCAAACTCTGGCCCTCCCACTTGACTGACAGGTGACTCCGCGGAGCCATCTTCTCAGCCCCTCCCTTGCATTTCCATTTTAAAGGCGGGTCTCAACATAGGAAAGCACAGCGGGCCTAGACATGGGCCGGAATCACGCTTGCTCCAGGTAACCCACAGCAGACAATGAGGGTGAGAGAATTCAGAATTCCGCAGCTTGGTTCAATACCTTCCTCCTCGTGTGTTACATACATGCAGCCGGGGATGGGATATTGTGGAAGAGATGCACAGTTATGCCAGGGTCCCCTGAAAAGTTGGGAGTGCAGGGGACACTGCTTTACAGAGCAGTGTGACTGTCCTATCTTTGGGCTGTTTTGCAGGGGCCCTGCCCACCATGGCTAACTTGCTACTAACTCATTCCTGGAGACAGGTGTGGCCTGACTGGAGGCCCTAGGAGCCAAAATCCCTAAGTCAGGCTGTGGAAGGCCCTCCCTGGACGGGTGGGGGAGGCCCGCCTGCTACAATGCACAGGTCAAGGGCAGGCAGCGGCCTGGCTGGGGAGCCCTCTCAAGAGGCCGGAGATGAGGGGCCTCTGTGTATAATAAAGGTGGCTGAGGGTCAGCGGGATGTTTTTCTCCTCTTCCAGAGGCCCCAGCTGGCTCGTGGCCGGAAGGATGAGCTTTTAACCAGTGGCTAAAGGGTTTGAATAGATTCCAGGCCAAGGGGGTTTGGGTTGGCTTTGGGCCCATCTTTCAGTCCCTTCCTGCCCCAGCCAGCCCATGCCTCCTCCCTACAAAGCCTGGAGGCACCGGTGGGTGTCTTTGATGACAGTGACATGCTAGTGAGCTCTGAGATATGGTTCTGGGGACATTCTACTCCAGTCTAGCATTCCAAAGAATAGTACAGTTTCCAAGATGTGCAACTTCAGGCAGCGCCTGACCCTCAGGGCTCTTAACTGTGGGCTAAGGCTGAGGAGTCTTATTTGTTGCAAGGTCCCTGCCCTCTATGGAAGCTAAGAGGCTGTGGTATGGTGTGAGGTCAAGGGGGCCTCTTCCCCAGGACTGGCACTTGGGACAGGCTCAGGACCCCACTAGTGTTGTCCCCTACCCCCATATTCCTTTCTCCCGGTCTGTAGAGTGTTTCTACAAAGCATGGGTGTCTGGCCACAATGGCCACCTGAGGCGCTCATCCGGGTTGGGCAAGGACTCCTGCTCACCAAAGTCCATGACCTGAACATCTAGGGCCTCCATAACCACGTTATAGGCATGCAGGACTCTTTAAGCCACACCCATCTGAAGTCTCAAATCCCACCTAATCGCATGGGCCCCGCAGCTCTGCATCCCTTCACCTATGAATGGGGGTCAGAAAACACACAGTAAACCCCAGACACAGGGGCAAGTGGCTCACAGGGGTCTCCAGGTCCAGCCCTATGGGGAGAACCTGAGGTCAGCGGAAGCATGAGGGATGAACAAGAGTTGTGGATACTGAAGCAACTGTGGGAAGCGGCGCAGTCCCTCAGCTTCCCCACAGCTGGAAGCACTCAGAGTTGCTGCTGAATGAGTAGAGTGGGTGGATCTGGAACTTGAATCGCAGCGTCCCAGCACATGGTCAGCATCTCTGCACCCTAGCGCCAGGCCAGGACCACTGCGGAGCGCAGAGTTATCAGAAACACAGATGGGAAGGGGCTGGCTGAGGGCTGGGGAGAGGGCTTCATTGCAAAGTGTTTGCTGAACAAGCAGGAGGACCTGAGTTTTTGCTCCAGGACCCCTTGAAAAGCCAGGCATAGTGATGAGCACTTGTAATTCCAGTGCTCAAGAATTGGAGACAGGAGGATCCCTGGGCTCAGTGGCCAGCCGTTTTAGCCTAACTGGTGGCTTCTAAGCCAATGCAAGAGCCTGTTACAAAGAAAGTCAACAGTGTTCCTGAGACTGACATAGGAGATTGTCCTCCAGTCTCCACGTGTCTACACACAAATTACATGTATCATCCATAAAACAGAGAGAAGAAAAGGGAGAAAGATAGAGGGGCTGAGTCGTGAGGAGTGGAAGAAGCAGCGTTGCTCCTGGTGTGTCTTAACAACCTGAGTCTGATGCCCAGCCCTCAACCACTGGATCAGATTCAGTATTAGGAATGCCCCAAGAAGGGAACCTGAGCCTTCGGGGACTCATGACACCTGTAGCTTCAGCTGCCACTCCCCAAATATGCAGGCGTGAGACCACCCCTTTATGGCCCCGATCCCCCTTAGACTCTGCTGCTCTTGGCCTTCTCCTGTACCCAAGACATCCCCTGCTTGGAGGCAGATGGCAGATGCTTCTAGGATCACCCAAGGGGCCTGTTGGGCCTGTGGAACACCCGTGTCCCCCCCCCCACACACAAAGCCTCTCTGCTCCCTGTGCTGGAGTGGAAGGAGGTGTGCTCACAGCCAGCATGAGCAGACAGTGTCATCTCAGGCCCTCTGGGGAAGTCTTTGGTGAGACATCTTTGATGATAGCAGTGGCAGTGGGCTCATATAGGGTCCCAGGGTGTATGTGGGTAGACATGCTTTATAGCCCAATATGTCCTCTCTAGCTTTTAGAAGCTGTGATACAGGAAGTCCCATGAGCTGGAGCCTCTAAGCACCCAACATTGAGCCTGTAGACAGTAGGGTGGCATGTCAAGGCTTCACTCACCGGTATGCCATCACGGCAAAGGCACTGACAGCTGATGGTAGTGACAATAGAGCCACACGTGGACCTACTGGGTGCCAAGTAGAGCAGGCTTGTCTCACCTGATGCTAGAGCGGCAGGTATCTCCCATGGATGCCACACGGCAGCTACTGATCATACTATTGTATGCCCAGTATCCCTCCTTGACATTGATCCAGCAGGTGTCTTACTTGCACGACAGCATGGCAGGTGACGCCTTTGGATATCAATATAGCGAGTGTCTTACCTGGACTTCAGGACAGGAGGAACATTTCTCCTAGACTCCAGTACAGCAGGTTCTTCTCACCTAGACATCAATACAGCAGACGTCTCACTTGGATTCTGGTACAGAAGGTGTTTCTCACCCGCATGCCAGTATGGTGGACATTTCAGCCGGATGCCAGTTCAGTACTTCTCACTTGGACAGGTACCAGCCCAGACATGCACTTTTCATCTGGGAGTCAACACAGCAGGTACCTCACCTGGACTCCAGCCAGGACTGCAGGAGTCTCAACTTGATGTCATGTACCAGACACCATCAGGAGTCGGCAGAACCAAACCTGAGGCGTTAGGGATCTAGTCTTCAATTTTGAGTGGACAGTACTCTGTCTGGTTCAAACAGAAAGCCTACCAAATAGCAGAAGAGGGCTCATCTCTAGCCACCCTTAATGCAATGGGCAGTGACGCCCTCTCTGGGCTCTGGTTTGTAAGTGTCTGGGCCGAGTGGCTCATCTTCCAGGGCCATGGCCAGCAGAGGCTTGGCTGGCTTTGGGGACACTCCCAGGAGTCATCACTGCCCACCCGCCCTGGGCCTCAGGTCAGGTTTCCATCTGCCGTCATTAGGCAAATGTCAAACTCAGAGGGGCAGCAGTAATTTGGACAATTACGGCCACTATTATTACTTCCTCTCCTTAAACGGGGGCCAAATTACTCACTTAAACACAACCACCAGTTGCTGGCCACAGGCGGAAGGGGCCACCGGTGGTAGGGAGGGGCTTTGGGGGAAGCACATGAGAGAGAGGGGACAGCTCCAAAACCTCACCAGTCAGCCCATGCATTGGTGACTGTCTGGCAGGTTTAGCTGACACCCTGAGGTCACTCGGATGGGGGACTCAGTCTTTTGGACAGCCAGGGGTCTGTTGTCATACCTTAGGGGCTAAGCCAGCACCCTGGCTCAGCTGGTCACTATGGATGGGATCAGAGCAGTAATGTCTCTTTGAAGTCCAGGGGATGGTATGGACTAAGCTTCTACCCAGCAGGCTTAGCTTAGGGCTGGATACAGGCAATGAACTGGAGAGCCACTGGCGGGCCCGGATTGCTCCCTGTAGGAGAGTCTGAAGGCAAGATCATTTGTCGGGTGCAAAGCAGGTCAAGGCAGCCTTCTGTTCATGTGGGCAGGTGGCCCTAAGACCTGGTCCCCAGCCTGGTGAGAAATGGGGGCCAGGACAGGTGGGAGCATGCAGAGAAGGGGAGTTGTCATAGTTTGACTATAAATGGCCCCCATAAGTTCATAGAGAGTGGCACTATTAGGAGGTATAACTTTGTTGGAGTAGATGTGGCCTTGTTGGAGGAAGTGTGTCACTGTGGGGGTGGGCTTTGAGGTCTCATATATGCTCAAGCCACGCCCAGTATCTCAGACCACTTCCTGTTGCCTGCAGATAGAGATGTATAAACTCTCAGATCCTTCTCCAGCACCGTGTCTGCTTGCATGTCACCATGTCCCACTACGATGGTCATAGATTAAACCCTTGAAGCTATAAGTCATGTTAAATTAAATGTTTTCCTTTAGAAGTGTAGTTTAGTATTGGTGTCTCTTCACAGCAATAAAAGCCCTGACTAAGATGGGGGTCCAGGCCTGTCCCGCTTCTCAGACCAAATGCAGCCAGGTGACAATTGCCACAAGGACAGCAAACACTTATGTGACACGTGCTGTGTGCATTTTCTATATACTAAATTCCCAGAGAAGTCTTGAAATTCAACTTGCATGGCAACATTCCACATGGCTATGCTGTGGCCATGCTGTGGCTGCTTCCTTGAGGCCATCCCAGTACAGCCTGGGACCTAGAATCCCCACAGACACATCATTTCTGATGCGACTACCCACTGTCGTTTTATCACCGTGTGTAAAGTGGATTACCAGTGTGGGAGAGACCGATGGGTAGATCTCGTCACGTCCCACCGCAGTCAGTACCATGTGATGCTGACAAGGTGGATATGTATGCAGTCAAAGACCCAGTGGTGGTCACAGGCAGGGTGTCAAAGCCAGCTCTGATGCCAGGAACTACCCCTCCGTCCCCGACTCCCTTGAGAGTCTGATGGAACCATCCCTCTGAGGCATCACCTACAGCCTGGTACCTGCCCTGTCCTCTCCCTGGATCTGGACTCATTCCCTACACTCTCCTAGAAGTTAGCCGACAGTGCAGGCCTTAGAGACATGTTCTGAGTGTGTCAACATTTGCCACTTGGATGGCCAGAGAAAGTCCGTTTGCCAGCTCCTCACTAACTCCTAGACAGACACACAACACCTAGAAGATAGCTGGGATTCCGAAGACACCCTTGGGTGCTCTGCACTTCCAGGGTGTCCTCTCCTATCATTGTGATCTCATACAGGGTGGGGGAGGCTGACACCAGTGCAGGAGTGTCACACAGCCAGGGACAGGCAGGTCAGGGTACAGCTAGTGCAACTTCCTGTCTCAAGAATTGTGCTAGCTTATTTTCTGTCGCTTTGATAAAACACTGTCCCCCAAACCCACTTGGGAGCGGAAAGGGTTTATTGGCTTACAGGTTAAATCCTCGAGGGGAATCCAAGGAACTGAAGCAGAGACCATGGAGGGACGCAGCTTACCGGCTTGCCACATCTGGCTTGCTTATCTATTTCTGTTATGCAGCCCAGGCCCACTTGCCTAGGGAAGGCACTGCCCACAGTGGACTGGGCCTTCCTGCACCAATCAGCAATTAAGAACATGCCCCACAGACATGCCCACAGGCCAGTCTCCTAGAACGACTCCTCAACTGAGGCTCCGCCAGGCTCTTTTAACATGGGCTATCTTCTAAAACGAGGACTCTCTGGGACAGACTGAGGCATGGCCCTCAGAGATCCCCAGCCTGGTCTTGGGACATCAGCTCTACAAAGACCCACGAAGCTCCAGGCTGCCCAGGGCTAGCTAATCAGGAAGGAGTTCCCCAGGAAGTGATGCTGAAACTGGTTTTAGTTAGGGTCACTATTGCTGTGATGAAACACCATGACCAAAAGCAAATTGGGGAGAAAAGGGTTAACTTGGCTTATACTTCCAATCACTGTTGTGATCATGGAAGGAAGTCAGGACAGGAACTCAAGCAGGGCAGGACCCTGGAGGCAGGAGCTGAAGCAGAGGCCATGGAGGGTGCTGCTTGCTAGTTTTCTCTCTGTGGCTTGCTCAGCCTGCTTTCTTATAGAACCAGGACCACTAGCCCAGGGATGTCCCCACCCACAATGAGCTAGGCCCTCCACCATCAAATTGCTAATTAAGAAAATACCTTACCAGCTTGCCTGAAGCCTGATCTTTTTTTTATTATTATTATTATTATTTAAGATTTATTATGTATACAATGTTCTGTCTGTCTGTATACTTGCTGGCCAGAAGAGGGCACCAGATCTCATTACAGATGGCTGTGAGCCACCATGTGGTTGCTGGGAATTGAACTCAGGACCTCTGGAAGAGCAGTTAGTGCTCTTAACCTCTGAACCATCTCTCCAGCCCCTGAAGCCTGATCTTAAGGAGGCATTTTCTCAACCAAGGTTCTCTTCTCTAGGATGATTTCAGCTTGTATCGAGTTAATATATAACATAAAGCTGCAGGTGGGATTCCCAGAGTAACCCCTTATCTCCTGAGGAGGTGAGCTGTAGAGAGGGACTCACAGAAGCAGGTATCGTGTGTGTATGAACACAGCAGGATTTACACACCAGCCTTCAGCACCAGTAACTTACCCCTATAGTGCCATCTCGGGGATTTTGTAAGAAGTGTCCTGCTCACATTACACAGGTCTTGCACTCCCATCTGCTGATATTAAGGACCAATTTCCCACACATGGTCTTTATAGGACACTTCTTTTTATTTTATTGTTTATGCATGCATGTGTGTGTGTGCACGTGCACATGTTTACATATGTGTGCTTGTGTTGTTGCTCACACATGTTTCTGTGGGTGGACATTGGAGACCAAGGAGACAAACTTCTGGACATGCCTGTGAGAGAGTTTCTTAGATTGGGGTAATTGAGGTGGGAAGATGCACCCTAAATGTGATGACGCCATCTCATGGGTTGGGGTCCTGAACTGACAAGAAGGAAGGGAGTGAGCGACAGCATTCAACTGTCTGTTTCCTGATGGCAGACTGAAGGTTAGCTGCTGCCCAAACACTTGCTGCCATGCTTTCCCCGCAGTGACGGACTGTATTCCCTCAAACTTTGAGCAAGGCTGTGGTGGTTTGAATAAAAATGGCCCCCAGACGCTCATAGTGCATGGCACTATTAGGAGATATGGCCTTGTTGGAGGAAGTGTGAGTCACTAGGGGATGGGCAGTGGGGTCTCAGAACACCCGAGCCAGGTCTAGTGGCTGACGGTTCACATCCTACTGCCCGAAAGTCTGGATGTAGAACTTTCAGCTCTTTCTCCAGCACCATGACTGCCTGCGTGCTGCCATGCTTCCTGCCATGACAATAATGAACTAGACCTCTGAACTGTAAGCCAGGCCCAATTAAATGTTTTCCTTTTTAAAAGTTACTGTGGTCATGGTGTCCCTTCACAGCAATAGAAACCCTAACTAAGACAGAAGTTGGTACCAGGGGCTGGGATATTGCTGTGACAGGCCTGGCCATACTTTCGTTCAGAGGAATGTGGACATGGGGACTTAATGGACCAGCCTAATAGGAGCATGGAAGACATGGTGCTGGGGGTGATTTGAGCTGTGGGGGCCTGGCTCAAAAGATTTCTGAGAAGAATGTTAGTTTGTGGATTGGAGACTATTCTTGTCATATTTTGATGAAGAATGTGGCTACCCTTGTCCAAAAAAATCTTCCTGAGGCTAAATTGAAGAGTTTTGGATTAATTCCATTGGCAGGGGAAATGTCAAAACAGCCTAGTATTGATTCTGTCATGTGGCTATTAGTGTTCACGCTTATGAAGATCTACAATGAAAAGGAGCGAGCTGAGCAAGGAAAATGAAAAATGTAGAGTTCAAGGAAAAAGGGTACCAGGAAGGGGAGTGAAGCTAAACCCCATATTCGAGGAGATAAACAGATGAAAGAAAAACCTAATGTTATATGGAATAAAGGGAGTGGCAACCTCAGGCAAGATCCCACAAGCTGAGCTACCAACCTGCGAAAAGGAACAGCTTAGAGCCAGGTGTGGTACATGCCTTTAATCCCAACACTCCAGAGACAGAGGCTGGCAGATCTCTGAGTTTGAGGTCAGCCTGGTCTACAGAGTGAGTTCCAAGACAGCCAAGCTTAGGCAGTGAAGGAAACCACGGAAACCAGAAAGCTGGTGAAGATGTAATTGAACGAGCAGGCCACGCTCCAACCCCAGCAAACAGCAGAGTTTGGCAGCTTTGGCCACATGGTTCTGACTTTAGCGTCAAAGACAGAAGAAAAATGTTATGGAATCTCCTTCTGTGACTAAGGAAAACTGCATGTGTCAAGAGTGTCCCTAAATGGTGCCCTAGTAGAGAGGCCATTGTGTGAAACTGTGAAGGTGAAGCCTGGACTGCCTTGGAGACCCCAAGATTTTGGAGATGCCAGCGCCATAGGATATCAGCTGAGGAGAGCTGCTATCAGGGAGTAAAACCAGCCCAAGAGAAAGAAGTGTGTTGTAGTTAGCGAAGCTGAATGGAGTTGGAGATCTGAAGAGTGCTTTGACATCAGATGTGGGGATGCAGAGCTTGGAGTTTTCGCAGCTGGTTTTCAGTCTTGCTTTGGTCCAGTGTTTCCTCACTATGCTCCCTTCCCTACATTTTAGAATGGCAATGTATATCCTGTGCCATTATGTGTTAGAAGTATGTGATCTGTTTTTTGATTTTGATTTTGTAGGTGGTTAGAGATAAGAGACTACATGAATCTCAGTAGAGACTTTGGACTTTTAAACAGTGTTGATACTGTGTTAGACTACGGGCACTTTTGAAATTAGACTAAATGCGTTTCGCATTATGATATGGCTACAAGCCTATGGGTGTCAAAGAGTGAAATATGGTGGTTTGAATAAAAATGGCCCTATCGGCCCAAAGGGTGTGACACTATTAGGAGAAGTGTCCTCCTTGTCAGAGTAGGTGTGGCCTTGGTGGAGGAGGTATGTCCTTGGGGGCGGGTTCTGAGGTCACAGACTTCTCAGGCCAGGCCTAGAGTAGCATTCACTTCCTGCTGCCTGCAGATCCAGATGCAGGACTCGCTGCTACCTCTCCAGCACCATGTCTGCCGTCATGCTTCCCGCCATGACAATAATGAAATAAACCAGCCCCAACTAAATCTTTCCTTTGTAAGAATTGCCATGGTCATGGTGTCTTGACTTCACAGCAATAAAACCCTAACTAAGACAAAGACAAAATAAATGCATCCTATCCTCCCTTAAGTTGCTTCCGCCAGGTATTTTGTCGCAGCATGAGCAATTAGCTAATAAAGCATCCCAGAGGGTAGGTGAGCGACCACCTCAAGGCAGATGTATGACATCCGCAGCTTCCCTCAGCCCTCAGGGTATGAAGAAACAGTGAGACTGCAGTCCCAGCAAGCTGCTGAACAAAATCTTTGGCCACTCCAAGGAGCAGAGATGGGTGAAGTAATGTCCATCGATGTGCAGATGAAGCACACGTGGGGGGTCAGAGGGCAACTGGAAGGAGTTGGTCCTCTCCTTCCATCATGGGAGACTCACAGAACTCGGGTCATCAGGCTTGCTGGGGACTGCTCTCCCTGGGGGGCCATTTTCTTGCACCGATCTTTAACATTTTAGCTCTTTAAATGTCCTAGAAACCAGTCTGTCAGATGTCTGGCTGGCACAGACTGCTCTTCCTTCTGGTAGTCTGTCTCTTTGCCCAGTTGTTTCCTGTGCTGTACAGACATGTTTAAATGTTATGCGCTCTCATTTGTCAGTCAGTTTTGGCTATTGCTTTCTGAGCCACAGGGGTCCTTTTGAGAGAGACCTTGCTTATGCCTGTATCTTGACGTGGTTTACCTGTGTTTCCCATAATAGTCTGAGAGTGTCAGGTCTTATGTTAAGGTCTTTACTTAGTTAGAGCTGATTTTGTACACAGTGAGAGACAGGATCTAGCTTCGTTTTCCTACATGAGAACATTTTTCCCAGCACCATTTCTGTCAGAGAAGCTATGTGGCTTTAATTCCAGGTCCTTTCATTTCATTAATCAACGTTTGTTTTTGTACCAGCGCCACACAGGGGTTTGCCCCTGAGGCTCCGTACCATGGTGTGTACTATGCGTACCACAAACATGAGCTCAGGTGTGGAGATACCTCTCTTTGCTCAGGCTTGCTTTGCTACCCATCATCTCTTGTGCTCTTGTATGGATATTTCTGTGAAGAACACCTTTGAACTCTAAGTGGGGAGGCCGCTGAACCCGTAGGCTGCTTCTTGCAATATAGCCAGACAGAATGGCACATGCCTGCAATCCCAGCTACCTGGAGGCTGAAGCATATATATATGGCTACAAATTCAAGGCCAGCCTGAGTTATATAACAAGATATTTAAAAACCAGCAGACCAACACGCACACACATTATACCTTCATAGATGCTTGAATGCTTAAAATTGTTTTTTTTTTCAGACTAGCAACTCTGTATGTATAGCAATCTGTCTTCATGGTTCTGTTCAACCCAGTACACAAGGCAACTTGAAAAGTGCATTTTTCATGTAGGCATGCTCCCACAGAGCTACACCCCAGGCAGGTAGCTGCTCTACCTCAGAGCTACACAGCCCGTGAGTTTCCGCATAGAGTGCATTATTAGTGTTCTGTTTAAATCCATTATCAAGCCTGTGGTTGTATGGATTTTCTGTTCTCTCAATGACGTCTGTAGTTTTTGCTCTTTACCTCTGGGTTTATTGAGTTGTTCTGAGTTGATCTTGTTCAAAATGTGTGTCTAGGATTTTTCTTCTCTATATGGAGGACAACTGCTTTAATGATATATATTGGGGGAAAACATGTTATCGCCATCAAATTGTGCTTGGGCCTATTTCTGGGCTGTCTGTTCTGCTTCATTGAGCTGTGTGCCTCTTTATCCACCAGTGCTTTAGTTATTAGTGTGCTGGAGTTGCCATGACCAAACGTCAGGGAGCAATGGCTCAAACAACAGAAATCTGCGTTCTGAGACGAGGCTTCCTTCCCAGACACTCGAGGACCGCTCTTTCGCTGTGCTCTCTTATGCATCTCTGAGCACACAGAAAGGGGCTGGGGAACTTGGTCTTCCTCTTTGTGTGTTCTGTATATCTTTGCATATGTGTGTGTTGGTGCACATGTCCGAGGAAGATGTCAAGTGTCTCTCTGTCTCTGCCTTATTCTTTGAAGCAGGGTCTTTTAGTGACCCTGGAGTCCACCCATGTGGCCAGACTGGCTGGCCAGTAAGCCTCAGGAGTCCTCCTCTCTCTGCCTCCCCAGCACTGGGGTTACAGGTGCATGCACCCACCTGTAGTTTTCCACATGGGCTCAGGACCTCAGGCTTCCATAGTAAGCACTTTACCAACTGGACTTTTCTTTATTTATATTTTATGTATGAGTGCTTTGCATATATATCTGCATGCCAGAAGAGGGTATCAGATCCTGTTAGAGATGGTCAAGAGCCATCCTGTGGTTACTGGGAACTGAACTCAGGACCTCTGGAAGAGCGGACAGTGCTCTTAATCGTCTTAATCGCTGAGCCGTCTCTCCAGCCCCTGGATCTTTCTTTAAAGGACCCCGGTTCTATCAGCTCAGAGCCTACTTGTGTGTCCTCATTTGACCTACCTTACCTCCTTTCTTCTCCAAATAGGAGTTAGTGTTTCAACATAGCAATCTGGAGAAGGGGAACAACTCAGCTCATAATATTTTGCCTGTAGCTCCCTCCTCCAAGCTCATAGCCTTCTCACGGGTAAAATAATTCCACATCATTCTGACAGCCCCCGAATTCTCAACCAGCTCCAACATCAGTTTCAATTCCGAGTCTCATCTAAAGACAACGTATGGGTGAGACCTTGCGCTTCTGAAACCAGAGAAAGTTCTGTACTCCCAAATACCAGGCATGGCATGCTCATTCCAGGAGGTGGTGTGGAAAAGGAGTGATGAGCCCTGAGCTGGCAAGGTGGCTCAGTGGGTAAAAGTGCTAGCTACCAAGTCTAACAACCTAAGTTCCATCCCTGGAACCCACAGTAGAAGAACTAACTCATATTAGTTGTCCCTACACACACATGCACACACTCACACACACATATTCACACTCGCTGTCACACACCCACACACACTCTCACCCTCTCACCACACACACTCTCACACTTTCACACACACACACTCTCACACACACACTCACACACATACATACTCACACACTTTCTCATACACACTCACACACACATACACACATGCACACACTCACACACATACACAGAGTAATACGAATACTAATAATATGAAGAAGAAAAGAAGAAGAAGATGAGGAGAAGAAGGAAGAAATGAGATAAAAATAAAAGTGGTATATTTAAAGAGCTGATGAGTCCCAAGCAAGTTCAAAACCAAGCAAAGCACACTCCATCAGACCCCAAGGATCGGAACTAACTGTCCTGGGCTGAATCATTGTCTTGTGCCTCCTGTGCTCAAGCATCACCCACTCAAGTAGGCCAGCTGCTGCTCCATGTGGTTGATCTGTCCACATTCTTGGTGATCCAGCCTCTGAAGCATTGAGTGGGGTCACCTGGCCCGCACAGCTCCATGCTCTGAAAGCAAAGAAGACACGGCTTGCTTCCTGGGACTGTGGTGGCAGACCTGATGTTCTCTGAATCACCTTTGGGTCATTCTCGTGTTTTCTTAAGGGATGAAGCGTCTGAAACTCTCTCTTACATGACAGCAGGGTTTCAGAGCCTTCCTCTATTCATCTAGCACTTATGCCTTTTGGCTCCACCTAGCAGAGTCTTTTGGGTATAGCCATTTCTAACTTAGTGTGTGCTGATGTGTCCAATTAGCCCATCCTGAGCCAACACCTTCAGCATTCTTTGTTTAAAGCTTTTCTTTTCTTTGCATACACGTGTGTGTGTGTGTGTGTGTGTGTGTGTGTGTGTGTGTGTGTGTGTTGGTACGAATGCACATTCATGCACATGTGGGAAGGGACAGAGGTCAATCTTGGTTACCATTCCTGTTTTTAAGATAGGGTCTTTCACTGTCCTAGAACTTGCCACAAGGCGAGGTGAGCTGGTCGGCGAACCCCAAGGACTTAGATGCCTGTCTCCAAGTGTGTACTTCCACGCCAGCTTCTTCACGTGGGCTCTGGGGATCAAACTCAGGTCCTCATGCTTGCACAGAAAGTGAGCTACCTACAGAGTCATCTTCCCAACCAGTCACAAACTCTAACTTTTTGCAACACAGGTTGTGAATTTAATAAATCTCTAAGCTCTGGTTCCCTTTTACCAAATGTCTTCTTCTCTCTTCACAGTTCACCACGGTGTAGAACAGCCAGACTGGGCCTTCACAGGCATTGAGAAGAGGTCAGCCTATATCATGTGTAGGGAGGGGAGGCCACCCTGCAGCATGTGCAGTGAGGGAGGCCAGCCTGAAGCATGTGCAGTGAGGGAGGCCAGCCTGCAGTATGTGCAGTGAGGGGAGGCCAGCCTGCAGTATGTGCAGTGAGGGGAGGCCACCCTGCAGTATGTGCAGTGAGAGGAGGCCACCCTGCAGCATGTGCAGTGAGAGGAGGCCACCCTGCAGCATGTGCAGTGAGAGGAGGCCACCCTGCAGCATGTGCAGTGAGAGGAGGCCACCCTGCAGTATGTGCAGTGAGGGGAGGCCACCCTGCAGCATGTGCAGTGAGGGGAGGCCACCCTGCAGTATGTGCAGTGAGGGGAGGCCAGCCTGCAGCATGTGCAGTGAGGGGAAGCAACCCTGCAGCAGTGCAGTGAGGGGAGGCCACCCTGCAGCAGTGCAGTGAGAGGAGGCCAGCCTGCAGCATGTGCAGTGAGAGGAGGCCACCCTGCAGCAGTGCGTTGAGGGGAGGCCAGCCTGCAGCATGTGCAGTGAGGGGAGGCCACCCTGCAGTATGTGCAGTGCGAGGAGGCCACCCTGCAGCATGTGCAGTGAGAAGAGGCCAGCCTGCAGCATGTGCAGTGAGGGGAGGCAACCCTGCAGCATGTGCAGTGAGGGGAGGCCAGCCTGCAGCATGTGCAGTGAGAAGAGGCCAGCCTGCAGCATGTGAGTGAGGGGAGGCAACCCTGCAGCGTGTGCAGTGAGGGGAGGCCAGCCTGCAGTATGTGCAGTGAGGAGGCCAGCCTGCCCCTTCATCTGCAGTATTGAGCAGCAGGTCGTGCCTTCGACTCAGCAGAGAAATCCTCTGAACTAAATGTGCAGTTTCATCATTTCCCATCAGACACTAGGATGTGATTTAGCCAGGCTCTTGGCCATTTTCAGCAAAAATTGGCTGTTTCCAGTTCTAATGCACTGTCCATATGCCCACTGAAATGGCCACAGAAGCACCTTTTTTAAAAAAAAAAAAAGATTTATTTATTTATTATGTGTACAGCATTCCTTCCATGTGTGCCCGCATGCCAGAAGGGGGCGCCAGGTCTCATTATAGATGGCTGTGGGGCACCATGTGGTTGCTGGGAATTGAACTCAGGACCTCTGGAAGAGCAGTCAGTGCTCTTAACCTCTGAGCCATCTCTCCAGCCCCAGAAGCACCTTTAAGTAATGTTCCTTTCAAAGTTTCTTCCTTGAAATCCAGACTTTTCTCACGTGCACCTCAAAATTTCCCATCCTCTTACTATGATCTAGTCTCAAAGACAACTCAGACTTTTAGATATTTATTATAGTATCACTGCACTTCCCTGGGGACTCCACTCATTGCACTACATCTGACCACACCTAATGGGCTGGTATCTAAAAGACTATTCCAGCAACACCTCACTGCACCAAGATCCACAAGCATTTGTTTGTGCCATCCCCAAATTCCACAGCCAGGTGCTTCCAGCAGCAGGTGCTTACCTTCTTACTGTTTGGAAGCTTGAGATGTTCCCAGTCATGGTGACAGAATTGCCTATATCAAGGGCTTCATTGATTATTGCAAGCAGTAGTTTATGTCTTTAGATGTAATCTTATTAAAGAACCTTCCAGAAAACTCAGGATCAATTCAGTAAACTCATTTAAAAAAATCCCGTCCCACCAGAGCCACAGTGTGGTGGTTGCTATTGATGACCAATCTGACTAGATTGAGAAATGCCTAGGCACATAGAAAAGCACCTAAGGGTGTCTTGGAGAAAACTTCCAGAAAAGGTTAGGGGTGTGCTACCCTGAATGGCACTATCCCACGGGTTGGGGGACAGAGGGAATAAAGGAAGAAAACACAGAGGCCCTCTAACATGGGCTTTCTCTCTTCCTCCATTACTCCGGCCCTTGTCATCACAACATGCGCTAATTTGCTCCACTGTGCCTGCCCTGCCATGACAGATTGGAGCCTGTGAACTAGTGAGCAGCACCAACCAGAGGATCCCCCTGAGCTGTGCAGGGCAGGAACTAGTGAGCAGCACCAACCAGAGGATCCCCCTGAGCTGTGCAGGGCAGGAACTTCTTCACAGCAGCAGACGCCTGACACATTCTCAGCCCTACAATCTGCTTCAGTGAGAATGCTTCAGAGAAATCAAACCAACATCCATTCTAACTTCACATACATGTGTATAGAGCAATCCGTGTAGGTGTGTGTGTGTGTGTGTGTGTGTGTGTGTGTGTGTGTGTGATGTTCTTGTACATAAATGGTAGAGATGGGGGCGGGGCTTGGTTCATGTGTCTATGAAGTAATGTAAACCCCCCAGATCTTTATGGTATGCCAACATATTTAGAGCCCAGTGAAGCCCATGGTTTGGTTCCAGGCTGAATCCAAAGAACAAAACCCAAAAGAGTTGGGGGTGTGGTTCTTGCTTTAAGACTGACAGGGAGAGCCTGGCTTTCAGTTTAAGTTCAAGGACAGGAAAATAGTTGACATCCCAACCAGAGGTGTCAGGGAAGAAGAGTTTTCTTTTACTTGGGAAAGGTCGACCTCTCTGTCACCTAATTGGATGTGGCCTGTCACAGTTATAGGCTCTCTTTCAGCACGCGTCTTGGCTGTAACATGAAGCTGCCTAGTGCTCTTTTCCTCTCCAAACCATGCATTAAGAACATTTTATTGCCCACTTATTGGCCTTTTAAATTGTAAAGCAGTATAAGAGTGATAACAAGTCCATCAAAAACCCAGCAAAATTCTTCAAAGACATCGAAAGAACAATACTCAACTTCATTTGGAAAAGCAAAAACCCAGGATAGCCAAAACAATCCTGGGCAATAAAAGAACTCCTGGAGACATCACAATCCCTGACTTCAAACTCTACTACAGAGCTACAGTACTGAAAACAGCCTGGTACTGGCATAAGAACAGACAGGAGGACCAATGGAGCCGAATCAAAGACCCAGATATCAATCCATACATCTCCAAACACCTGATTTTTGATAAAGAAGCACAAAATATCAAATGGAAAAAAGAAAGCATATATAACAAGTGGTGCTGGCATAACTGGATATCAACATGTAGAAGAATGAAAATAGACCCATATCTATCACCATGCACAAAACTCAAGTCCAAATGGATCAAAGACCTCAACATAAAATCAGCCACACTGAACCTTATAGAAGAGAAAGTAGGAAGTACACTTGAATGCATTGGCACAGGGAACCACTTCCTAAATATAACCCCAGCAGCACAGATACTGAGAGAAACAATTAATAAATGGGACCTCCTGAAACTGAAAAGCTTTTGTAAAGCAAAGGACATGGTCAACAAGACAAACTGACAGCCTACAGAATGGGGAAAGATCTTCACTAACCCCACATCAGACAGAGGTCTGATCTCCAAAATATACAAAGAACTCAAGAAATTGGACACCAAAAGAACAAACAATCCAATAAAAAAAAATGGAGTACAGACCTAAACAGAGAACTCTCAACAGAGGAATCTAAAATGGCTGAAAGACACTAAAGAAATGTTCAACATCCTTAGTCATCAGAGAAATGCAGATCAAAACAACTCTGAGATTCCATCTTACACCTGTAAGAATGGCCAAGATCAAAAACACTGATGACAACTTATGCTTGAGAGGTTGTTGGGAAAAGGGAACACTTCTGCATTGCTGGTAT
>PVIU01000719.1:70336-124369 GCA_004026605.1 Ondatra zibethicus
GCAAGCTGGTACAACCCCTATGGATGTCAGTGTGGCGATTTCTCAGAAAATTAGGAAACAACCTTCCTCAAGACCCAGTAATACCACTTTTGGGTATATATCCAAAGGATGCTCAATCGTGCCACAAGGACATGTGCTCAACTATGTTCATAGCAGCTTTGTTTGTCATAGCCAGAAACTGGAAACAACCTAAATGCCCTTCGATCGAAGAATGGATAGGGAAAATGTGGTACATTTACACAATCGAGTACTACACAGCAGAAAAAATAACGACATCTTGAATTTTGCAGGCAAATGGATGGATCTAGAAAACATTATTTTGAGTGAGGTAACCCAGACACAGAAAGACAATTATCACATGTACTCACTCATAGGTGGTTTTTAAACATAAAGCAAAGAAAACCAGCCTACAAACCACAATCCCAGAGAACTTAGACAACAATGCGGACATTAAGAGAGACTTACATAGATATAATCTACATGGAAAGTAGAAAATAGGAAAAGACAAGATCTCCTGAGTAAATTGGGAACATGGAGACCTTGGGGGAGGATTGAAGGGGGAGGGGAGAGGCAGGGAAGAGAGCAGAGTAAAACGTAGAGCTCAATAATAATCAATAAAAAATGTATTAAAAAGAGTGAAAACCAGTAATAACTGTGCCACAGACTCAGCAGTGTGCTGTCTTGAAATTTCTTCCACCAAAACATTAGTCCACTACATTTTAATCCAGCCTCACACACATGTTCAAGACACACTCATAATGTATTTTATTTATCATTTATTACACAGTCTTTAGCCCAGGTTCCGGGAGTGTCCTTGCTTCCCTCTGAAACCTAGGGAGCTGGAAGTCTTTGCCCATGTGTCTTTCACCGTCTCTCACTTCTGAGTGTGCAAAGGATGGCAAGCTCCTTTTGACAGCACTGCTCACAACACGGACACTTTTCCGGCCCATAGTTTCAAAGCTTTCCACAAAATAGTCCAAGGGCAGAAAGGCCTCGTGGTCAGGTTTACCAACGGCAGCCCTATGTCTCGGCATCGATTTCTGTATTAGTCACTTCTCTGTTGCTGTAATAAACTCTATGACCAAAAGAAACTTGGAGGAGAAAGAAAAGGTTTATCGTTTACCATTCCAAAGTGGGTGTCATAGTCCATCAGTGCGGACATGAAAACGGGAGAAAAAGACACCTGTCGTAGATCAAGGTGGCATAGTTCAGTTGGTTGGAACCCTTTGGGTCCCTCCAGAGGGCAGCCTGCATATAAGCCTGCAGGGCAGGTAGCTTACCTGAGGGCAAGTCCAAGAAGTGTCAGAATGGGAAGGAGGGGTGTGGTGCAGGATTGCAAGGGCAGATAAATAGAAGGTGTATCAAAATTCACTACAGGCAACTGGACCCTAAGCCTACTGGAGAACTCAAGGGACCAGTGCAGAATTTGCCCCTCAGAGAGACGCAGCCAGAGAGGGATGGAGGCTGGAGGTCAGTGGAGAGGGCTGGGGCTAAAGGACAGTCCCAGGCAAATGCGCTCTTTAGCTGGGCAGTCCCCAAGTTTGAGAGGGAAGCAGCACCAGGAACTGGAAAGCCGCAGCACCAGAAGGATGCTTGTGGAGCACACATGAACCCTGGGTTCTAACCGCAGCACTGCACAAACCACGTGTGGGGGTTCACACCTGTAATCTTGGGAGGACCTGATGTTCAAGGTCTTCCTTGACTGGCTATATGAGACTTCGCCTCAAAAAAAAAATGAAATGACAGGAAGGGAGGGTAGAAAAGAAGGGAGGAAGGGAGGCAGGGAGGGAGGGGAAGGGAAGGTTAGTAGTAATGTCTTCTGGTTGGATTGCTGTTTTCTGGAAGCTTCTCTACCCAGATGCCCTGGGTCCAGCAGCACAGCTCTCTGCTGAGACCTTCACCTGGTGAGTGCTGCCTCCCCAAGAACACCCTGTCTTTGCCATACCCCGGAGAACCTGTGTTGTTTCGACTGTGTTTTAATTGTTTCGACTGTGTTTTAAGTAAGGACGCAGGAAGGAAGGTGGATCCAGAAAAGAGTCACAGTATCCCTACCCAGACACCCATCCCCGAGCATCCATGGTCCAGAAACAAGTGTTGAAAAGGCCGTGCCTCCCGTTCCTCTCTACATCTCATGAATTAAAAACAATGTTCCTGAGGTCATTTCCATGGGGCTTGAGGGTTGGCTGTGTAAATATTTGGCCTTCGGGGCTCTTCTCAGCCAAGCTCCTCAGGGTGCTGACGTTAAACACACTCCAGGAAAAATGCAATTGGCTTCAGGAAGCCCCCAGAGCCGGGCGCTCAGAGGGCGTCTGCTCAGAGTAATGTTTGACAACACAAAGCCCATTTTTCCTATGACTTTTTCTCATTTAAGACAAGAAGGATAACCCTCCACTCGCCAGCACGCATACTCAACCAGTCATTAATACGCAGGCATTTAAAAACATTTGCAATCAGAAAGGTCTGTGTTTTCTCATTGCTTTAAAGAGTCAGGGATATTTGAGAGTGAGAGCGAGGGATGAGGGTGGAGAGCAAGCGTGGGAGGGGGAGAGGAAAGAGGGAATGGGGGAGGATAGGCTCAGTTGTCCACCAAGGGCTGTCTTGTGAAAGCGTGTTATGTGTCTATGGGAAGGCTTCTCATCTGCGTAAAGCCAGCCCAGAGACCCAGGAGTAAGTGGCCAGAGATGTTTTAGCACAACCCCGAAAGTTCCCCCTTGGTACCATCAGGGCTTAGGCTGTGCATGGGAACAACCCCTGAAGTTCCTCTGGGTGAGGGGTGGGTTCATTTTTTAGCTTCATCGCATGATGAGATAATGAGGTATGAATTTCTGGGACTGCCCAAAGGACCCGAACCTTAGTGGTTTGAGCAGATTCCCACAGTTAGGGATTCCTGAAAGCTGAGGGCAAGGTGCTGATTGGACCATGATCTTTCTGAAAGTGACGGGGAGGGTCCTCCCTGCTTTTGCCGGCTTCTGTGGAGGCTGCCAAGGTCTGCTTCTCCTTGACTTGTGGCTGTCACACTTCAGTCCCTGCCTCTGGGGCCGTGCGGCCATGGTCTCCCGTGCCTGTCTGTGTCCTTACAATGATGTCGCACATGCTGGATGACAACGCTGATAAGACGGCCTCACTGCAATCTGTCGCATCTGTGGTGGTTCTGTTTCCAAATGAAGAGCATCACCAGGTCCTAGGGATCGGGACTTCAGCACGACTTCTCGCGGGAACTCAGTGCATCTCACGACACTTCAAGATGAGGAAATGGCCCTTGGCAGGTGGAGGGTGGCGATGAAGGTACCCATTGCTAGAAAGCTCTGTGTTCCTAGCTAGCCACAGGTTTCCCTCAGCTCTGGGCAGCACCCCAGTGGACAGTGTCTCCTCACTTCAGATTCCATCCCTAGGGAGGCAGCCATAACCCTGCAAAGAGGAGGAGTTCCCAGGAGGCCTAGGCTGGAGAACTCCAGGAGAAGGGTCTGAGGTCAGAGTCAGCTGTCCTCACTATTACCCATGAGTCTTAGGGAATGGCTTCCTGGTTTATTAGGAATGAGAGTGAGAGAGTAGGGCCTCTCAGGATGAATGATGGAACGAAGACACATTGGGAATACTGTATCAGACTACCTTACGAACACTGTCCTTTCTGAGGGCTGATCTGGGCCACTGTCTTCCACAGAGCCAGGATGGACGGGACTCCAGCAATGAGCAATGAGCAATGTCATCCTTCCTGCCCAAGGACTGCCATGGGAAGGAGAGCCTGGGAGGAGGGCACAGCCAGAGTGATCTAAGCATGACTCAGGAGGGAAGGGTGTGAAACCATAGACTCCTTCATCAAGGTTCATATGAGTGATTTCTCATAACATGTGTGCTGTATGAAACATACAAAGAAACAAGCACCCAGAGTCATCACGAGCTTGAGGTAATCACACCCATAATCCATGTTCTAGGTTCCATTTGTTTAGACCCTATATCCTGTGTGCCTCCTCCTTATGTGATGTAAACTGTCCTTTTACTATGTCCAGACATTTGCTTGTTTATTTATTTATTTATTGGGTGAATGTGTGTGCCAGTTGTGGCCATAAGTCCTAATATACCATCAGCAGAGAAGGCTGGGTTCTAAGGGACATGGTAAACTTGAAGGGAGGTCATGGGCCACCAGGAAATTGAGCCTCCAGCTATCGAAGGCCAGCTTCATACCCAGTCTGAGAGAAAGAGGAATCAGGAGTTGTGAGCTGACTGGCAAATGCCAACCAAACCACACAATATGTAGGACAAATAGGACCCCATTGGGGCAGAAAGGCTGGCCCAACCTAGGCAGTGGAACACAGCCAGGAAGAAAGGATGAGGCTCAGTCTACTGCTGTGAGTACCTGGGGTCCCCATGGAAGGTGACCAGTAGCTGTCCTCCTTTCAGTGCCACCCTCCCGAGCGAGGTGACATCAGCCTCTGGGTTCTCACACAGGGCTAGGACACCAGCCACCCAGAGAACCCACAGACCACCGCTACCCATCCACAAGACTTCCCCAAGCCTAGCTTCCATGAATGTAGTCCAGTGCAGAGGCCCCAGCAACTGTCCCAGCACAGGCTGAGCTGGCCTCATCTCCAGCATGGATCCTCCCTAGACCAGGGACTTGAAAGCACTGCCCTGAGCTGCCATCTGCACAGTGGAACTCGCTGCATCCCTCCTGAGACTGTTAGGCACCCAGATAGGACTGTGGTGGGTAGCTGCTCAGACATAAGGGCTCTTTGGCTTCTGGTGCCAGGTCCTGCGTGTCTGAAGGCCCAACCTTGAGCATTTGCATGGTTCACAGACAGAAGGAGGCGGCCACAACTCAGCTGGCCATATTTGGAACCTCATGTGAGGCAGCAGGTAGCAATGGGAGTCTTGTGGTCTGCTGCTTTCAGGACCCAGCGCCCAGGCTGCTCCAGCTATATCTTTCTAGTCCATTATCACCCTCCTGGTGCTGTCAAGGACTCTGAGCTGTGGTCCTGTGTCTAATCCAGAAGTCCCAGTTTGAAACTGGGTCCTCTCTACAAATCAAATGTGTAGGGTCTTGACTCATGGCTGCCTAGCTATGTGGGGCACAGGGAGGGTAGCCTGGCAGGTAGTGATAATGATTTCTACCCTCAACTCAAGCTGTATACAATGGCTTTGGACCACCGACACTGGAAATGCCAGCTGCCCAGAAACTGTCCCTTACCAACTGCTAGGTCAGACCCTTATGCAGGGCAGCTTCCCGTATGTCAATGGCTGGACCTGGATTAATCCCTGGTCCTGGGTAGGGTCCATGGTCCCTTGAAAGGGGCCATGTAGTGGCCACAAGCACCATGAGCACAGAAAGAAGGAGGGAGGAGAAGGGAAGGGAAGGAAGGAAGGCAACTCCTTAGGCTTGGGGAAGAAGGGAAGGGACAATTCTCTTTTGCTCCAGCAGTTCAGGTGAAACTTCTAAGGCTCTAAAAGCTGCAAAGTCGGTGTCACTCTTACTCCTCGGACAGAACTTGGTGCCTTCAGAAAGCGTTCTGTCCAGCAGGTGTCCAGGAAGCTCTGCATTCAAAGGGTGGATGGAAAACAGAGAGAAAACACCTGCTCAGCACCCGCTGAGGGCAGGGAGCCATCCCAGGAAAAGACAACCTAAAAGGGAATGGTAGCTATGGCAACATCTGACCCCTGAGCTCTCCAAGCTCTAAGCCACCTCCCCTGCCCAGTCTACTCTACCACAGAGCCATGAGGGTGGCACAGGAAGAGCCTGGAGCAGAGCTATAGAGGGACACAGTGGAGGTGGAGGGACTGAGAGTGGTCTCCATGGGAACTCCACTAGTCACCGCCCACTCCACCCATGCCTAGGAAGACTGAAAAGCTGGGATCCCAGCTCAGTTGGTGGAGAGCTTCCTATCGTGCACAAAGCCTTGGGTTCGATCCCCAACAGCTCACAGAACTGGAGTGTTGGCACCCACCTGTAATCCCAACACTTGGGAGATGGGCGCAGGAGTTAGTCTCAGCTCCATAGAGTGTCTGAGATCAGCCTGAGCTTCATGAGACCCTGTCTCAAGCAACAACAACAACAACTGAAGTCCACATGTGTAGGGCTTTCCAGCCCAGGCTCCCAGGAGCCCAGGAGCACCACCCCAGTGCTGTTAATTAGGATACCTTTCACAGGCTTGACGGGCCTCTCATTCCTACCATCCCTCAACCCCGGACTCCTTAGCTGCTTATTCTCAGCTATGTGAAGAAGTCATAAACCATGGAGCCTGCCCAGGTATTTATTTTAGTTAGTAAAAATGCTTTGCACTTTGCCAAGAGCCATTTGCCTTTAATTGGAAACTTTTGAGGCATTAAGAATGCACCGAGGCTCAGGACCGTCTGCAGGCTGTGGAGTCATCGATCATGCAAGGGAGGCTTTGGACCAGGTGGAGCAAAGGCAGCCTTTTAGTGAATCCGCCTCCCTTAATGGACTCATTTATAACTCGGTTGCGCTTCCCTCCATCGCTGGGAGAAGGCCTGCCAGCATGGTGGAAGGCAGTCCGCAGCTGTTGACTGCGATTGAGAAACCCAGGGAAACCAAAACAGGAGGAGACAAAGGGCATTGAAAGGAGGGGCCTATACCCCCCCACACACATACATTGTCAGACATCTCCCCTATACTATGAAGGAGGCCAAGAGAGGCAACCATCTTCAGCTCACTCTAGAAACACTGGGCCATTAGCCTTGATCAGAGTTCTCTCTGGGTGCCAGACCCTCAGGGCCAGAAACAGCCCTTACCTCCAGAACATTCCACCAGCTTCTCTCAGACTCCACCCCATGCAAGGCTTTTGCATGTTCTTTAATAGAGTACACCCGACCTATTGTCTGTGCTAGTTCATACGATGATCCCCCCAACTTAGTACGTGAGACCAGCGAACCCTTATTGGCATGTTGTATTTATGAATCTGGACAGCTTGTTCTTATTGCTCTAGGTCTGCCCTGAGGCTGCAGGCATGATACCCGGTGACTTCACTGGGGCCCCTGAACCTGCTTCTGAACTCATCCAATGGCTGTTGGCTAGAAGCCTCAGCTCTCCACCACAGGGGCCCATCCCGTGGCTGTCTGAGGGCATTCCAACAATGGCAACTGACCTACCCCAGAGTATGTGAGCCGAGAAATTGAGGGTAGGGAGGGAAGAGAGAGAGAGAGAGAGAGAGAGAGAGAGAGAGAGAGAGAGAGAGAGAGAGAGAGAGAAGAAAGAATACAGAAATGATGCCCCCTTGCCTCTGCTATTTTCTGTCAAATATTGGGTTGAACAATTTCCCTCAAGACCCATATAGGCCAGAACCTTGGAATGTGAAGTGGTTGGGAGACAGGATCCTGCAGATAGGACTAAGATAAAGTTAGGCTCTCATGAAACTTTCTAGATTCATATAAGAGCACCACGGGCAGATACAGAACCAGAGGAGAAACCAGAAGGAGGCCTGCGATGACGGGGGCAGAGCTTGGGGTGAGCGTTCTGTAAGCCAGGTGTTGTAGATAGGCCTTAATTGTGCTCCCAGAAGCCCTTGTGTTAAGAGCCTGGTCCCCCACTCATGGTGCTACTGGGAGGCGGTGGAAACTTCAGCAAGTGGGGCCAAGTGGAAGGAAGTTAGGGTGTGGTAGGTGGGCCTTGAAGGGACTGTGGAGACCCTGCCCTTGCCTCTCTCTGCTTCTTGGTTGCTGTGAGGTGAGTAGCCTCCCTATCACTGGCTTCCACCATGCTAACCAAGCCCCAAGGCAATGGAGCCAGATGTCAGTGGCCTGAAACCCTTGAGGCCCTGAGTCAAAAATCAAATTCTCCTTTTCAGCTGATTGCCTCAGGTGTTTCATCACAGGGGTGGGGCTGACTCAACACACTGCGAATTGCCAGCACCACCATTGTTGGAGAAGGGAGGCTCGGGGCCAGTGCTGGAGGAGGGGAGGCTGGAGCCAAGCCTGGAAGAGGGAGGCTCAGGCCAGTGCTGGAGGAGAGGAGGCTCAAAACCAGCACTGGAGGAGAGGAGGCTTAGAACTAGCACTGGAGGAGGGTAGGCTCGGGGCCAATGCTCAGGAGAGGCTCGGGACACGTGTCCCCTTTTGAATTTCAAGAAGAACCAGCCTGGCTGACACACTGACTCTGGAGCCCTGGCCTAGAACTGTGAGGAAAACGTGCAAGACACCCGACTTGGATGGAGTTAATATACAACAACAGCAAGTTTGAATCCAGCCTGGACTACATGGTGAGATCCCCATCCCCAGCTGGTCCAGAATGGTGGGGAACCCAGTAGAACCAGTGAGTCCGTGAGCAGGCCAGGACTGCCTGTCTTCTGCTGGATTCCGGGGTCAGGAGCTTCACCTCGTGCAACACCATACCAGAGCTTAAGGCATTTCACATGGAACGGCCGCAGTTTAGACAGACATGTTTTATGCAGGATGGGCAAATTCCAGCATCAACCATGATACCCAAAGATATAATCACTGGATACAATAATCTCAAATAGAAAACTGGGAAAAAGTAATTAAAATAGGGGGAGACTTTTAAGGAGAATGAAGCCTACAAAGCCACATATCACACCCTAAGTTCCTTCCACTTGGCCCCAACTCCTGAAGTTTTTCACAGTAGCACCATGGGCTGGGGACCAGGCCCTTGGCCCAGGAGCTCCTGGGCACATTCAGGTTTTCAATATTTTTTTAAAATGCATTACAAGGAAGGATTCTGGGCAATAGCATGGAGGCAACCAGGAGCTGACTGGCCTTCCTGACTGTGCTGTGGTGCTCACGTTTTCTCAGGACATGGCAAGTCTGACTGAGGCACTCACATGCACACCTTCGTGGTTCCGCTTTTCCTAAGGCTCTTTAGGGGTTTAGCATTCACCAACACAGGCATTCCCTGCTAAACTGTCCCATTTTGTGTGCCTTGCTTCTGTACCTTCAGCTCAGAAGTGCGCTCCGGAAGCTTGTTCTCACCCATGCACCTCTGAGGTGATGGAGATGATATGGGTGACCCACAAGCAACACCCTGCATAAGTGTCTCTGTCTCCTTTGTCAGTATCATCGCTCAGCTTCTTCAGGCAAAGGCAGCTTGAGTTCATTGCAAGCTTGGGGAACCTCTGTGCCCAGCCGAAAGGAAGGCCAACACACATAAACGGTGCATTTGAAGCTGAAATTGCCCTCACTGCCACCTCCTGCACCCTATTCATCCCTTTTGCCAGAAGCTGGAATTCAGTCCTCTTACATAACCCTTTTCTCCCTTGTGAGTTGAAGTTTGGGGGGGTTATTTTTCTCAGGACTCCAGTACTTGGGGTGAAAGTCCTTAGGAACTGTGATTTGGATGACTTCACAATTTAGCAATTTTGATGTTTTTGGAGACCAATGTCAAAAGCTGCGGTGTTTGAGTGTGTGGCTGGTAGAACTCCAAGCTTATGGAGTGGGATTCAGCTAACATGTGACAGCCTCTCAGGTAGTGTGGTGTCTTAGTGTGAAGAGAACATGATCATGGCAACCCTTATTTTAAAAAAAAAAGCATTTAATTGGAATGGTGGCGTACAGTTCAGAGGTTCAGTCCATTATCGTCATGGTGTGGCATGGTGGTATGCAGGCAAACATGGTGCTGAAGACAGAGTTGTGAGTCCTACATCTTGTAGGCAACAGAAAGTGGATACAGTCTATTTGGTGTTCTGTAAGCTTCTTGTATCTTCATAGGCATATCTTTCTTTAGGTAGGGAAAGTTTTCTTCTATGATTTTGTTAAATAAATTTTCTGTTGAGTTGAACTTCTCCTTCTTCTATACCTATTATTCTAAGGTTTGGCCTTTTTATGATGTCCCATATTTCATGGATATTTTGGGTTAAGCTTTTGTTAGATTTAATGTTTTCTTTAAGTAATGAGTCTATTTCCTCTATTGTATCTTCAGCACTTGAGATTCTTTCTTCCATTTCTCGTATTCTGTTGTTCATGCTTGCATTTGTGGTTCCTGATCTTTTTCTCATGATTTCTGTTTCTATAATTTCTCCGGCTTGTGTTTTCTTTATTTTTCTATTTCAGTTTTCAAGTCCTGAATAGTTTCTGTTAAATGTTTGAGTTCTTTTTCTTGGTTTTCTTTAAGTGATTTGCTGATATCTTCCAATTTTTTGTTTGTTTTTTCCTCCATTTCTTTAAGGTAATTTCTCATTTCATCTTTAAGAATTTCAAACATTCTCTTGAGGTTATTTTTTAGATCATTTTCTTCTGGGTCATCCATATTTGATTGTTCAGGTCTTGCTTTTGTAGGGTCTTTAGGTTTTACAGGTATTGTGTTACTCTTTGTGGTGCAGCGTGTGATCTTACCTTTTCTACTCATCTTTTCCTCTAATATGTGTGGTTGGAGCTGTCTGAGATTCTTTTGAACAATCTTCTATGTACCAGTGAATCCAAAGCTCAGATGGTTGTCCCTTGTGGTACAGTCAGTGTCACAGTTCTAGTTACCCCCCTGGTTATTCCTGTTCCTGGAGGTAGCTCAGTGCTCCTGTGCTTTGGTCTGCTTCCTTGGAGTTTGCTGTCTCAGGTCTACTTTGGCCTAGGCTGCTAGCTTTCATCTGTTTCTGTAAATTTTGGTCTGGATCTCCTCTTGCAGAAGTCCCTCGCTTAGAGTTGGGCCTGTTGTGGTGGAGATCACTGACTCTGGATCTGATCGCTGGCTCAGTCCTGATCTGCCCGTGTCCTGGGACTTGGTTTGCTCCTGGCTTCTGCTCCTAGTGGAGCTTGTTCTCTCTGTGTCTTAGGTAACTGGTTCAGTTCCATTCTGGTTCTGGTGGAGGTTGCAGACTCTGAGTCAGGTCGTTGGCTCAATCCTGATCTGCCAGTGTCCCAGGACTGGGTTGGCTCCCAGGGCTGGATTTGCTCCTGGCTTCTGCTCCTGGTGGAGCTTGTTTCCTCTGGTTCTCTCTGTCCTAGGAGTCTTGTTCAGTTTGGTCCTCTCTGTCCTAGGAGTCTTGTTCAGTTTGGCAATTCCTTTTGATGTGTCCCAACCTTCCGCATTGAAAACAATTCCTTGACCTAGCTCCACCTTGACCCCCCTGCTGGCCAGCCTTCCAAGGGCAATCTCTCAGGTGGCCCCCTACTTCCTGATCTTGCTGATGGGCTTCCAACTGTAGTTCCTGATATCCCAGCGGGGCCTCCAATTGTAACACCTGCGCCTGTGTTACCCTCTAGGTACAGTTTGCATGCCTCTGTATCTGTACCATATGAGAGCTGGGCAAGGGCCTCAACCTCAGTCTGAAATGGCCAGAGGCATTTTCTTTTAAACCGCCATATTCCACCCCCTGACCCGCAAAAGCTTATAGCCATATCACAATGCAAAAATGAATCCAGTCCAACTTCTAAAGTTCCTATAGTCTATAACAACCTCAACCTTATTTAGAAATCCAAAGTTCCAAGTCTCTTCTGAGAGTCATGTGATCTCTTAACTGTAATCCCCTGTAAAATCAAAATCAAAACACAGGTCACATACTTCCAACATATAATGGCACAGGATATGCATTACCATTCCAAAATGTAGGGAAAGGAGCACAGTGAGGAAACACTGGACCAAAGCAAGACTAAAAACAAGCTGGGCAAACTCCAAATCCTGCATATCCGTCTCTGATGTCAAAGCACTCTTCAGATCTCCAATTCCCTTCAACTTTATTGACTACAACACAATCCTTTCTCTTAGGTTCCATTTCCGGTTAGCAGTTCTCCTTGTCAGGTGCTCCATGGCTCTGGCATCTCCAACATCTTGGGGTCATCAAGGCAGTCCACACTTCACCTTCACAGCTGCACACAGTGGCCTCTCTAGGCCTCCATTCAGTGACATCTCTGACACACACACCTGGCCTCTCTGGCTCTCCTTAAATGGGAAGGCAAATTCCACAGTCCCCCCCCCTTTTTTTTCTGTTCTTAACTCTAAAGCCAGAATCACATGGCCGAAGTGGCCAAGGTCTGCTGCTTGCTGGGGCTGGAACATGCCCCCCTTCAATTACATCTTCATCAGCTTTCTTGTTTTGATGCTCACCTTCACTGCCTAAGCTTGGGTGTCCTTGGACTTGCTCTGTAGAGCAGTCTGGCCTCAAACTCAGAGATCCACCAGCCTCTGCCTACTGAGTAGTGCTGTGATTAAAGGCAAGCACCACCACACCTGGTTCTAAGCTTTTCTTTAATTCCTTTTCACAAGTTGGAAACTTAGCTGGGTGGGATCCTGCCCTGAGGTCACTGCACCCTTTATTTCATTTCTTAATCAGTTTATCTCCTTGAACACAGAATTTAGCTCCATTCCATCTCCTAGGGACCCTTTTCTCAATCTATACACTTTGTTTTTTTGTTTGCTCAGCTTGCTCCTTTTTATTATAAATCTTTATCAGAGTTAACGCCAATAATCACACAATAGTTTATAGTAGGCAGTTTTGAGATTTCCTCTACCAACAGAATTAATCCAAAACTCTTCACTTTAGCCTCAGGCAGACTATTTGGACAAGGGTAAAAAGCAGCCACATTCCTCACCAAAATATCAAAAGAACAATCTCAAGACCACATATTAATATTCTTCTCCTCTAAAACCTGGGGAGCCAGACACCTCCCCATAGTTCAAATCACTCTTAGCACCACTATCTTCCATATTCATTAAGCAGTGCTTAAAGCATTCCACTGCTTTCTTAACCCAGAGTACTCAAGTACAGATTCCTCCAAACAATAACATGATCAGGTCTATCACGGCAATACACCAGTCCCTGGTACCAACTTTTGTCTTAGTTACAGTTTCTATGCTGTGAAAAGATACCATGATCATGGCAACTCTTATAAAGGAAAACATTTCACTGGGGTAACTTACAGTATAGAGATTCAGTCCCTTATCATTGTGTTGGGGAGCATGGCAGCATGCAGGCAAGCATGATGCTAGAGAAGTAGAGAGTCCTACATTTTACAGCCAACAGGAAGTGGTCTGTGACACTGGAAGTAGCTTGTGCATAAGAGACCTCAAAGCCTACCCAAACAGTGACACACTTCCTTTAACAAGGCCACTCCCTTTGGTGGCCATTTTCTTTCAAGCCACCACATGGGGTAATTTGGTGACTGATCCCACAGCCAGTCCTCCCATTTTTACTGAGACCCAGCAGCAGAGCAAGGGCAGACTCAAAGGAGAGCTGTCATCTATTGCTGTCAGGGTCTTACTCCCAAATCCCAGCAACCAGAAATTCACCTGACAAAAGCTCCAAACATCATCTATATTTCACACCAACACCCCAAGCACCATTGGATCTGCTGGAGCCGGCAGCCCAAGTCTCAAAGTCACCTGCACAACAGCCTGGACCTATTGCAATGGAATCCAATTCCAGACCACACTGAAGGCCTGCCACTTTGGGTCACTCAGTCAGTAGGTAAGAGTTATGTCTCCTCAGTGTAAAGAAGCCCACCAGGCCTCAGGCCTCTTTCTTGACTGTGCGAGTAGCCAGATGCAAGTTTATACTTCACCTTGTGTGATGTTAGCACTGATCACCAACAAGACAGGGTCTAGAATAACCTGGAGACAAACCTCTGTACATGTCACACCTGTGAGGGGATTTTTAGATTATAATAATTGAGGTAGAAAAACCCACCTAAATGTGAGTAGCAATGTGACCAACTGCCTCATGTTCCGGTCACCATGCTTTTCCCACAACAATGACTGTACCTTTAGAGTGTGAACCAAAATAAGCCGTTCCTTCCTGAAGTGGCTTTGCCAGGCCTTTTGTCACAGCAATGATATGTCCCATCCAGCAGGCCCAGAGAAATTTTGCCATGGTGGAAGTCCTTGAACGTCTCATGCCTGTCACATTGTCTATTCTGTGGCATGTCCATGTCTCACCCATCAGTCTAGACTTGGTGCCATTTCCTCACTAGGTACAATCATCACAATACTGTCCATTTGATACACCGACATGATGTCCTGTGTGGGGGAAAGTGAGGATACATCACATGATGTCCTGTGAGCTAGAGAGTTGAAATGCCTCTGAGCAAGGGCAGTGGGTAAGGGTGTACTGCTGGCCTCGTTGGCTAAAAGCAAACCACTTCTGGTGGTGTCCATTGGTGTGGAAGTCCTTCTGTATATGTGTTGCTTTTATTGGTTAATGAATAAAGAAGCTGCTATGGCCTGTGATAGGGTAGAATAGAGCTAGGCAGAAAAACTGAACTGAATGCTGGGAGAAAATTGGTGGAGTCAGGAAGAAGCCACTGGAGACAGACACACCAGTACCTTGCCAGTAAGCCATGACCACATGGTCACACAGATTAATAGAAATGGGAATTTAAGATATAAGAGCTAGCTAACAATATGCTTAAGCTATTGGCCAAACAGATTGCAAATAATATAGTTTCTGAGTGATTATTTCGGGTCTAAGCAGCCAGGAATGAACCAACAGTCTTCCCCCAACAGTCCGCTGACAGGGATGTTGGAGAAGTATTTGTTGCACCTGTGCTACACATCAGGTCCCAGGGCATGAGTTCATGTATCCAAGTAATAAAACAGCATCTGGCATGGCTCCTGCAAGTGGAGTCCCTCCTTGGCTGAGTTTAGGATAATCTACATACTTCTGATTATGTATCTCTTCTTGAATGCAGATAGGAGATTTGAATGGCGGGGGGTTGAGCCACCTCTGGCTTCCCAAATAATTAGACTCAGTTGACTGTGTTAGAGGTGGAGGTGACTCCAACAGTTCCTACTTGGCTCTTCGCATCATCATGGAAAACAAATGTGGGATTCTACCAGGTCCAGATTCTCGAGGACCCCAGCACATTCATAGCCTGAATACCTTGAGGTTCTCACACTCCCATATGATTTATGATGGATCCTTTGGTTTGTATGTCAGTCAGCCAACTAGCATGCCAGCATTACTACTATAGCAGTGAGCCCAGAATGTCCGCCGAGTGGACACAGACCAACACCCCCTTCCTGCCTGACATTGTGCTACCCCACCATTGTTTTACATCCTGCGTATCTGCTCATTCTCACATGCATCCCCCAAATTTCTGTCTGAATTGGAGCACAGGAAATGAGTGGTTTGGGGTTGAAGCAAATTTCCTCATGGATCATGCATGTCTTGCCTTGAGTGGTGCTGGGTTTTACATCCAGTTTTAAGCCAGTGGCTAGCTTTTTCTTTTCTTCTCTTTTCCCAAGACCACAGATCAAACCCAGGGCCTCACATATGCTAGGCAAGTGGTGTACCATTGAGCTACACCCCCAACCCCAAGGCTAGTTACAAACCTCAAACCAAAAACACATGATGGAGGTAAGTCACGTGGAGAGCAGACAGCACCCTGTGAAACAGCTGTCTGGGACGGGGAAGGGCCTCCAGGCTCTGCAGCTAAAGATGTGCTTGCCCAGGCAGGGAGAAAATTGGAGAAGCCTTTTAGACATGACAGGCAGAGGTCTACCTTCCCAGGCAGGCAAGGAGAACTGTTTCTGTCAGCCAGGAAAATACAACGGGATTTCAAATCTGGTGTCCCTAGCTTCACTCAGGTTGTCTCCTCAACCCCAATTGAGTGCAACTTGAAGGCTCCCATCCCTTTCTCTTGATGCTTTTACTTTAACACGGAAACAACGCGATACTGGGACTATAACCTCCTCACAGAATGGACCACCACGAGCAGTGACTCAGTCATACCCAGATTGGGCTTCTGAGCTTGCTTTGCGGAAATCTCAGTCCCATGGCTGTGAGGGACAAGGACATTCGGGCAGGCGGAGACTCTTGTGCCATTGACGCAGAACTTGAGTAAGAACTGGATTCCCGAATCCCTGTTTTCTTCCAGTCCCCCATCAATTAGGAAAAACCACTCAGTATCATCCATGTTCTTATTTTGGCACAAATGTTCTAATGTAGCAAATATTTGGCTACACAGACACTCTCTGTTTGATTATAAATGTCCAACAGGAATAATCTCAACATTTCACCACGTCTTAACCCAGACTAGCTGTGTTTCTTTCATTGTTGCTTGCAGCACTGGGGTTTGAACCCAGGGCTTTTTGCGTGCTAGGCAAATGTTCTACCACTGAGCAAGTAAGCTACATCCAGAGCCCTGGCACTGTCTTCCCTACCATGGAGAACTGGGCTGTTTTTGAAGCTTTAAATCTTTAATTAAGACTAGATAACCAGTTCCAGAAACCTCCAACCGATGGGGAGAATGTAACTATGTGATTCCACTTCTGTGGCACCAACGTCTGTATCAGGCAAGGCTCACACAGGGGCGGTGCTCTGGCAACATACAGATGGTGCCCCCGCACTTGTGAATTGTGTCTGCAATGAAATGATTACCTAGTCTGCCTATTGATCTGGTGCCAGAAGAAGCCTCGCTAGAAATTCCAGAGTCAATGCAGATGGTGATGAGACAAACGTGTTAACAGAGTGAGCTGCAGTGTGACACGCAGTGGCATAATTACAGCCTCTGCTTTAACATAGACCTAAGCCAGCTGCGGGGACACGCACCTGACATCCCAGAGCTCAGGAGGCTGAGGAAGGAGGATCACAATTCCAAGACCAGCTTGGGCTGCATTGGAAGTTCCAGAACTGGTTACATAGTGAGACACTGCCTCAAAGTAATTGAATTGATCAGCTAATTAATTAAAAATAGACACCTAATAGAAAATCCTCTAGGGCAAAGACTGCTGTTGATAGTGCTCCTCTATCAGGAAGAGATTTTGTATAAAATAGAAATATACTATTATTTATAAACAACTGCTACAGTTTAAATTTTTCTAAATATTTGAATGTTTGTAATATTTTTCTATTTGGATAAAATGTCATTAATGACTTTGGCCTCCTCATCAAAATTCTCCAGATGTTTTGTTATTTTTCTTCCTAAAGTTTTTGTGAGATTTTATTTATTTTTACTTTGTGTGTGAGCCTTTGCCTGAATGTTTATCTGTGCACAGAGTGTGTGCAGTGCCCCTGGAGGCCAGAAGAGAGCATTAGATCCCTGAGACTGCAGTCACAGAAGGTTGTGAGCTGCTATGTGGGTGCTGGGAACTGAACTCTGGAAGAGCAGCCACTGCTCTACCACACAGTCATCTCTCCAGTTCTTTATTATTTTTCAACTGAATATTTTATTGTGATCATTACAAATTCATCCAAGCAGTTACAAAACTTTCCTATAGACAGGTTCTGTGGACCTTTTGCTTTCTTCTGTTTCCCCTGAAGTAGCATTTTGTAAATTCACTGTACAACATTATATGTGTATTGATATTGGGGTGGTAAACCAGACATGCTTAATTTCCACAGCTTTTCTCTGACTTGCCTGCCTATGAGCCTGTGCGCCTATTGAGTGCTATGCAATGTCTAGTGTAGGTTCGTGGCTCTACCAACAAGGTGAAGATGGAGGCCCTCCACCAGATCAGCCTTCCTGCTGTGCTTTCATAGCTCCCCTTATCTTCCTCCCCTCATCCGTCCCTTAAGCTGTGCCAACTACTGATTTGTCTTCCATTTCTGTAATTGTACCATCTCTAGAATGTAATATGCAAACTTTAGGGACTGGTGATTTTGCTCGATGGAACATCCTAGAGATTCGTCCAGGTTGTTAGGGCTGTAACCGTTCATTTCCTTTATCTCTGTGGCACAATACATGTGCCAGCGTGTTTAGCCACTTATTGAAGCACTAATTTTTTTAAACATTCATTACTGATATTTTGTGCATGTGCTGTCAGGGCTCGTGTTTAGGAGGTCATTTCTCTCCTTCCACCATGTGGGTCCCACATGGTCAGACTCAGGTTCTCGGGCTGTGGCAGCACCTCTATCAGCAGAGCCATCTCGCCAGTCTCGCTTTTTAATTTTGAGACAAAATTAAATCTTACTAGGTTTCCTAGATCGGACTTGAACTCACACGGTAGCCTAGGCAAGCCTCAAACTTTCAATTCCCCTGCCTCAGTCTTGCAGCCAGCCAGATGACAGGTGTGTTCCATCAGGTCATCTAAAATGGCTGTCCTCTGTGGATGCTCCCGCCCAGAGAGCACGGCTTGCAGCCGTGAATCACACAAATCCCCAGTCTTGCTAACAGAGGCACCAGATAGCTCAGAATAGAGACCCACGGTATCTTGCCTGTCTCTGACCCCCAGAACCTATGAGGATGTCATTACCGCTACTTTGAGCAACAAAGCTTTGAGGTCGTATGCTATGCAGGAAAAGATAATCAGAATCTAGAATCATGGTCCAAGATCCAACACCACTGCGGGCCGGTTCAGTGAATCTGAATTTCAGCCTCCCACCCGCAGGGCTCTATGCTGGCAACAGAACTTAAATTACAATAGAGAGCCTGCTCATTTTCCATCCTGGGCAGACATTATTAGTTGAGTGCTATATTGTTTTTCACCCTCACTCTGGGTCCTCTAGGGACCAATCCCAGTCTGCTTAGGCACTGCTTGGACATGCTTTCAGTGCCGAGACTCCCACCTTCTAGAGCCGTCTAGTGACTGAGGATACCTACTCAAGGCCTGGTTGACACTGGTATCCAGTTGCAACCCACATGACCACAGTGCCTTAGCTCTAGGCAGGAGACAATCAGGAAAGGGTGCTTAAGAATGATGGACTGGGGGCTCCAAGCTCCTGTTTCCAGACAGAAAGACAGAAGCAAAATAAACAAACAACAGCTACCACAATCTACTTTGCCAGAACTCTGGGATGCAGGCAAGGACTTACAGCACCTCTGGAAATGCTTCAGAAGGAAATGGCACTTTGTTCCCTTTCGTCCTCTCCATTATCCTTGTGGTGACCTTGATTGTGAAGTGGTGACTGCCTGTGGACCCAGACCAAGACTGGACCCTCAGATAAACCAGGGACAATCTTGTTGACAAACTGTTGTACGTATATGTTCTCTGAGTCCTCAGACAGAGCAGCGACAATCTTGTTGACAAACTGCTATGTGTATATGTTCTCACAGGCAAGCAGAGACCCTTAGGGCTGGGCAGACCCTGGCCTCGCTCCCCTGACTTAGGCAAGAACGTGGTAGATACCACTCTGTGAAAGCTACACTGCAGACCCGAGAGCCACAGAGGCTGGGGGAAGAGGCCTGGGTCAAGACACAAAGAGAAGCTCGGGTGAGAGTGTTTCGGAAACAGGTAATTCAAAAGTGATCATGGGACCCGTGGGTAAAAGCACTTACCACCAAGCCTGACTACATGAGTTCAATCTCCAGGATCCATATAATAGAAGGAGAGAACCAACTCCCTCAACTCAACCTTTGATTCTACAAGCATGCCCTGGTATGTGTGTGTTCTCCTCCACCATCACACACACACACACACACACACACACACACACACACTAAATAAGTTAAAGTAATAGAAAAATTAATGGTCATACATAGAGAAGTTTAGAAAGTTGTTTGTATGTAACAAAGAACTGCTGTGGAATAATCCCTCTGTACACTGTGAAGATGTGTTGCTTTCACTGTTAATAAAAAGTGTATTGGCCTCCCAGAACTCAGGAGGCAGGGGCAGGTGGATCTATGTGAGTTCAAGGCCAGCCTGGTATACAGAGCGAGTTCCAGGGCAGCCTGGCTGGTTACACAGAGAAACTGTTTAAAAAAAAACAAAAAACAAATTGATTGATAGATGGCTAGACAGGATTTCTAAGGTAGAGAGAATAATGGGGAGAAGAAGAGCGGAGTGGGAGGAAGTGATGAGACACAGAGTGAGCAGGATGGGAAGTACATACACGAGGTCAACGAGCCTTGGGGCAGCGCATAGATTGACAGAAATGGGTTGATTTAAGTTATAAGAGCTACCTAAAAACAATCTTAAGCTCTCAGTCGAGCATTTATAATTAATATTAAGTCTCAGAAAGGTTATTTGGGAGCAGCTGTAGAGACACAGAGAAACTCCACCAATAAAGAACCACCCCCTAACAAGACTGGAGCTCTCTTACAAGTCCATAGTAGGCTGACCCCAGGCTGAGGGAAAGCCCTGCGTGCACACTGGGGTGCACAGCACAGAGCTGATTCTCAGAAATGGGAGAGATGGAGCTTTCTTTATATTGTTTAATTTGTGTGTGTGTGTGCCTCAGCGATCACAAGGATTTTGTCAAGGAGCAGGGCATTTTCAAGAGTAGCCAAAGAAGCATGCTGTTACAATGTTGGGCAATAACTGCTTTAAAAGGAAAGCTGGGCAAGCAAGACATTTGATTTTCAAAGTCACTGTGGTATAGTAGTCAATGCCCATTTTCAGCAGAGAAAAAGATCACAGGGAAAAGGAAAAACACACCCATGCCCAGTTGTGCCCCCTTCTGATCCCAGCTATCCAGGAAGCCGAGCCTGGAAGACTGCAAATCCAGGGTCTGCCTGGACTGCAGGTGACTTTAAGGCCAGCCTGGGCAATTCAATGTCTCAAAAACAGTACAACTCATTTGAAGCAATGAAATAAACTGACAGAAACCATCACTGGGGGCGAGCCTACAAGTTAAATTTACTAGACAAAGATGAAAAACAATTGTTTAAAATATACATCAAGAACTGAAAAATAGGAACCACAGAGTAAAGGAAAACAGGACAGATGCAGGGACAAAATGGGACAGACTATCAATAAACAGAAATTAGAAAGAGCAAGCAAGCAGAAATTTCGGCAAGTACAATAATAAAATAATTAAAAATTCATGGAAGAAGTCAACAGCAGCTTTGAGCAGATGACTGAACTCGGACATAGCAGTTTGAGATCACTGAGTCTAAGGACAGAAAGAGCAAGAGCAAAGATCCTGAACAGAGCCCACGTGACCATCAGCATATGCTTTGTAAAGACCAGCAGGACGGTGCACAGCAAGGCAGCAACAGAAACCAGAGAGGAGTCTTCAACTCAAGCGGAGAGAACCAGCGTGCCACACACACACAGCCAAAGTGTGAAATGAAAAAGGGGACGTCAGTCAAGAATTCTGTCCTCAGCACAAAGTCTCTGCAGAGGAGGCTGAAACTAAGACGAGTTGTTGCTTCCAAACTGTCCGTGCAAGAAATGCTAAAAGGATTGGCCAGTCTGAAATAAAAGCATAAAACTTGAAGCAATATAAAAAAAGAAAAACTTCCAATGAAGATAAATTCACGGGAAAATATAAATGCCAGGCCATTTTTTAAATTCTATTTTTTATTTGCTCTTTGATCAGAAAGACCAATGAATAAAACAGGTGCACCGATATCACTGAGCATACAATGTATAACCATGTGGTTTGTGACGTCGGTTCCCTCTAGGAGTGGGCGGAGCTGTGTAGACTATAGCATAAGCACACTGCCAAAACTAATTCAGTGCCAATTTGAATTAGATTGCTATAACTTGGGGCTGGAGAGATGGCTCAGTGGTCAAGAGTACTTGCTGCTCTTGCAGGGGACCCAGGTTCCTGTCCTTAGCGCCCACATGGCTGCTTGTCTTAATTGGGGTTTCTATTGCTGTGAAGGGACACCATGACAACGGCAACTCTCATAAAAACAAACAAACAAACAAAAACATTTCATTGGGATGGCTCGCTTACAGTTTCAGAGGTTCAGTCCATCATCACGGCAGGGAACACGGCAGTATGCAGGCAGACATGGTGCTGGAGCTAAGAGTGCTCCATCTTGCAGGCAACAGGAAGCTGACTGACTGTCACACTGAGGCAAGCTTAAGTAAAAGAGACCTCAAAGCCCGCCCCACAGTGACGCACTTCCCCCAACAGAACCACACCTCCTAATAGTGCCACTCCCTTTGGGGGCCATTTTTCTTTCAAACCACCACACAGCCCCTCACAACTGCCTTTAGTTCTAGCTCTGGGGGGATCAATGCTTTCTTCTGACCTCCGTGAGCACCTTCACTCATGTGCACAATACACTACACAGAGTCACAAAGCACATAATTAAAAATAATAAAAATAAATCTTTAGAAAGGAATAATGCCCACTTTCACCATTTCTGTTCCTCACATTATTAGAATTCCTAGCCTGACCTAGGTATGGTGGCCCATAGTGTAATCCCAGCACTCGGAAGGCTAAGGCAAGGATATTACTGTGAGTCTGAAGCCAGCCTGGGCTACACAGCATATACCAGGCTAGCCAAGGCTATGTATCAAGACCATGTCTCAAAAATATAAAATTTAAAAGTTTAAGCCAGAACAATTAAGCAGGAAAAAGAAATAAAAGACTTTCAAATTCAAAAGAAGTAAAATTATCTTTATTCAACAGCATGACCTTATATAATATATATTATACAATATATAGGTGATATGCATAGAAATGTCATATATATATAATAGATGCTAGAGAAAGAGAAATGCCAGAAATTATACCTGGGGAGAAAAAGTGAAACAAAAAACTATCAAAACCAAGAAATGAATTATCAAAAGTTCGGGGCACAAAAACAACATGCTAGAATGTGTTGTGTTTCTAGAGACTAAAAACAAAAACGAAATCATGAAAATTACTTGATTGATGCGAAAAAGTGATGAAGTACTGAGAGAGTCCCGTAGTAGTGAAGTGAAGGGCGCCGGTGACTTGCGCATGCGCTAAAGCACTGCAGAAGGAAATCAGAACGGGTGGTGAGCAGGAGACTCCGGTGTTTCCTGCGCCTTGTGAAAGGCTGCACGCTGTCAGCATCATCAACCGCCACGACCGCATTTTTTATAGAAATGAAAACCCCATGCTTAAACTCATGTGGAACCTCAGAAGAATCCAGAGAAATAAAATAATCTCTAAAAAGGATAGACTTGGAGGACCTATGCTTGCAACTTCAGAACTTACCAGGAAGCTATGGGCACCAGAAGCGTGTGGTCTGGCGGGATGACAGACACACGGACTAGTGGGATGGAACCCAGAAGGGAAGAGAGGCTTCCCATGCACAGGGAGGGATTCTCTATTTTGTTGCCAAGACCACTCACTGGGAAAAGCATTCTTCAACCAAAAATGTTGAGGGAAACTCGATATCCTCTTCACAAGAAAGACTAGCACTGGGCCCTTATCTCAGACCATTATAAAAATTAACTCCAAATGAATCAAAAACCTAAATTTCAGAACTAACACTAAAAACACCCGGAAGGAAACACAGGTGATGAAAAGACGACATGCACACCAGGAGAAGAGATTTGCAAATCAAACCACTGAGGCTCATACCAACGACACCCTGTGAAAATCTACTTCTAGGGGCTGGTGAGATTGACCTCCAGGACTCTCCTGGTGGAAGGAGAGAAATGACTTCTGCAAGTTGTCCTCTGATTTCAACACACGTGCTGTGGAACCCATGCATACGTGCACGTTCACACACATGCACACACACATACACAATACAATAAATACATGTAAGAAAATGTTTAATCTACTACCATACAAGGAACAGAAATCACAACAGAATTCACAAATGGGCGAAGGACTGAATAGTCATTTGGCCAAAGACTACACGGAAACAGGCTATGAACTCATGTAAAGGTATTCAACACTGTTCATTACGAAGGAAGCACACTCAGAATGTAGGGAGAAGGCACCTCCTAACCCCTCGCACGGCTGCTGCTTTTAGAATGCAAAAGAACAAATGCTGGCCAGATGTAGAGGAACCGGCACCTTTGTGAACAGCTGATGGAACTGGAGAGTGGCATGTTGCCCGGCAACAGCCTGGTGGTTCTTCAGGAAGTCAAATGATGAGTGAGCATGTGACTCAGCAATCCCACTTCTGGGTTTGACCTCACCAAAGGAGCAGACATCAAGGACTTGAAGAAAATACAGCCACATCCGCAACAATGCCATTCCAACAGTCTGGAGCCAAGGCAACACAAGTGTCCCCTGACCAATGGAACAATAAAAGGTGACTTGGATATAGGATGGAATAGTCTCCAGCCATGAAAATGATGGGCATGCTGATACACTGTGAAATAGATGAACCTTGAAGACACTGCGCTAAGTGAAACAAGACAGACACTGAATGATGCTCACAGCATGACTCTCCTGACATGACCTATATGGAGGAGATAAATTAAGAGACAACAATTGCGCAGTGGTTGCCATGGTCCAGGAGTAACTGCAAATGGGGACAGAGGTCAACTGGGGATGCTGAGAAAGCTATGGAGAAGGATGGAGGGGTTGGCAAACAATACTATAATATGGTTTTTTTTTTCTTTCTGTGTGTGTGTGTGGTGTGTGTGATGTGTGCATGTGTGAAAGCATCCATGCTGCAGTGTGCATGTAGCGATCAGAAGGCAGCACTGGATGTCTGTCCTCCCCTTCTATGTTCCACCAAGGTCTCTTTGTTGCTCATGGCTGTGTATACCAGGCTAACTGGCCCCTAAGCTCCTGGGGAGTCTCCTGTCTCCACCTTCTATCCCCTAGTAGGAGCTCTGGGATGACACAGGCATGTTACTGTGAGTGGCTTTCCGTGGAGTCTTGGGATTTGAACTCAGGTCCTCATGTTTATGTGGCAAGCGCTTTTGATTTTTTTGTTTGTTTTGGTTTTTTGAGACAGGGTTTCTGGGTATCCTGAAACTTGCTCTGTAAGCCAGGCTGGCCTCAAACTCACACAGATCTGCCTGCCTCTGCCTCCCAGGTGCTGGGATTAAAGGTGTGCGCCACCACTGCCTGGAAGCCATTGTGATATTCTTAGCCCTGCTCAACTATATAATTAAAAATGGAAAGACCAACAAATTTATGTTGTACATAGTTTGTCACAATTGAAAACCAAGTAGGGGTAGGAAACAAAGGCAGCTGGACAGTGTCAGCTGAGCTGGGGTGGCAGATGGGTTTCGTGCCAACCTAGTTTTCCCTTAGCCCCTCGCAAGAGGAAACATCCGTTTTTGAGTGCAGAGTCTTTATGAACAGTGTAGCCTGTAGAGCAAGCAGTCATCCAGAGCTGGTTGACTTAAGTCTCTGTAGGCTCAGCTAGTACCAGGCCACGACCAGGTTGTTTGCCCACACTACGAGGCTGTGATCCTTTCTGGTGTGCTGGGAAGACTGCAGAGGTCTCTGTCAAACTGTAGTCACTCCCTCTGATTTGACCCAGTCTTCCTCATCACGGTCGAACACTACATCCAGAAAGGACCTGCCGCTTCTGCCCACCTAGTCTGTCACAGAGACGATTAAGTCCTCATCTGCGTCTCCACTTTCAGTTCTTCATCTTAAACCCTCAGCAGCAGAACGGCTGTGTCACATGTCAATTCTATGCTTAATCTCTTCAGGGAGATAAAAAAATGTTAGACTCATAGCCTTTTTAGTTATTCATATTTATTGCAGAAGTGGAAAACAATAAAAACAGGCTACACTTCCCTTCACCTGCTGTCAGGTTTGTGCGGTTGTCAACTTTGGTCATAGAAGCTTGTGACTACAATGGGTGGTGGTTAACTCAAGGCTGTTAGGGGCACATGGCTCACAACTGTCTGTAATTCCAGTTCCAGGGAACCCAGCACCCTCACACAGACATATGTATATACGCACAAAACACCGATGCACATAAAATAAAAATAAACAAAATTTAAAAAAAAAGAGTGTGGACACTGGTAGGTTCCCATGTCCCAGTGGGTGACTCCATGCCCATGAGTATCTAAACAGCACAAATTGTACTCAGGGGGCTAAAAATAGATGAATGAATAAATGAATGAATGAATAAGAAAAGGAAGAGGAAGAAGAAGAAACAATTATGAAAGAAGTACACAAAGTGGGGGAATATTCGGGGTGGAAATGATCAAAATACATTGTATACGTGTATGAAATTTTCAACGAATAAAAAGAAATTTATATTTTTGTTGTTGTTTTGTTTTTCAAGACAGGGCTTCTCTGTGTATCCCTGGCTATTCTGCAATTTGCTCTATAGACCAGGCTGTCCTCAAACTCACAGAGATCTGCCTGCCTCTGCCTCCCAAGTGCTGGGATTAAAGGCATGTGTCACATGCCCAGGCAAAAATTTATATTTTTAAGAAGAAAGCATATAGAGGCTGGGAATGTAGCTCAGGTTGCAGAGTGCTAATCTACACGAAGCTATGGGTTCCATCTCCAGCACCCAGTAAGCTAGGCATGGTAGTGCATGGTTGTAACCCCAGTGCTCAGCAGGTGGAGACAGGAGGACAGAAGTTCAAAGTCATCTTCACCTACACAGAGTCTGAGAACAGCCTTAGCTACATAAGACCCTGGGAGGAGGAGGAGGAGGAGGAGGAGGAGGAGGAGGATAAGCAAGAAGAAAAACTTGTCTTTTCCTCCAAGTTCCCGAAAGCAAACCCTGCTGTCGCAGAGGGCCCTTCTCGTGTTGTCCACTTCCCTCCAGCTTCCCAGCTGCCCCTGTATTCTGATCCAGCCTCTCAGATGTCTGAGGTCTCTCCTTGGAGGCAAAGTGCCCCACGGGGTCTTCCCTATGTCTCACTGGGACCCCTGAGCCTCTACATGCCACCCCAGCTAGCCTCGCAGGTGCTGGGGCCCACCGCCTGTCCGGCAATGGCTACAAAGAGCCAACTGCAGAATACATTCGAGCTGTGGTGGGGAGTTGAGTTTCTTTTGGCAAACTCTAGAGACTGACAAAAATATTCACGTCAAAACATTTCTGCTGCAAAATTCATGAAAGCATTTGGATTTGGCCTGGGCATTTTCCCCTTCTCCCTCTCCCAGCCCCTCCCTGTCCTGACTTAGGGGCGGGAACAGAGATAGAGTCCAGATGGTGCTAAGAATTACTCCTCGTTCAGATCCCTCCCCGTCCCTCTTGCCAGAGACTAGGAATCAATGGCTGCTGTGTACCACAAGGCACAAAGGCCCTGGGCCTGCTCAAGTCTGGGTGAGCCCCGGGAAGTGTCCCCTGCCTGGAGTCTGCCCCCTAACCCCAGGGTCTGGGGTAATTGTCTACAGAGGCAGCCTGGGGCTGAGCTGGCCATAATGATTTAGGCAGGATCGATTTCACTTCAAGCCTTTTCTACTCCGAAGAGGCCTAATCGAAAGTAATCTGAAAATTAGGGAAAATAAAAACCATGCCCGCAGCTACATAAATACCCATTTCCTCACATCGGCTGCTCGAAATCACCTCATTCCAGTGCCACGTGATGTTTTCCTGATGGGCAAGGCCAGGCCCTGGGGGGCGGGGGCGTTTGATCTGCCGCCTGCTTTGCCTGACAGCCACCAGCGCCCAGCAGAGGTGGGACAGTGAGGGGGGATCCGAGGCTGGTCTTGGCACCGACCCGCCTGAACAAAGTCTCTGTGGAGGCCAGTGCTCCTGGTAGACCTCAGTATGTGGCCTGGGGTAGGAAGAAAGGGCACACACAGGCTGGGTTTTAAGGGGCCTCGGTGAGTCCCTCATTTACCCAGACCTCTCCTTTCTGCTAGGGTCCCCAGAGCCCTCAGGGTGGCCCCAGGGGATATGGCTACTCACACCTCTCTTGACTTCATTATTTTGACCCACAGATCCTTCCAGCTTGGCGACACCCCAGGGCCTTTGGCCCCTGGGACCTTTCTGTGGGCTATTTCCATTTCAGAAGGGTCCCTCCGTAGGTCTGAGCCCCTCTCCAGCTGGTGTCCTTTCTAAGGACCCTTCCTCCCTTCAGCTCCCATCCCATCCTGCCTGCCTGGGGCTGGCGTGTTCCAGTTGGTTTCATGTCTATCAAGCCACTGTGAGCTCCAGGACACAGAGGTCTCATCCAGCTTGGCCACTGGGCGTGGCACATGATGGACAACAGTGGACTGAATGAAGCTTTGCATGTGACTTTCATATGCAGTAGTTGCCGAAGCAGGGAGTGTTATGGACCCCAGGAGACAGACCCCAGGGCCAAACCCTGCATGCACTGCATGCCTGCTTCCTCCAAGGGCCCTCAGAGATAGAAGCATCCACTCATAGGGTCTAGTGTGCAAGCAGGGTCCAGAGGCACAGAACAGGATGAAGCCCAGGCCCAACCCTAGGAAAGGCCATGTCATTCTTGCTGTTTGTTGATGGGACATTTGGCTGCAACTTAGCTGCAGCTTTTGACACGTCTTCCATTAAGAACTAGGGAAGTGGAGTCCACATCCCTCCCCTGGAATGTGTTTGGGCTTGTGAAGTTTTTGACCAGCTAAGTGGGGGGAATTGATTCTGTGACAGCCTTCCTAGCTACAGACGCCACTAACCTTGCCTAGGCTCCCTGGAAGTTCTCCTACAGAGCCTGGAGCCTCCTGAGAGCATCTACCTAAAGAAGGCCACCATGCCACCAGGAAGCCCAACTCTCACAGAGTCACCCCACCCCCAGCTTGATGTGTGAGCAAGGAAGCCTCTAGATGATGCAAAGGTATCCGGTTGCCTGCATCTTTCAAGGCAATTGCTAATTACAGTATCTAGAGCCCCTACCTGGGCTGGGTCACTCAGTATCTATGGTTACCAAGAGAGTTGAAGAAGCAGAGTGCAGAATGGGACAAGCACCCATCTAAGGTGCTGCTGGGTGCCAGAGCATTCCCATCAGCAAGATCTGGGCTTTGGTTCCCTAAGGTTGCTATAACAAAATGCCAGAGGCTGGGCTATTTATAAAAGAACAGAGATTGAGTTCTTATGGTTCTCGAGGTGGGGGAGGGAGGGGTGAGGATTAAGTACCAGCAGCACCTGGACCTACAAGAGTTGGTCTCTGCTGCCAAGACAGTGCTCAGTGCTTCTTCCTCCTGAGGGGGGCGCCCTGGAGCCTCTAATGACAAAGCAGAAAGGCCAGTGAGCTGAAGAGCCTGGAGCCCTTTAAAAAAGCCTCAACCCCATCTGAAGAAGAAGTGGGTATTCTGGGATTCGTCTCTCTGTCACTTGGTATGTGTGCGTGGGGGTGCATCCTGAGAGTGTGTATGTTCATGTATGTGGATGCATGTGTGGGCGCATGTGGAGTCGAGAGGTTGTCATCAGGTGCCCTAAATCAATTTCCCTCCACCTTACATATTGAGGCAGGGTCTCTCACTTGAACCCAGAGCTTGAGAATTTGGCTAGCCTAGCAAGTCAGGTTGCTCGAGGCCCTCCAATCTCTTCCTCCTAAGTGCTAGGGCGGCAGGGAGGCTGCTACATCCACTCAGCATGTGGGGGCTGAGGACCCAACTCCAGTGTGAACACTGCTGCTGGGGCCAGCGCATCTCAGTCTCAGATCTGTATCTCCATCCAGCTCGGCCCTGAGGGATGGTCCAGCTGAGCCTACAGGATTCTGGAAGCTAGGAAGCAAGAATCCCGCCTTCAGATCTGATGTGAGGCTCAACCCTGAACGCCAGATCCACCGAAAGTCCCCATGTCCACCAAAAGTCAGAGCCAGAAGGCGTCCTGTGAACTGAGGGCCCCAGGCGGTAATGTAGTAGAACCCACGGGCCTGGGGGAAGTGGGCAGGGCAAAGGGGTCCAGAGACCAAAAAGCCTCTCTGCTGAAGCCAAGGCAGGAGTCTCCCTGTCTTGGAAGGAAGGACTTGGTATTGGAGCCCACAGCAGTAGATAGCTGCAGATCGCACCCAGCTGGGTGGCTGGTAGGAGGCAAAAGCCTGAGGCCAGGAAGCTACCAGCTCCTTCTGGCCAGGAGGAAGTCGTTCTAAAGCCCAGCCTCTGTCTGGGTGCTGGCTGGGCTGGCTCTTGTTAAACCTTGAAGCTGGGGGCGGAGCCACGGCAGTAGTCGGGAGGGGTGGCTAGCAGAGGCTGCGGGGCGGAGCCGGGTTCTGTTGCAATTACCCGTAAGCCTGGTGTTTACACGGGGTTTACAGGGTATTCAAAGCATATCTTCCTGTTGCTCTGGCAGCCGAGGCATATCAAGTGCGTTCAAAAGGGCCGAGCCGCGTTCGCCAAAATAAGAACCAAATGGCTGAGTAATTTCCACCAGAGAAGAACTTATTCTCGCAATTGCACGGTCTATTTAGCATGCTTTCATAAAACCTTTTAACGAATCAGCTCAGAGCCCTCCCCAACTGCAGGGCCCGCCCCACCTGTCAGGCTTGAATTTCCAAACACAGGTAGGCCTCGGAGATTGGATGCAGGCCTCCTGCCCAGCGCAGGCGTAGGAACCAAGTGGAGATCCTTGCCTCAAAGGAGATCCCAGTGGACTGGGGAGCAGAGCGTGGCTTTCTAGGAAAAAAAAAATCAAACAACAGGTCACCCCTGAGACACCAAGGACTGGGAGGGACCCACAGGAAAACAGGCTCATCCTGGAGCATCCTGGAAGGCTTCCTGGAGGAGGCAATCTTGCCCGGACACCAGGGAGAAAAAAGGATCCAAGATGGAAGGGGAAGGCCTTGCAGATCAAGCCCCAGGAAGGTTCTGGGGGGTGAGCCAGTGAATAGGTAGTTGTTTAATATGGTCTGCCTACAGGAATAAGAGGGAACATGCTGTCATGTCAGAACATGCATGGTGTCATGTCAGATTTTGGCTGTCCCAGACCATGGTCCTTCCCTGTTGGAAGTGACTTTCAGGATGAGCTTCTTCAGACCTGATCAGAAAAGGGGACAGGAACACATGGGACGATGTTAAAATCAACTTTATTGGGCTAAGAGAACTATGATTCAGGGGAAGAACGCTTTCCTAAGAAAACACGGGCAACCGGGCGGTGGTGGCGCACACCTTTAATCCCAGCACTCAGGAGGCAGAGATAGGTGGATCTCTGTGAGTTCTAGGCCAACTTGGTCTACAGAGCTAGTTCCAGGACAGGCACCAAACCTCCAGAGAAACCCTGTCTCGAAAAACAAAAACAACAACAAAACAAAACAAAACAAAAGAAGATATGGACAAAGTCTTGAATCCCATGTCCATCACTGACAAAAACAAAACAAGAAGCCATTGAGGTGTGAATTTGGTTGCCTCAAAACTCACTCGGAAGAGTTGCAAAGGTGGGAACCCTTTGATCTCCCTAAAATGTTCCCTGAAGCCCGTGCTGCCCTGCTGGCCTCTCTGGTGTTACCTCTTCACAGCTCCAAACCCACACAGCTGAAATGTCTGGCTTCTGTGACCCCTGGGGAAGCCATCAGTTGCTCATCCGTTCAGGGCTGAGCAGACTCGCTGCTGACAGACCAGTTTTCTCACCCACTCTTCTACCCCTGTGTGCTTGGGCTTCTCCACTCATAAACCCAACTACTCTGGGAAAAATGCCCGCCCAAAAAAAATCTTGGATGATGCTGTTAAGTATTTAACTTAACAGGCAACCAGCACAACATCTCACACAGTGGGCCTGCATCCTCCCCAGCCTGGACTGCCCAAGAGTCATTTCCATGTTGATCTCTCTAGTGCATGCCTAATGGGTGGAACCTTAGCATAGTTTTCATTTGCATATTCCTAAGGAATGATTTTAAGTACTTTTCCATATGCTAATTTTTATTTGCATACTTTCTTGCCCCATCTTTCATCCAGCATTACTGTGTTGTCTCACTATTAACCTGCAAGAGTTCTTTGTCAATTTGGGGGTCTATACATCCTAGTTAGATTTTTTTTTCTTCTACAATGTGTTTTTTTACATTGAGAACAATTTTCAGAAAAGTGTACAGGAGAAATCCTACACACACTTCCTTCCCTCAATGAGAATGGATCATAGCACAAGAGCAGGGTATTAAAATGAGGACACTGGCATTGGCAAGTGCTAAATGTGAGCGTGTGTTTGCATGTGCGCATGCTCTGGGCTCTGCCATTTTATCTTTCATAAGTTAAAGCGATTGTCCCTAGATTCAGCGCTTTCATCAATACTGTCTTGTAAAGGCTGGCCTTCACAGCCTTGCATAATTATCTATCCCTGACCCCCAGCAACCTCTAATCTGCTTCCATCTCTATAATTATGTTACTTAATGAATGTTCTAGAAAAAGAATCATGCCAGACATATCCTGTTGAAACTGGCTTTTATGGCTCAAAATAGTTCCCCTGAGTCACATTTCTCAAACATCAATCAGTAGCCTGACCTGGTAGTCTGGGCCTTCAATCTCAACAATTTAGAAAGCTGAGGCAGGAGGATTACAAATTCAAAACCTATTGGACTGCAGAGCAAGGTAAAGACCACCTTGGTCAACTTAGTTAGACCTGTCTCAAAATAAAAAGTACAAAGATAGAGGATCTAGCCCAGAGGCAGAGTGCTTGCCTAGGGCATGCAAGATCCTGTTTGATCCAGTACAGAAAACAACCCAAACCTGTGTGTGTGTGTGTGTGTGTGTGTGTGTGTGTGTGTGTGTGTGCAACTATGTACATGCAGAGGCCAGTGTGTATATGTGTGTGCAACTGCACACATGCAGAGGCCAGTGTGTGTGTGTATGTATGTATTGTGTGTGTGTGTGCAACTGTGTACTTGCAGAGCCCAGATGTTGCTCTCCTTAATACCGAGTTTCTCACTGAACCAGAAACTGAAGGTTTTTCAGCTAGGCTGCCTGGCCAGAGGGCCCTTAGGTTCTTGTCTCTATCTCCCAATGCTGGGGTTACAGGCATGCATAGTCAAGCTTGACTATTTACATGGGTGCTGAGGATTCAAACTCAAGACTCCATGCTTGCACACCAAGCACTCTTACCCATTGAGCCATCACTTAGCCCCTAACTCCTTTCCATTGTCCAGACTATCTATGCTGGGGGTGGGGAGGAAGGTGGATGCACCACCATGGATGTCAGTGTTCATCCCTGAGGGTCATCTAGGCTGTTTTCAGACTTTGCTGCATAGAAAGCTGATATAAATATTCCAGTGGCAATAATGTTCATTTCTCCCTTCGATGCCCCCAGAATGTAAGCTGCGTGTTTCCTAACAACTCCACTCTTCTGCTTTAAAGAACTTGGGGAGCTTCCTGGAGCGACCCCACCACTTCCCATTCCCACAGCAGGAAGATCCTGAGTGGCACAGTTCCCCAGCTCCTTACAGCCTTGAGTGCGCCCCACTTCCCAGACCAGCTACTGTGATAGGTGTGGAGGGATACACCTGGTGTTGTCCTCTGTGTTCCCTGGTGGCTGCTGGTGCCAGGCCACACATTCCATTCGCATTGCCATGCACTTAGCGGCTCTAAGAAAATACCTTATGGGGCTGAAAGTGTCGCCTAGCAGTAGGGTACTGCCTAGCTCCAAGGTATTTGGAGGCCTTGACTTCCATCTCCAACAACAACAGAGTCCCCTATTGCTCTGCTCCAGGATCCCAAAGAGATGGCTTGGCTTTGCAATTCATTTCTGTGTTCTAGAGCTTGCCCTTGGGAGCTCTGTGCCTGTGTACCTTCTCTTGGCCCTGCAGCCTTTTAACGGTGGCTTTCCTGGAGGAGCGAAGGCATTTTGTTTTCACCAATTTTCCTTTTGTGGATTGGTTTGGTGCTGAGTCTAAAGACCCTTTGTCGAGTCTAAAAATCAGAAGTTTATACTTTCTTCTCTTTCTTTCTTTCTTTCTTTTTTTCTTTCTTTCTTTCTTTCTTTCTTTCTTTCTTTCTTTCTTTCTTTCTTTCTTTCTTTCTTTCTTTCTCTCTCTCTCTAAAAGTCACATAGGAGCATGTGTTTCGTTTGAATTGGGAACCAAGCCCAAGGCCTTGAGTTTGCTAGGTCTAAAAGCAGTGGGATTTTATTCTTTACATTTGTTTACACTTGTGACCTGTTATGAGTTCATTTTTTTTTGACCATTTGAGTGCATGCATGTGCTTGCACATGTGGAGGTCAGAGAACGACTTGCAGAAAGGCGTCTAGTCTCTCCTCTTACCATGTGGGCTCCAGGTACCGAAATCGGGTGATCAGGCATGGCAGTATGTATCTTTTTTCCCCTGACCCATCTCACCAGCCTAGACTTAGTTTTTAATAAGCTGCGAGAGTTAGGGGTCTTGAGAGAGGCCTCAGCAGTTGAGAGCACTTGCTGCTCTCATGAATGACCTGAATTCAGTTCCCAGCACCTATGTCTTGTGGTAACCCCATATGCAAGGGATCCAACACCCTCGTCTGGCCTCTCAGTAACCCAGCTTCACATGTGTACATGCAGACACACATAAACACATACATGAATTTAAAAAGTGAATCTTTTTTTAAGGTGTAAGAATTATTTAGGCTCGTCGTTTCATCCGTGAGTGCCAACAGTTGTTGAAAAAGCTGCCCTTCCTCCCTGGAGTTAGTTTTGTGTTTCTGTCAGAAACCGTTCCATTGCTTATGAGGGTCTCGCTCTGGACCCTCTCTTCTGTCTCGCTGGTAATATGTCTTGACCCCTGGAGCTGCACAGACATTCTGAAGTTGACCACTCTGCTCCTCTTGTCCTACATTGCTGTGGCCGATTGTCTTGTTTGCTGGCACTGGCATAGCCCAGCACCACAACATAGGTGGCTTAAGAAACAGAAATGTTTTCACAATTCTAGAGGCTTAGCGTTCAAATCGTGTTTCCTTCTAGAAGGGTTGGCTCCTTCTCACAGCAGCGAGGGAAGGGCTGCTCTAGGCCTCTCTCTATGACATGTGCAGATGGCCTTTTCTGTGCTCACCTGGCATTCTGTGTGTGTATACGTGTGCATGTCCAAGTTTCCCCAAGTATCAGTGGGGTGTGTCAGGACCCGCCCTAATAACCTCATTTTAATTTCCTTTTTCTGTAAAGCTGTCTCCAAATAAGATCACATCCTGAGGTCCTGAAAGTTAAGAAATCAATGAGAGGGCTTGGGTGAGACAACCCCACACAAAACAATGCTCGATGTCCTTTGCTTTTGTGTCTAAATTTAAACGGTGATTGCCTTGAGATTTTAATAGAAATTATGTTATGTCTATATATCAAGTTGCTATCATTGTCCCCAAGGATTCTTCACTCCATGAATGTGAGATGCCTCACCGTTTGTTCAAAGTGTTTGATTTGTTCTGTCAGCTTTCTGTGACTACTGCCATTTCGGAGTCCCAACCCATCTTACACTGGGACCCTAGAGTTCCTGCTTCCTTTTCTTTGGGGTGTGAACAGAGATGTTGGTGCACTTTCAATCAACTTTTCTGTGTTGATCTTTTTAGTCTTTAACTTTGCTTTGAGGTTTGTTTTTATTTGTTTCCTTAGGTTTTCTATACCTTCTATATATTCATCTGTAAACAAGGACAGTTTTTATTTCTTCCTTTGTAATTTGTGTGTGTGTAAGAGTCTAGTCTTTTACAATCAAGCATGCCATTAACCGTAGCTCTATATATATAACCTTTAGCCAATTGACAGTTTTCTCTCTGCTCCTAATTTGTGGAGGTTTTCTTTCCCATGAATGGAATCTGGATTTCATCAAAAACCTTTTATCACCAGTTGATAAATTCATAGGACTTTTCTCTATTAACTGGTCAAAATAATGAATTGTATTGATTGGCTTTTAAACAATCGTGCCAATTACTCATTAATTGTTTGCTGCATTTTTCCAGTGATAGCAGATTGGGATGGAAGGGCAAACATTCTTTCTACCATGAGCTTGTAGAATTAATTTGCAAGCCTTTTCCCATTTCTTCTGTAGGACTTTCTGGCTGAAGATGTAATTCATGGTCCAGTGACTGCCTGGAATGTATAAGACTCTGTATTTAAACTCTACCACAATTAAAAAGAGTCAATATAAGTATTCAATGATTTAAATTTCCTCAGCATGCTTTTAACCAAATCTTAAATCTTTTAATACGCTTTTTAAAATTTATTTCCATTTATTATTGGATTTTCTTTCTCTTCTTTTCTTTCTTTCTTTTTCTTTTTCTTTTTTTTTTTTTATAAAGATAGCATCCCAGTATGTAGTCCTGGCTGTCCTGGAACTGTCTATGTAGACCAGATTGGCCTCGAACTCACAGAGATCTGTCTGCCTCTGCCTCTGTCTCCTAAGTGCCAGGATCAATGGTGTGAACCCCATACCAGCTATTATTGAATTTTCATGGTGAGTTTGTTTCTTTTTGCAGAAATGTTATTTTCCATAAATTTGGAAATTTTCTTTTGACTTTGCCTTATAATTTCTAAATTGAATCAATTTAGTCAGAGAACACTTTCCGCATGGTTTCTATTCTAATTTGTTAAGATGTGTTTTCTGACCCACAATATAGTCAATCTTGTTTAATGTTACATGGCTATTTAAAGAAAAAACTGCATTCTGTGGTTATTTGATGGGGTGGCCTGTGTTCTATCACTTGCTGGGGGTCTAGTGTCGAGGTCCCAAATACTTGTGAATCTGTCTGTTCTTCCTGCTTTATCAGAGTTTGCTCTGCGTGCTTTGAAGCTGTGCTGCTTAGCACTTAAAGCCTTAGGTTTGTTGATGCTTGTCGCAGTCAGTCTGCCAAGGGCTTCTTCATTCTCTTTTCAGTCATAACATATAGGTTCCCTGCACACAGTCAGTGCTTTTCTTAAAAGATGTGAAATGTTTGGGCCACTTCTGCCTGAATGCTGTGGTTTCCTATGAGAAGTCTGCCCTGCCTTGAGAACTGATGCTTCCTTGCTAGTAACAGCCAACTGAAATCTGAGGGGTTTTTGAGATCTTTATCTTTAATTCTCCTGAGCTGTTTCTGGTGTTCCTTGTTGATGTCAATTTCTTCAGGTTGTTCTGTAAGAGACTTCCCTGGTCTCCCTAGTCTTCAGGTTTATGCCCTTTGTGGATTTGCTTTGAGACTTTCTTATTAGGATTTGGCAAAGGGGTTTCCTATTCATTTTGATGAAGCACAGTTTGCCAGTTTTTAATTTATGTTTTGTTTTTGTTTGGTGTGTACGTATGTAACTTAATATTTAACCCACACATGGAGATTTTTCTACTGTCTCTTTGAGAAAATACATTCTTTTAACATTTCACTTCATTTTCTGGTGTCATTGGCCTTAATTCTTGAAGGAGGCATGAGTTAAGATCGAAGTTAGGGGCTGGAGAGATAGCTCAGCAGTTAAGAGCACTGGCTGCTCTTGCAGAGGACCCAGGTTCAGTTCCCAGCACCTATGTGGAGGTTCAAAACCATCTCTAACTCCAGTTCTAGGAGTTCTAGCACCCTCTTCTGTTGTCCTTGGGCAACAAACACACAGATGGTGCACATACATACAGACATGCAGGAAAAACACTCAGACACATAGATGAGTCTTGAAATTTTGTTTTTTAAAGAATCAAAGTTAATCTCCCCTCCCCCCAGTCATATATCTTATTTGTAAAAAGCCTCTTGTTTTTCATATCATATTCCCAGGGTCCTCTTTTGAAAAATCCATGCAGATTAATCTCTAGATGTCCTCTTCAGTTCTGTCTGTCTGTAGCTACTGCTTGGTTCTGTTCACTTAGTTTACATAAGCCTCAAAAACATCACATCCAGTCTTGAAATCAACCACTGCGCAGTCCTTCTGTTTTGTTCTTAAAAAACAAAAAACTCTTTTGAATATTCTAGATCCTTTGTATTTCCCATGCCAATGAATTACAATAAATGTATGATTGGTTTTGGGGGAAGTAGGCATATTAAAAATGTCAGCTCTTCCAATCAATACATGTGTTTTATCTCCTCGCATATTTAAACCTTTTGCAATTTTCTCTCATTGCTTGTGGTAGTTTTACCTTATAGGTTTGCAAATATTCTTGCTGAATTGATTCATAAGCATGTTTTGTATTCCTAACGATATTTGTGGAAATATATGTGTCATTTCAGTGTCCAGACACCTGCTGCTCCCATGGAGAAATATGGTCAATCGATTTGATGCTGATATTACATTCTGTAACCTCAACATAATAGCCTTTGCTGGGGCTGGAGAGATGGCTCAGAGGTTAAGAGCATTGCCTGCTCTTCCAAAGGTCCTGAGTTCAATTCCCAGCAACCACATGGTGGCTCACAACCATCTTTAATGGGGTCTGGTGCCCTCTTCTGGCCTGTAGGCATACACACAGACAGAATATTGTATACATAATAAATAAATAAATATTTTTAAAAAAATAGCCTTTGCCATATCTTCCATCTTAGCAAACACTTTCATGAGAGCACAAGCATGCACTTGCACACAGGTGCACACACACAGCTGATTTATGCTCTGTATTTTTTGCTCAGAATTGTTCCAGAATATCTTTTGTAGAATTAAGAAGGAAAGTCTTTGAACATGATGACACCATGTGTGGACGTCATGCCGATTTATTTTTCTTGCCTTATTGCACTGGCAAAGTGCAACACTGAATAAAAATGTTGAGTGGACATCCTTACCTTAATCCTGTTCTTAGGGGAAAAGATTTAGCTTTCTTGCCACGAAACAGCATGCATAGATGGCCTCAATCAAGACAAAGACATCCCCTTCTGTTTTTATGCTCTCAGAAACCATTGAGCTGCGTATATACAATTTATCAAGCAGTTTTGATCATATGTTTTTCTTCTTTATTCTTCCAGTATGGAGAACTGAATTGATTTGATGGTTAGATCAGCTTTGCCTTCTAGAGATTAGCTCTCCTGAAATATAACATATTGACTTTTACACATGGTTGGATTTTATTTTCTATTATTTTATGAAAGTCTGTCTGTATACACAAAGAATGGTTTTCATTTTTTAAATTAAATTTATTTTTTGAGGGGAGAGGTACATGTGCCCTGACACATGTGTGGAGGTCAGAGGACAACCTAATTTGTAGATGGAAGTTTCTGTCCTGCCTGGTCCCACAGCTACTGAGTCCCAAATAGACACACAGGAGCTTATATTAATTATAAACTGTTTGACCTATTAGCTCAGGCTTATTATTAACTCGATCTTACAACTTAAATTCACCCAGAATTCTTGTCTATGTTTAGCTTGGTACCTTTTCTCAGTGCAGCATTCTCATCTTGCTTCCTCCGTATCTGGCTTGTGACTGCATCTCTGCCTCTTCTCTTCCCAGAATTCTCCTAGTCTGGTTGCCCCACCTATACTTTCCTGCCTGGCTTTTATTAAACCAATGCAAGTGACAAATCTTTATAGCGTGCAAGTGCATTCTCCCACAAAACTAACTCTTTCTACTTGTGGGTCCCTGGAATTAAACTCAGGTATTCAAGCTTGCAGCAAACTCCCTGATGAGACATCTTTCCCAGCCTAATTCTACTTCTGAGACCAGAATAACTCCAGCCATGTAGAATACAGTGAGAAGTATTGTTCCACCTCTAATTTCAGAAAAAGATTTAGAATATATGCTCATAAAATGTTCACTGCACTTCACCAATGATGTCATCTGAGCCTAGACTTCTTTGTTAGAGAACTTTTTAATTATGAGAGCAAACTTCTTATATGCAGAGAGCTGACTGAATTTTCTAGGGTTTTTTTTTTTAATCTTTTTTTATCATTTGCATTTTTCAGGGAATTTCCCAAGTCATCTAAGTTGACAAGTAGTCAAACTCAGTTTATCATAATATTTCACTGTTGCTATTTTTAGTTCTTTAGTTTTTTACTTTATTCACGTGTCTGTGAGCATATGTATAGTATATACGCACATGTGCAGGCCTAACCACCCATCGTGCGTGGAGACAAAAGGAAGACATGGTGTATCCTGTTCTATCACTGTTCTCTTGAGACAGAATCCCTCTCTAAACCTGGAGCTAAGCTAGAAGCCAGCAAACCCCAGCGATTCTCCTGTCTCCACTTCCCACAGCCTTGGAATTAAAGGTGTGGGTGGCTACACCTAGATTTGTATGTGGGTGCTGGGGATTTGAACTTGGGTTCTCATGTTTGCACAGCAAGTGCTCTTACCAGCTAAACCATCCCAAGCCCTGCATTTGTTGCTATTTTCATTTTTAAAGTACTTTTTCATTTTTATTTACTTGTGTATATGCATGTGTGCCGTGTGTGTGTGTGTGTGTGTGTGTGTGTGTGTGTGTGTGTGTGTGTGTGTGAATAAGTGGCCATTAAGGCCAGAAAAGAGCATCAGATGCCCCACAGAGCTTGAGTAACAGGTGGTTGTGAGCCACCTGACATGGGAGCTGGGGACTGACCTTAGGTCCTCTGCAAGAAGGGCTCTTAACCACTGAGCCATCCTTCTGGTCCTGTTGCTATTTGCATCCCTGATTAAACCTGAGTCAACAACCCCTACAGCCAAGCTTCTGTCTGAGGCATTTTTCATGTGCATCCTCTCTGGGGTTTTTGTTTTGTTTTGTTTGTGTTGTCTTTTGTTTGTTTGTTTGTTTTGTCTTGTCTTTTTCTAGGGAGTGGTATACTGATGTTGTTGATCTTAAAATATCAATTTTTGGTCTCACGGATTTTTTTCCCCTATTGTTTTTCTATTTTTTATTCTGCTGTTTAAATTTAAAGCAAAGTAATTAAAATTAAGTAAAAATTTTCAACTTCTACATTCAGTCCTGTTAGTTACATCTTTGGTACCAACTGCACTGGTTTGAGCATCTCCACCCTTGACCCTGCAGAAGGGTGGAGTTCACTTCCCAGGCACCCACTCCTCTTAGCTCAGCATCTTTCCTAAGTTCTCTGAGGTTTCTAGGAGGACTTCTCAAATTTATCCTGTCCTCTCCATGGTCCGACCTTGGACCCAACTTTGGACCTGTGGCCACCTCCCTCCTTCTTGATCTTTGGATCTTTCTCTCCATTCTCATTTCTACTTCTAGAGGCATGCACTCCTCAGAGAACCACATGTTTCATTCTGCCTGACTCACAGCTCCCAGGACCGGAGCCCCTGTGGGCTTCCCACCCAGAGGAGACATTATGCTCCCACAGGCCCCAGACATGGTTGCTATTAGGATGGATGGGAAGGGCAGTGAATAGATTCATGTCACTTTTGAGCCCTGAATGATCAGCGGGGTAGGAACTAGGGGCAGAAGCTGACAGAACCAGAGTTCCTTGGTTTGTACATTCCCACCCTGGGTTTCCCAGAAAGACGACTCATTCTCACTGAGCCCAGTCAAGTTCAGGGTGAGGCAGACTATTCAGGGGGTAATGAGTGACGCCTTGGGCTGAGTGTGGACCAGCAACCAGAGTACTGGTGTGGCAGAGGTGCTCTGGCAACGCCAGGCTTTGGCCTCTCCCTTCTGGGCTTCTGGGAGGCCCTGGTTTGCTTAACAAAGGTGCAAGCAATTTGACCTGCCTCCCGACCAGACCCCTGACCACCTGGGCTCAAAGCCCATGAATCACCAGGCCCTCACAGGAGGAAGCAGTGATAACCCCAGACCCCAGCAGGGCCACCCGGATGCTGTCTGTCTTAATCTGGCTGGTCGGGCTCAGCACAGCCTTCTCCTCCCTGCCCCAGAACCTACTCAAGCTCCCAGCGTCACTAATGCTGGCTGACATACTGTCCCTCCACTTCCCCACTTCTCCCCTGTCTGTATACCGTAGTCTCTTGCTTGCAACCACTTTCCTTCCCGAGTCAGGCCACCATCTCTCTTGGTAACACCCACTCTTCTAAAACCACTACTGTTCCACTCTGTCTCCTCCAGGGGCCTGATCACTCATCCCTTATAAACTAATTGTCCCCCCATGGCTCCCAACCATCGGATATAGGTCAAGTATTCAGACTGTCTTCTGAGACAAATGGGCCATGGGGAGGCTTGCTTGATTGACTGTAGCAGGCTTTCCTGGACCACCAGCTTTCAAACGACACAGAGACTTATTATTAATTATGGGTGCTTGGCCTTAGCTTAGGCTTGTTTCTAGCTAGCTCCTTTTTAACTTAAATTAACCTATTTCTGTTAATCTATGTGCTGCCCTGAGGCTCATTTACATACTATCCATCCTGCTTTCCTGCCTGCTTCCTCCATGTCTGGCTGGCTGTGGCTTCCTTTTTCTCTCTGCCCACTAGCCCCACCTATCTCTCCTCTGCCTAGCTATTGGCTGTTCAGCTTCTTTATTAGATCAATCAGGTGCCGTAGGCAGGCAACGTGAAACAGCAATACATCTTTATATAGTTAAACAATTATTCTGTAACACAAACAAATGCAACCCATCTTTACATAGTTAAACAAATATTCTATTCCACAATGCTTGATCACCCCAAGGGTGTCATTTCCTGCTTGGATTTGGGAGTTGAGAAGGTCAGGGAGCAAAAAGTTAGGACCCTGTTAACAGGTTGAGCTGAAGGTGACCAGAAGAGACAGTGTTTTGAAGCTGAATATAGGGATGACAAGGCCGTGAGACCCAGACAGAACAGGTCCTTGCTGGGGGTGTGGTCTCTGTACAAGGGCCCCTTCTCTCTGAACCAGCAGGACATGGCCTGAGGTCCTGGACAGCTTTCAGAATTATCTCACAGTCTGCCCATCCAAGGAAAGGGCAAAGGATTTCATCACACAAAGCCATGAAAACAACTAAATGATACAGAGTTTACTACAAAAATAAACAAACAAGCCCAGAGGGAAAATACAAAAGAATAAAACCCGGAAATGTCACCTGCCTATGTCCCCCAGCCCTAGCTGTTCCCTCTCAACAGGAGCTAGTCACCTGCCCTGGCAGGTTGCTATCACAGACAACCCTAACCCCCCAGACAGTTATGATGACAATTCCATGGCAGGAGCAGCTCGCCCATTGGGCTGCCAGGCCCCCTGTGATACTGGTATGACACACAACATAGATCCCAAATGTGGGTGGGGCATGCCAACACCCAGCCATGAACTGCATTGTGTCCAGAAGGTAGAGCCAGGTAGCTTACAGCAAGGAAGCAAAGCTTGTCTCCCCAACGCAAAGGTGAAATGGATGACTTTCTGACCAGTGGTAAGGACCCAGGCAGCTCGGCATGACCAGGAGCTGGCACAGAGAAGATGCGGCTTGTCACTGTAATCCTGGCGGTGTCCCGGGAGAACATGGTTATTCCCAGGTCACAATCAATAGGAACTCCTCCCAAGTGGTCAGAGCTCCTAGATCCCGAAGGGCTCTAGAAAAGAAAGGGGCGCGCTGTTCTCCTCAACTGCCAAAGGAGGAAGGGAACTCTGACGCTCCCCCAGCCAGGGCCAGCTGCACCCTGGAACCAATCCCACTGCCCAGGGGACTCTAAATGTTTGCATAAGAGTCCCTGGGTGTGTGTGGGGCTCAGCGGGAAGGGTGCTTACCTATCATACACAGCACCCTGGGGACCACATTAAAGCAGGGTGGTGGCACATGCATGTAAAAACCCAGCACGCAGGACATGGGTACAGGAAAATAAAGGTCAGCCTCAGTTACATAGAGAGTTTGAAGCCAGCCTGGGCTATCGGAGACTCTTCTCATAAGAAAAAAAGTTCCCCAAGATACACATAAAAGAGAAAATATTGGTCTATTACTACTGGACACTGCACAGAAAGAAATGTCCCTCTTTAACAAAAAGAAAAATAAAATAAAGACAGTTGGAACCATATCTAGGTGGCCTGTGTGCTTATTGAATCAACCAACATGAAAGGAAGTGCCTCTGGTTTCCTGTGTGACACTCAGTCTGTCCTCTCCCATTCAAGGCTAGGTAGCTCCAGAATTCGGCCGTGGGTGGCACTAACACTCAGACCCCATTGCACTTGGCTCAAATTCAGTTACGTTGGGAGAATGGCACTATTGCCCCATTTTACAAAGAGAAAACTAAGGTCTCTAGTCACTGGGTTAGGGAAGGCAAAGAAAGACCCCACCCTGACATCAGTACCAGAAATGGGACTCACCCCCTCTTTCTGCTCCTTCCTGCCACCCCCAGTACATCCGCTGTTTGGTAAACACCATGCACAGGGGCAGGGCCGGATTCTGATTTGGAAACTACTCAGGCTGCATCAAGGGGCCTAGTGTGGCCCGGCCAACAGAGGACAATTAATTACTGGGATCATGCAGAGGCCGGGCTAGGGCCCAGCGCCGGGTGTTTACACCGCACTAGTCTGTTTGGGGCCGGCAAATCCATGTCAGATGTTAATGGAACTGCATCATTTTTCTGCCGAGGTGGCATCCCGGGCTGGGGGGGGGGGTTGGATGAGGAGGAGGCCGGCTGGACCCAGACTGGGTGGTGGGGGGCTCAGAAGAGAGGATACCATCTGTCAGGCTGCAGACAAACTGGCCGACTCTCCTCCCATGGCCTTCCCTCCCTCCACAGTGGACAACACTGCCCAGCATGTCCAACCTCGTAATAGAGCCTGTGACAGAGGTGGGGAGGGCAGTTCTGGGCACAGAAAGAGTGTGAATTGCAAAGTGTGACAAAGTCTATATTATAAGGATGCCAAGACCTGGGAACACTAAGTGTTGAATTAAGCATTGAGTCAAGAGAACATTCCAGGAGGCTCTGGTCACAGGGGTTCAAGGTTGCCTGACATTGCCGGGCAGCCTCCACCTGCCCTTACGTCCCAGGACCAGCAAGCAAGGCCACTGCAGAAGCTCTCGAGGTAGGCCTGGCCACAGGAAGGAAGGAGCACATTGCTTCCCTCCTCTTGCAACTGGAAATGCCCTTCCATCAGGAAAGCAATGCAAGAATCAGCCAGGAAAGAGAAATGGCCCTGCCCAAAGTTCCCCAGGAAGCCAGGAATTCTGGGCAGGATTACTTCCTCCAGGGACCTGGTGGGGAGAAGTTAGCCTAGAGTTCCTCTGAGGGACAGGAGAGTCACTCTCCCCACTCTGCAGATGACAGAGCTGAGCCTACATAGCTAGAGTGGGCGAGAGCTTGCCAAGGGCTGGGGAAGAAGAGGGCGCTTCCCTCTCTCCATCATCATTACCTCCCTGCTCCTCTTCAACCAACTTGATCCTCCCCCAGGAGGTCTGTCCCCTTAGATCAGCAGTCTCCCTCTGGGATCTCAGTGCTCTGCGTGATCAAGCCACCTCCTCAGGAAGACCTTCAAGCCCAGACAGCCTGGCATGTACCCAGCTGCCCCTTCCATGGGCCTAGGCTTAAGAGCCAAGTAAGTCACAAGAAAGTATGGTGGCCCTGTCTAGTACACAGCAGACACATGGGAAATATGACCACACCAGCTACAGGGCCACTTAGGAAAGCTATGACCTTCAGTCCTGATACCCTGTGACTTACTCCAAGTTCCTGTGGCACCTTCTCGGAGGGTTATAGTAACCCTTGACAGTGGGCCTCTCAACTCTCCTACGGAACCAGTGTCCAGTGCCATGAACCCTTAATGGCCATCGATCCCAGTCCTGCCCTGCCTTAGCGTCCCCACCTGCAAAGTGGAACCATTGTTTAGGGCACAGCAGTCTAGGATAGATGCAGACCCAGGTCAGTCTGGGGACAGAAAAGGACCCAGAGGGGAGGGAGTAGTGGAGGGTGGTGGCCAAGACCCCTGCAAGGGCCTAGGCCTCAGGGAAACTTTGAGAGCTGCCCTCCTGGCCACCATCTGCAGGAGAGTATAAAGCCAAGAGTCGTGGAACTGATTATGCTTCACTTAATGTCTGCTCTAGCAGCTGTGAGACACTGTGCCTCAGTTTCCCTATCAGCAAAACACTCTTGCAAGACCTTTTTTCAGAGTGGTTGCGTCATGTGTATAAGAGATGATCTTGACGTGCTTAAGGCAGTTACTGGCAGAATCGATGTCATTTTTGTCCCCTTCCCCAGCTCCTGTAACTTTGTTTTATGCCCTAGGGGAGAAGTAACTGCCAGTCACTAGCCTGTTCCCAGCCCTGCCCTGCCCCCTGGTGTTCATTCTGAGCATTACCCCCATGAGCTCCCAATTAGATCTATTTCTCCCAACAGGTTCCGGGACTGTCTTTGGGACCAGGTGGACAAAGGACCTAGGTATCTAAATAAGCAGGACACACAGGAGTAAACCGGGTCACCATCTTGCTGATCTCCCTGCCATGCATAGAGAAGATGAGAAGATGCCAGGGGCATGGCTAGGAGAGGGCCTTGCCTTTGGCTCACCTGTGCTCCCTCTGCTTACTTGGGCCAACTCCAAAATCCTCAATGTGGGCTCCCTGAGGCCTGCTCAGAACTAGCCATGGTCCCTCATTTTGGTCCATGGTTCTCTTTGAGCAGCCTGAGGTCTGGCTGACGGGGAGCTGCACTGGGACTCTTCCTGGCACCTCACAAAAGCCAGTGATGGTGCAGAATGAAGAAGCCGTGCCTCGTGGGTCTGTCCTGTGTTCTTTGGCCACAGACATACAGGCTGCCTGGCACACAGCAAAAGCCGGCATGGACTGGAGCCAGGCCCTGGGAAACACTGGGTGGCATTGGGAAGTTCTTCCCAGACCCAGGATCCTCAGCTCCCTGACAGCCCTCACGGCCACCTTGGAAAGGGGGTGATGGATCAGTCCTGCTGCGGGAATCCTGGGCTCCAAGCCTGTCAACTTGAGGGTGGTGTGAGGCCCAGATATTGGTCATGGGGTGTGGCTGCATGGAGGCACCAGGGCTGAGTGCTGACGCCTATCTTCAGGGATGGGGTGGGGGCAATCTCTGGGGTGAAGGGTCATCAGACCACCCCGCGGTTCATTGGGGTTGAGGGCATGAGAGGTTCCTGCAGCCTGTAGCTCAGCACGGGCCCGAGGCGCCACCTAGTGGCAACACTGAGACCCACCCCCATGGAAAAGGTTGTCCACCCCCGGAAAGAAAAGGTTGTGTAGCCCCTCCCACCCTACCCCGGGACTCAGCCACACCTCAGGTTGGAGCCTCTCTTCTGAGCATCCAGCAGGCGCCAGAGAACACAAGGCTTAAAGAAAAGGGGCCCACCCAAGGTCACATGATATGTTACATGTCAATAGGCACAAGGAATCCCAGCCACCAGTCCATATCCATCCCCTGGGCATCTGTTTCCAGGCTTGCTTAGGGTGCTGGCAGAGAGTCTCGCGCTATCTCCTGCATCTGGATGACTTTGGCTACACACTGGCCTCCAGTTCCTTCTCTAGAAAATAGAAACCCAGGTGCACATGGGGCTGGGAGGGCACAGGGTCTTGCTCAGCAGGGCGTGGTCAGAGGGCAGGGTCACTTCCTGTCACTGAACCTTCTTTCTCACACAGTTGAGGTGTGGTCTGAGAGACTCACACCTGTTCTTGTTCACCTGCTGCCATCAGTGTCCTCCCCAAACAGAATGAGCCTCATCTCTCAGTCACCTGACCTCCACAATGGCTCTGTGATGACATTTCAGGGAATGGGAAAGGCAGCTGCTGTTGGCTGGCTGCAAATAACATCAATGGGGGCTAAAAGATGCACCCCAGGGATGCACCTGGCCAGAGCCCACTGGAGTCGAGGGAGCCTCACATACTGGGAGCACTGGGCCCTGGCTGGGCTATAGGACAAGGCCTCAGGCTGCCGCCCTTGGGACCCCAAGAGCTCTTCTGAGCGGACACTCCTGCTTAACATTTTGAGTGGCGTGGTGGCTTTGGAGTGCAGCCTGAGGCTCTCCTGGGGAGGGGAGCTGGCCCCATCTCCACAAGTCCCACAGGGAGACAGAAGAGTATGGGAAGGGGGCAAGTACGACAAAGACATGGTTCTGTACAAAACCTGAAATATTTTTACTTTTTTAAAACTTTGGTCTAAGTTGCCTTAGACCTCATGGACTCGATACAAGAGTAATATGAACTGGGAAATAGAACACTTTAATAGCCACGATAAACTTTGTTAGAAATGTACATGTCGCCAAAATAATAATAAAATTAAAAAGAGAAGGAGAGAGAACAGCTTGATGCCCGGGTTAAGATTATAGAAATGTTCACAAGAACGGGGTCAAGGAAACTTTAAAAACACCAGTTCTGAGTAAGCCTGGGGCCTGCGAGACGCCCCTCTCCCAGCCCCGGGCCCTGGGGATGGCATCCCTCCAAACAGGTCAAGTGGGAGTGGATAAGGCCTCCGCCAAGCTGCATCTCCTCATGGACAACACATCCAGGTAACGGGTGTAGAAACAAACCTCATAAGAAATGTACAAATATAAAAAGCTACAAACATTAATAAATTACAGCATCACGAAACACAAATACTTCACAAGGTGCTAGTAAAAGAACTGCATCCCCGACCCTCATCATACACGAAGGAGAGCGAAGAGCTGGTGTGAGACTGGAGACGGCTGCAGGGCGTGTGGGAAGGGATCTGTACTATCCGCTCTGAGAGACAGAGTGTAAGGCTGCGCAGGCGCCGTTGCTTTTCAGGCAATACCTTAGTTCCTAAGAGGAAAATAAGAAGAGTAACAAAAGGAAAGAAAGAAAAGGGGGTGGGATCAGAACCCAGCTGTCCATCAAAGCCGGGGCAGGGGAGCAAAAACTCGTATAAAGGTTAATGAAGGACTCTATAGAAAGAAATTCCTAGAGATACTTTTGCTCTTATAAAAAAGAAGTCATTTAAAAAGCTATTTACACGCTACATTCTATGAAAAATATGCTTCCGGAAATACATCTAAAATGAAAATACAGGATTGCCTGAGAAACAAACCCAGCCCCTCTGTGTCGATGGGTGGACACGCCACCTGGGATGGCCCATGCTCATGATGCCAGCCAGGGGTTCAGACAAGCGCTGCCATGCTGGCTCCAGCCCTGTGGCCCTGCCCACCTGTCTGCCCACTTAGGGCAGGGTGCCTCGGCCTAGAAGTGCTGTTCCAGAGTGGGGCCCCTTCCACGTGGCTTAGCCTGGGTCCCCTGGACCCTAAGACGTGGCTGAGCTGTCACCCTTCCCCTGTGACCCCAGTGGCTCCTCCACCCACTAACACACCAACCTAACTGTGGGTCCTGACAACCCCAAATGTCTGCAGGTATCTGGGGTGTGACACCCACTATCTAGCCTGCTACCTGCCAGCCAGGGAGCTGGGGCGACCTCTCCTCACTGGCCAAGTGCTGTAAGACTCACTCAGGAAGAGGAGGGAGGGACATTCACTACCCCGCAGCTCCTCTCTCTCTCTGTGTCCTTTGCCTTGTTTTATGCCTTTGGAGGCTGCCAGCCTGGGGCCAGCTCGGACTCGGGCTGCTGAGCGTGGCTCACTGCACCTTCCTTGAAGGCCTCATGCTCCCAAGCAGAACCATAGAGGTCACCAGTCTCTGGTGGGGTGCCTGGAGGCTGTCCTGAAACCGGAATGGTCCTTAAGTTGGCAGGGCCACCTTCAGGAACTGGTCACTCTAAGCAACTTGAGAAAGGATGTCTGTGTTCACAACAAGGGACGGCCATGCTCCGCTCGCTCCACCTGCTCAAGGGACAGATGCTCGTGTTGGGGAGAGGAGGCTGGGAGGAGGCAAGGCCCTCCCTGGGCCAGGCAGCACAGCCACCCTCCTGGGAGGGGCTGATGTAGCGGGGCTCCGGGGGTCCTGAGCAGAGCAGAAGGATCCTGGCTTTCCAAGCCTTAGAGGAGTAGTTTCCCATTCCGATGGATCTTCAAGATCTTTCCAAGCCTTTGCTTGGCGGTGGCCATGCCCTTTTTTGTACGTTTTCCTATAGAGGTGAGGAGAGATTTTTTTTTTTTTTTTGAAAGAAGAGTGACAGGTAGAGCAGGATGGGCTCCCACAGGCCCCCTAAGCCCCACCCACCTCTATAAAATCAGTCAGCTAGGCTGAGCCCTGAGCTCAGAAGTCCCTCATGGAGCCAAAACACTCGGAGGTACAGACAGCATCATAGACTTGGTTCAGGATGGCATGGCTAGAATGTGAGACCACCCTGGGCCCCACCCTTGGCAACAGGGCCATCTCAAGAGCCACCAGTAGGTAACCATGCCACCAAACTTTGGCCACTAGGCCCAGGCTGGAGTGTAGGTAGTAGGATGAAGGAGACTACAGGGTTGCCACAAGGCCTGGCTGGTATGACACTAAGCCACAGAGGGGCTCAACCTACCAGCCTGGCTCATATCACACCTAGCTTCACCTGTGGCAAATGGCTGACCACATGCCTGTCAGAGCCCTGAGCTGAGGTCGAATCCTGAAGTTTGCAATCAATAAGCCCTGTTCAGGCCATATCTCCTGACTTCAGACTATCTGTGTCACATGACTGAGCAGGCCAGCAGCAAACAATCGTGTGAAGGGTGGGGGCCATGCAGATGCATGGACATATCTGTCTCAGATGCCCAGGACCTGCCGTCTGGAGGGCAGAATCCCCCTTGCAGTGTGCTTCCTAAGGGCAGGGCCAGACAGGGCAAAAGGGGTACCTTTGGCAGCAGTGTTGTTGGGGGATGATGCAGAAGGCCGCCTCTGTGTGAGAAAGACTCCAGGGGCCATGGGTTGGGAGGCACGGCCAGCCTGGGCCCCTGCGAACGTGCCGGCTGCTGTATATTCGTGATCAGCCAGACTACTGCTGTGTGATTCAGGTAGGGGCTCAGGTGAGCTGCCCTCCTGTGAGGCCTGGCTGCTGGCTGTGCTGGTGGAGGCCGGGGTGGTGGAGGCTGGGGTGGTGGAAGCCGGGGTGGTGGAGGCTGGGGTGGTGGAGGCCGAGGTGGTACCCGTGGAGGCAGAGGTGGAGATGGAGGGGGAGGCAGTGTTAGGAGTCGGCTTCCTTTTGCTGTTCTTCTTCTTCCTGTTTTTCTGCTCCTCCTAAGAATAAAGTGTGGAGGTGTGCTACCCATCATCTGCCCCGACATCACGGCGGGGCAGTCAGCTCAGCCTCCACCCAGATGCAGGCTTCAAGGGGCTTGGAGCTCCGCCAGGTAGGGAGCACAGAGGAGTGGCTGGGAGGGCTCTCCCACCGAGCCTAAGGCAGAAAGACTGGCCCATGTGAGCCCACTGTGAGCTGTGAGTTCTGCCAACAGATGACCCATGAGAGTAGGTAAGGCGAGCAGGCGGAGGCAGGCCCCGGCTCCTGCCTGTGTGCACCACTTAAGTGCCAGGACCCTTGGGGATGGGAGGAGTCCCCAGAGTCACTCAATGAGGGCATCCTGGGCGCCGAGAGCAATCATGCTGTTAGTGAGAAGTGTCTGTCTGGGGTAAGGGGCATGGGGCTGTGTTCCTGGCTCCCTGTGCCTCCTTGGACTCTGGAGCCACTCTCCTGCCTGCCAGTCCCTAGCCCTGGCAGTCTGCACAAGCGGGCAGTGGTTGAGGTGTCTGGGGTCGGCCTAACTTCACACAATGGAGACTTACTCTTGTAGGGGAAGTCAGTCTCCTCACCTGCTGGGACAGCTTGGCTGCAGCAGCTGCTAGTCCAGTCTCGATGGAGGCCACTCTGGTTCCCTCACGCACAGGCCTGTCCTGCCTTGGCACCGATGGGCCAACCCTGGCTGTGGAAGACATGGGGAAGGCCAACTAGTTAGTCAGGTGCTGGAAGTGGTGGTCATTCACCCCAGACCATCTCTGAGTCTGGGAGATCACAAGCATCTAGTTTTCTGGATGGGAAGCCATGTCTCATCTGCTTTCCCCAGGTTGGGCCATGCTGAGGAATCTATGAGGCAGTATAGAAGGCCCAGCAAACCGGGCAGAGGAAGCCAGGTAAGCAGGGAACCTTCAAAGATGGACATGCCTGATCCCACCCACCACCCCAGCACGGGTCTGGTGACCCTCCTAGATCTTCTAACCCAGCACCCTGGAAAGGAGGGACCCAAGTGAGATGGTTCTAAAGTAAGGTCTAGGCTCAAAGGTCCCAATACACAAAGCAGAGCCCCACTTGGGGCCCTATGGGGAGCTGACCAATATCCTCTGGACATATCTAGAGCCATGCCTAGGTCCTTGGTGGCCACATCAGACCCCCAGCCCAGCTCTACCTGTGGGGCTGTAGGGGGCATCATCTGAACCTTTCCTCTTCTTTGACCGGGACTTGAAGACAGGGTTATCTTCGTCAGACTCTAGTGACGGGTAAACTGAAGGAGGCAATGGGAAAACAGGCCCGTGAGTGTTTGGGTACAGCCAGGGCTGGGGAGGGGATGGTGCAGCAGTGGCCCAGGGACCTTCCTGACTGCTGGCCCCAGATCTGTTCTTAGGTTCTCAGACTTGCTGTATAATTGAAACTGCACAGCAAGGGCACCTACACTTGGTAGGAGTGTGTAAAGGGCTGCCAGCCTCCCCCACCCCAGGCTGGCCTGGTGCCTGAAAGCCTCAGTCACTTGGATCACTCTTCTCAGTTCCCTCAGGAGCCTGAGACATGCAGTCCTTCTGGAGGCTGCTACAGTGGGGAGTGAGAAACAGAGGCAACTGGGCTAATTCCACCACATCTGAAGACCTGAGACCCTCCTAGCAAACTGGAAGAAGGTGCCTGCCTAGTAGCTTACATGGTCACTGGAGCTTCCCTGACTCAAGGACACCCCACACACAGTGACCCCTGCACTGTGGGTCCTACTTCCCTGACCAACAAGGTCAGTTGAGAAACCTGGTGATTCTGTGGGTGGCAGCAGAACCTAGCTCTCCACACCCACAGAGTGGAAAGAGGTCACTTTCTGCCAGTCTATCAACATAGAGTACATGCACCACAGGGCCTGGGAGCCTCTCTCAGGAGCTCTCACAGGGGCCTAGATCAGTATATACCAGCCTCTGGTCACTAGAACGACACTGGACTAAACCCATGTCAGCCCTGGGGATGAGGAGTCTGGACCAGCAACACTTATGGAATGTTCCCTGAGGTGGGGTGAAGAAGAAACAGGTGCCTAAGTCAGGCAAATTCTGTCGGTAGGCAGCCTGGTGCCTGTGCCCACGGTAGAAGGCCAGAGCCTTGCTGGTTTCTGCAGGGTCATCCTTGGGCCTCAGTTTTTCCATCTTACAGGCAGGGTGGGTACAATGACCCCAAAGCTCTGTCACTGCTAAATGTTCAGTTGAATAGACACCTGTCAGGCAAGACCTCAGAAAGCTAAATACACAGTGACCTATGACCCAGCAGGGCCCTCTCAGAAACATGGCGAAGGGGCGGAGGAACCCGTACCCACATGTTCACAGCAGCCAAAAGAAGAGGCCAAGGGCCCAGGGATGAATGCATGCATGGACTTATGGTACACTTCCTACACACAGGAAAGAATATTACTCAGCCTGAAAAAGAAAGGAAATTCTGGCACATGCCACAGTATGGACAGACCCACAAAAAGTCACGTTATATGACCCATTTAGACAATGTATCTTGAACAAATCCTCAAAGACCTGAAGAACATGATAAGCGGTCAAGGCTGGGGAAGGGGTGAACTGTGGATGGAGACAGAGTTTCCTCATAGGGAAGACATTCTGAAACGGACCATGGCTTTAGCTACCCACGCCACCAAAGGATCGTGTTTTGTTTTGTTTGAGACAGGGTCTTACTGTGTAGCCTTGGAATTCACTATATAGACCAGGGTGGCCCAGAACACAGAGATCCTCCTTGTCTGGGTCTCCAGAGTGCTAGTATTAAAGGCTTGCACCACCACACTCCAGTCCAAGATGGATTTTACAGTCTGGACTATATGTACCATGAACCTCCTTGATCTGTTCCTAGCCAGTGCTGCTCCCTACAGGCAGAGGCCCTGTCCTGCAGCCACACTCACCATAGTCTGAGTCCTTGAAGCAGGCATCTAGGTGGTCCTGCTCCTCATAGTCCTCCAGATCCACACTGTTCTTGGCAGTCCTCTTCAGCAGGCGCTTGCCTGTGCCTTTGCTGCCACCACCATTCTTCCGGGCACCATGGGCTGCCAGTGAACCACCCTTGGCCTGGCCAGTGCCCCATGTGGTCTGCAGGCAGGAGTCAGAGGCCTGCAAGTTGGCCATGGACAGCATTCCCTGAATGGCTTCCTGTGTACTGGGGGAGGCAGGGGGCTGGCTGGGGACACAGAGAGACAACAGGCACTCAGCCATGGCCCTTGGCCCACAGCCCAGGACATTTGGATCATAGACTAAAGCTCGTAGCCCACAATCCACAATTTGTAGTTCAAGGTGCTGTAACTGAAGCCCAAAGCCCAGGGCTGCGCACACACATGGCCTGGACAACCACCATGACAGAGAGCGGTGTGCATGGACTGGTGACTTAGCAGTGGGGAAGGCCTGGCCGGCCCTTCTGTACACTCAGCCACACTCTAGGAAAGGAATAGACATGGGTCACAAGGAAATGCACAAGAGGGCAGAAGGACTGGATCAGAACTCACACCATCACACAATGGTTCTTACAAGGTGAGTTGGCCAGAGGCTCAGCTGCCTGACTCCTGCATCCTGCCAGATCTCTACGTCCTTCCATGGCTGGCCCTGACCTCAGTCCTAGCCAGGGGCCTTCCTTCTCCTCACTCCTACGCTGAAATGGAGAAGTCCCCACTTCTCTCCCATGACACATTAACCCAAGGTGATCCATGCCCAAGTATGAATCCAGATCCTCATCTACACCTTCTGTCTACACCTATACCCACACCAGCATCTATACACACATGTATATACCTGTACCCCATCCTCATGTCCACCTGCACACACACACTCTGATACATCTGTACTCCCACCCTCATCTATGTCCACCCCTGCACCCTCATCTACACCTGCACACACATCCATCTACACCTGCACCCTCATTCACACCTGAGCACACATCCATCTACACCTGCACCCTCATCCACACCTGCACACACGTCCATCTACACCTGCACCCTCATCCA
>PVIU01000719.1:124469-276696 GCA_004026605.1 Ondatra zibethicus
CACCCTCATCCACACCTGCACACACATCCATCTACACCTGCACCCTCATCTACACCTGCACACACACACTCTGATACATCTGTATTCACACCCTCATCTATGTCCGCCCCTGCACCCTCATCTACACCTGCACCCTCATCCACACCTGCACACACATCCATCTACACCTGCACCCTCATCTACACCTGCGCACACATCCATCTACACCTGCACCCTCATCTACACCTGCACACACATCCATCTGCACCTGCACCTCATCCACACCTGTGCACACATCCATCTACACCTGCACCTCATCTATACCTGCACACACATCCATCTACACCTGCATGTATACTCTCATCTACACCTGTACTCAGCCCTGCACTCCCACCATGTACACCTGTATGCATACCCATATCTCTATCTGTAACAACACGTCTCTCGTTAGGCACAGCCATGCCTCGACTCAGCCAGGCTCCCCTCTGCTTGGCTGCACTGGTGCCCTGCCTTCCAGAAAGAGCATCCCAAACTAGGTTCAGGGAGTAGTGCTCATCACCATCCCTGGACCTGAGGCCTGGCCGCTGCTGGACTGCAAAGACCCTTAGGGCTAGCTTTTGGGTAGTCTTCATACTCTACCAGGCCCTCCAACAGGATCTAGCTCCTGCCTCCTCAGCACCCTGTGTTGGCCCAGCCTGCTCGCCTCCTCCAGTCTAGACTACCCACCTGTCTTAAGCTAGAGCCTCCTGGACAGCTTTAAAAATGCCCGCACCTCAGCCCTGCAGGAGATTCTGCGTCATGGTCTAGCAGAGGATCCAAGTGTCCACACGATGCACAGGCAGAGAGAGCACATGGTTCCATGATGAACCAGCCCAGTGAGAGCTCTCTCTGGGGACTTTCTAGAACTTACTCTAGCTCAGCATCCCTGTAGCTGAGCCCAGCCTAGAAAAGAAAGGCTTATTCTAGCTGGGGAAGAAAAGCTCTACCAGCACAGGGATACCAGCTCCATCGGCCACCGGCATTAGTCCACCAGGGTCCGGACTAGAGGCACATAGGATCCCACTGTCCCCACCCTGTACTCTTTGGTTCCCTTTCTCCTGAGACTCTTGCATCAAAGCCCTCTTGTCTCCAGCTTATCCCTTGCTATATCCTGAATACCTGAGGACGACATCCAAGTATTTGGAACACTTTAAGAAAGACTTTTGCAGGAAAAGGCAGCCTGGCCTCTGAGAAGAGGGTGTGTGAGATGATGTCATGGCAAGGCCAGGCCCAGAGTGGTGATGAATGGCGGTGAGAGCACAGCACTGTGCAGACCACGCCCCCTCCATGCCTCCCTCTACTGCTCAGGATGACACACGTGTGAGGCAATGACACATCGCCTTGTGTACAGGCTGAGTTCTAACAGGGACCTAGAAAAGCTGCTGCACAAGGTTTCTAGAGACAAAGGCCCTGGGGGGGGGGTCAAAGAGATGGAACAGCCCTGCCGGGGATGGATAGGTAAGGTTGGACAAAAGCTATCTCCTAGACCAATGCCCCATGGACCGAGGGACATTTCCTGAGCCTGAGGAGAGGGAAGCAACTGTCTCCATGGCCCCCTGTGAAAGCTGCCTCCTGGGCTGAAGTCATAATGGAAGGCCAAGTCACACAGCCCTGAGTTCTGCAGAAAGCAATGCTGAAGCCACCCTCATAATGCCTGCTCTGCCCCATGTACAATGCCTGGGCTACGTTTTGCAGGGCAGCAGCTGCCTTGGCACTGTCCAGCTATGCCAGTCTCATGGACTTCTCAGGGCAGGGGCAGATCACTGTCAAGAACAAATAGCTCACCTTATGCTCTCTAGGTACAAAGCCCTAGGTGCAGATCACGGGAGATCCGCCACAAGGATCCTAAACATTGATGACAGGACCCCCAAGAGAGCCCACTTGAGCATGAGTTCTGCCCACCCATGCCATCTGGGTGACCCCAGACCCAGCTGGCCCATCTATCTACAAGGTTGCTGCAGAATCAATGAGCAGAGTTTAACCAGTCAGCATGGAAAATAATACTTTAATCCTCCAATTACCATACCCAAATCCCCTTCTTCTCCCACAGCGGTAAACACCAAGCAAACCAGCCTCAAGAAATTAACATATTTTCCTCCCTTTTCTTCAGCTGTTTTTTTCCAAACAGTCAGTACTTAAAACAGAGCAAATGGACCATCAAAAAATGACCTATGCTCCAAATGGGAGACTTTGGGAGAGGAACTGCCTGCGGCAGGCTGAGGGGGCTGGCTGGTCTCTGAGGCTCCGGCAGGCACAGCGGGCACGTGTGTGAGGATGGAGGCAGTGTCTGCAGAGCGCTCTCCCCAGACTTGGGGCACAAGGCCATGGCAGCTCTGGTTTCTCATTAGCAGACAGCCCCCTCCTGGCCTCACAGATAAGAGCTCAAATGGCCCCATCTGTGTTCCATCTCCATGCCACCCAGAGTTCCCTCTCCACAGCACCCATAACAAGGTACCTGATGGCTAAGACCAAGTCCCTGTCTGCCCTCATCCTGGGTGGTGCCAGGTTCACCCCATGTTCCAACTTCCCATGCCTTTCCATTGAGGTCATGGGGAATCCAGGGTGTTGGGGGAGAGGGTCTCTCAGACCCCGAGATCTGTCATCAAAGTGTTAGCTAACACATACTTCCTCCCAAAAGCCAGGCATTGACACCACCAGAGACCGTGTGAAGTCCTGCACAGGTCCACAGTCTGGAATGGGGAGGGGCTGTCACTTCCAATGGGGAAGAGGCCACAGGCAGGCTTCACCATGTGGCCGCCAAGACTCTCGCTGCATCATGTCAGGCTGAGCCAGAATCCTGTGCCCAAAGCCATGCACACCCCTCCCATCATGCTTCACTCCCACTAGGAAAGTGCCTGAGGCTGGGCTGACTGTGAACATGATATTGCGTTCAAAACAGCAATCTATGAAATAAAATATGGCCAACTAATTTAGGAAGAGCTTGCTTCAATCAAGTCCTTAATCCACCTTCCCGGAATCTTCATATCATCTAGCAGCAGACCCGACCCAGGCCTCCACCTGCTGCAGACTTAGAGCTGCTGTGAGCCGCTGCCCAAGGCAGCCATCTAAAAACTGCTCAGGCAGATGTGGAGCAGGCATCCAAGAGAGGCCTACGAGCCCTGCCTTCCTGAATATGAGGGATCGTGAGGGACTGGCACTCACAAGTGGACATAGCTCAGTACCTGACAACTCTTTAGCAGCCCCAAGTTGGGCTCCTGAGTCAGGTCAAGCCAGTGTTGTGGAATATTAGTTTACAATGTGTTACATTTGTTTACACTCTGGAGTATTTGTTCAATGATGCAAAGGTGTGCTGCAATCTTTTATGTTACATTTGCTTAACTCTGTAAAGCTGTGTTACTTTCCCTGTCTAAAATACCTGATTGACCTAGTAAAGAGCTGAACAACCAATAGCAAGGCAGGAAAGAAAAGTAGGCAGGGCTGGCAGGCAGAGAGAATAAATAAGAGGAGAGATGTAGGCTGGGGAAAAAAAAAAGAGGGGGGAGTGAGAAAAGGAGACGGAGAGGAGGACACCAGGGCCCAGCCACCCAGCCACCCAGCCAGCTATGGAATAAGGAGGAAAGAAAGATATATAGAATAGAGAAAGGTAAAAATCCCAGAGGCAAAATCTAGTTAAAGAGAAATGGGATAATTTAAGTCAGAAAAGCCTGGCTTGTCTTTAGCGGGGCATTCATAAGTAAAATAAGTATCTATGTATTTATTTGGGAGCTGGGTGGTGGGCCTCCAAAGAGTAAAAAAATACCAACTACAATCCAGAGCCTGGGCCTGCCTCTGCTACCTCCAAGTTGTGGGGCCGTGAGAAGGCTAAGTTCCCTGAACCTCAGTTTCTTCAACTATACAGTTGGAGTCGGAAGCTGTCAGGAAGCTAGAGAGTTGGGAGGGAACTACCGCCCCTGATGTGTCAGGACGAGTGGGCTGTGCCGTCAGTGCCACACCTGGAAATGCCACTAACGTTTCGATGAGAAATAAACAATGGAAGTGCTTAAAACCCGAGCCAGCAATGAGTGATTGGACGGGGGCCATTGAGGATGAAAGGGAGACTACCCTGGCTGCTCCCCAAGCCCAGCTCTCTGCACTCAGAGGCTGGTCCCTGTTCTCACCCCACTGTGTGACCAGTCCTGGGCCAGCCTGAGCTCTAAGCACTGCAGGATGCAGTCAGAGCCCACCTGTTGGGGTTGTACTCGAGTGCCCCGACCTCCTCGCTGGCCTGCAGCAGGTCCAGGATGCCTGCGGCTGAGCTCCCACTCTCCTTCTTGACTTTGGCATTGCGGCCTGGCTTGGTGTCCGTGTCAATGTGCAGAGAGCCCTCATCAGAGGAGTCGTCACTCTGAGGAGCCAGAGAGAGAGCAGTTGGTCAGGGTAGAACACTGGGGGAAGTGGGACGGGGAGCCCTTCAAGGGGAAATGAGCTTTAAGGAGCTCTGGCCTAATGAATGCTACAGGACAGTCTCAGGCTCGTGCAATAGGCAAGGCTCTCATGAGACAGATGTGGGTGCCAAGTCTTTCCTAGGGCTCTTGAAACCACAAAGGTTAAGGTGGTCTTCATACCCTCTGCCTCTTTTCCAAGAGGAAGCCCCAAATTCTATCAGGACGCTATGACTCAAAACCTCTGGCCTAGATAAGCTTATCTCAGCAGGTGGTTCGGGTTCTTCCTGGGCTCCCCAGAAAACATGGGACCTCAGCAGGGACCCTTTTCCCCTAGAGAGTCAGTCTTGGAGGTCACCTTAGTGTAAGAGCCCTGCTGGTGGGGAACCATTCCCTGTCACTCCTTTACCTGGGGACAAGCTTTGCTGCATTTATCTCCCATGGAGCAGGCCCAGAGGAGCAGCTAATCCCTGTGCCAATGACTGAGCAAGACCTTGTCCTTCCTACACTGAGCCCAGTCCACGGCAGGGCGAGGGTGGACGTCCTCGCACATCAAGCAGAAGCTGAGGGCACAGGTGGGTGGCTCACCTTGTATACTGCAGAGTCCAGCTTCGGCTTCGTGGTGGGCATGAGGAGCGCCTCCTTCTTGTCCAACAAGACTGAAAGCACAACAGACAGGAGTCAAGTGGAGGCCTCCAGGGGGTTGGCCAAGACCACCTGGAACCTCTTGCCCGTGCCCACCACACTCACAGGACAAGTCCCTTTTGGGGGCGTTCTTCTTCCTCCTGATGGGAAATTCATCTATCTTCAGCTCCCCGTCATCCGAAACATACTCATACTCGTCACGCACAGGCTTGGCCTTGTCCTCTTTGAAGCTCTGCAAGGTCCCGAACACAGCGGGGCTGCTCGGAGGCCTGAGGGCCTTGGGGCTAGAGTAGAAGGCATAGGTCAGTAGGGTGACCCCAGGGCCCTGAGGCTAGCAGACAACAGAACCTTATGAGGACCTGGGAGAAAGCATCTACTTGGAAGGCAAGCAGCTGGCCAGGGACTATGCAACCCTTAGTTTCTACTGGGGGAGGCTGTTCGTGGGAAGGGACATGGCCCAATCCTAGAGCTCCCTCCTTCCCTCAATGCCACCTGGTATGAGGCCCAGTCAAGCACTGTGGAGAAAGACCTAAACAACTGAAGTTCTGGAATGATCTACCCACTTTGGTTCTAACAAGCACAGCCTCCACCCTCCTTGCCAGCCTGCCAGAGTTTAAATCAAATCCAACTTTCATGTCTTTTGATGCATACTTATTTTTATAAAACAAAACAACAACAACAAAAAAAAAACCAGTAGCACTTTAGGGATGAGCCACAGGGCACCTCCACTGGGCTATGAAATATTGTGTCTCTCTTCTTGCTATGGCAAGGCAGGGATGCTGTTTTCCCCATGAGTAGATCAGGCTCAGGCCTCTCTGGACCTTCAGGACAGACTTTCTCAAAAGGAAGGACAACAAGCTGAACAAAATGTTGGCCACATTGACAGACAGCACACCAGGACATAGTAGCCTCCAGCATCCTTGGAAAAGGCTGTTGCCCTCTGTCTTATTAAAGCACAGACCACCACACCTGTGCACATGTGTATACTTATGGCTCAAGAGGCTCATCTATTTTGTCTGCATATTCTGAACTCGTGGCCCTGTCATAGAACTGATGTCACTGGAAAGCTTCTTTGAGACCCAGAAATGACACTTCTAATGAAATAACAGAAGCAGACTCATCCAATCAGGGTAGCAAGGTCAGGCCCGTGTGGGTTCCACTTCACCAAGTAACTACGAGTGCATCCACTTGCCCCAGCCCTGTTTCTCCATCACCCACAGGCCTTTTCCTCCTTTCTCAGAAGAGGAAGCAGAGGCTGCCACTCCTGCAGGCAATGGGATAACTCCCAGGACATGTCTGTCACCTTATACTGCATGGAGATTCTGGATGTGGCACAGGTGCATGTGTGATCTCTTCCTGCCCACAACTGAAACCGAGGCCGCAGTGGCCGTGCTGAGACTTATCTAGCTCTGAAGCTGGCACCTCCCCTTTCAGTTCAGCGTTCCCCAAATCTGCACCCTTCCCCATGGCATCCATCACAGCCATAAGTGTATGTGGACTCTTGCATTTACTGAGATTGTATTGTCCTGCCCTACTGGCCACTGGGCTCAGAGACCTGTGCCCTAATCTCTACTTGACCCTCAGCATTAGTTCATGCCAGCTACTCTGTCAGGGAACCTCTGCTGCCTCGCTGGCCCTCACTATAGCTGTATTCTCCATGTACCCTGATGACTGTTCTTGAAGCAGAAACAAAGGTGTTCCATGCAACAAAGTGGCAGTGAGTGAGTCAATGACTCTGGAAAAAGCCACTGAAGGGTATCTACCAAATGTACTGTGTGTGTGAGTGTGTGTGTGTGCGCGCACACGCGCAATGAGGGTATATAAATGTCTGTATATGTATGGTGTGTGGGGTGTATGTCTGGTATGGACAGTGTTGGCAGAGGTTATGATGAAGTGTATATGTTTGTGTATATGATGTCATACACACATGAAGTACAATTTGGAATGTTCACTGGTGTGTGCATGTGACAGATATGTCTGTGGGTACAGAACGATGAACAGTATTTGTTATGTGTAGTGTAGATTGCATGCACAGTATGGGGACATGTATGTGATATGGGACATCTGTAGGTTCACCCTCACCCCTGCCCAGGCTCTCACATACCCCAGAAGTTTTCTGTTGGAGAAAGAAAAGGAGAACTTGTCCTTGTTCCCAGTCAGGGGTGACTTCTCCAACCTCTGCTCCTCCTCCATTTTCAGTAAAGAGTCAGGTTTGCTGTTCTGAAAGCAAGACCAAGGTTGTCCCTGAGCCCACTGGAATGAGGGGCTAGTATTCCAATCCATGTTAGTGGGTATAACTGGGGACTAGAACATGCCCAGGAAAGCTGTTCATAGATGCTAAGGCTGGTCTAGTCATCAGCATGCAGGACCCACCCTGGAGTGCTGTGTGAGCCTCAGGGAATGGGAACCCAGACCAGAAACAGGACCATGAAGAAGGTGAAAGGATGAAGGAAGACAAGGAGAAGATGACACATTCGGTTTTGTTCCCATACTGTCCACAGAGGGTGGCTTATAGGAGGTCACGTGCACTCCAGACTCACTCAGACTTTCCTCAGGCCCCACCTCCTGGGGACAGAACATACCCTACCACAGGTCTACACCCCACCCTCACCTTGTACTTCCACTTGGCCTCTGATTTGCTCTTGGTTTGCTCTCGGATTTCCAGCCTTTCCACGTCATTCTGTGTGTGGACTGTGTCCTTATTGGGAACACTCAGGACAGTCTTTGGGGTCTGCAACAGAACAGTCATGACCCAAAGGTAGACAGAGAAGGTGAATGGGCTTGGGTTACAATGGCACAGAAGCCCAGTGGTTCACTCCTGCTGGTCCACACATCTATCCATTCATCCACTTGTTCATTCTTCCATCTGCCCATTTAGCTATCTGTTCATTTAGCCTTCATTTCTCATTTAACCATCCACCCACCCATCTGTCCTTCATCCACCTGTTTATCTATCCATCCACTGTCCATCAGCTAACCAACCCACCCATCCACCTACCTACCAATACATACACACATCCTTCTCGCCCTCCCTCCTTGCCCCAGAAAAACAGCACCAATGGAATATTACAAGGCATGGGCATGGCCCCCAAGATGTAGGAGAAAAGTGTACTCATCCTGGAAGGAGCTCATGACCAATAGTCACTCATGGTTCAGTATGACCCTTCAGTGAGCCCATCTCTCTCTGTGCACCGGGGCTCAGGCCCTCATAACAACCCCTTCTCCTAACCCTCTGCTTTCTCCCAGTGTCCTCCTCAAACTGATGCCTTGTATATCTTCAGGGCCTTAGTCCAGAGGTGGGTTCTAGTACTTGGGAAAACTAAGCAGGGTGGCCTCTGCCTAAAGACCACCACCCTACATCCATCCAGTGGAGCTCCCGGGTGCTACCCCTGCCATGGTATAAACGCGCTGTGCTCTCTCTCCAGGGGGCCTCACTGCTCTGCGGGATCTGCCTGGGGTCTTGGCCTGGTGTGCAGGCCCAGTGGCTGGCACACAAGGAAGTACTTTGGACAGATTTATCAATAGGCAGACCCTGGACCCCTGTACTCTCTGGAGACCATACTCCACAGCTGGTCTCCCCTCCCCACCCAGTAACAAAGGAGAGCAAAAACATGTCAGTCCTTGCTGTTCCCTCTGATGTGGCCTCAGCACATTAGGCAGAGGAGGAGCTCAAGGGCCCCACCTTTCCTTTCTTGGGTGGCTCCATCTTGGTCAGTGCCTCCTTTGTGTGGGCCTCAAGAAGGTCCAGGTTGGGGATGGTGGGTGAGGCTGACTCCTTGCACTTCTTCCCTTTCTTCTTACTTCCATCCTTGAGCTTCAGGGTTTTGGGGGGCTTGGGAGGCTTGGAGGGCTTGGGGATTTTGGATGGCTTGGGCATCTTCACAGTCTTGGGTGTCTTTTTTTTGGACACTTTCTCCAGGAGGGATCGAGGTGGGGTAGCCTCAATAGGAGATGGTGGTTCCTCCTTCTCCCGGTCCCCATCACAGACCTCATCTGAGGAAGCGACAGCATTTACTTCAGGTCGGACAGTTTTGGAGGCGTTCTGGTGTGGGAAAAGGAGAGGATCATTTGTGTTCCCTCTAGACCACGACAGGACTCAGGGGACCTTTATAGCCACATTTGTAGAAGCTGTTAGCCCACACCATGTGATATCCATATTTGCTCCACATTGTCAAGGGGCATGCCACATGCTCACACACTGTCCAATAACATCAAGAAATGTTCACATAACCCTACAGCCCCATGTGGCACACTCACATTGTCCCAGTCCCCCATCACTCAGTCCCCACTTCCTGGGGCTATTCTGCCCTACCCAGGCCCAGTTCCTCCAGACTCAGGAGAACTGGGACTCAGACTGGACTCAGGTTCCCCACTCTTCTCTCCCTTTGCCTTTATCCCCAAGCACTCTGCAACACTGGGCACAACACTAATGCAGAGAAAGTTCCCTGGCAGGCTCTGGACTCACCAGGCCTGGCCTTACCTCGCTGAGCCTGATCTCTTTGGCCAGGTCCTTGATGAGCTGTGAGGGCCTCACGTGCTCGGGGAGCTCGTCCTCGTGCTCTGCCAAAGCCTGCGGGACAGTGGGTCAGGGCCACCTCGGCACCTCGGCACCTCACAGTGGGGTCAGGGCCACCTCGGCACCTCAGCACCTCACAGTGCGGTCAGGGCCACCTCGGCACCTCGGCACCTCGGCACCTCACAGTGGGTCAGGGCCACCTCAGCACCTCACAGTGCGGTCAGGGCCACCTCGGCACCTCGGCACCTCACAGTGGGGTCAGGGCCACCTCGGCACCTCACAGTGGGGTCAGGGCCACCTCAGCACCTCACAGTGCGGTCAGGGCCACCTCGGTCATTCCTTGCTGCCCAGCCAGGCCCACGGCCATCCCATGGGGTGAGAGGCTGCCACGGAGCAAGGCCTGGTGCCCAAGATCCTGGGCCCTGTCTCTGTGAGCCGCTTCTGTTAGTGGAAAAGACTGGGCCTTGTCTGATGCCATTACCAGCTAGCTGACTATGGAGGAGATGTGGCCAGCTTTCTCCTCCTGGTCATGTAGTTAAGGCGGGGTAGGAGGGACCCCTGGACTGTCCCAGCTCTGAGTCTCAAGAAGATGGCAGCCATTGAATAGTCCCAGGAGAACACTGGCAGCCTACTCCACCAGCCCACACATGGGTAGAAACAGGCCATGGACATGGTTCCCTACCTGGCCTCTGCTAAGGCACTCTGAGACCTCCCACTTTTCTCTCTGACCTAGAAGTGACCTCTTGTCCCTCAAGTAGCAGGTGAACAGGCACTCTGCATAGCAAGAGCCCCCAGTAGGAGACAATATCACAAGGTCACCCTAGGCTAGGCCAGACTCATTTCTCCTTCTGTAGTGACAATCCAGGCAAGAGGAGAAAGTCAGTGGAACGCTTTTATCCTTGTGACCTCTGAGAAACAGTTCCTAGGGGCTGGAGGAAACCAGTGCACAGGATCACAGGAGAGGATAAGGAGGAGGGAAAGGTGCCCCCAAGACACAAAGCAAGTTATCTAGGAGGCTACATCCACACCAGGCTGTGTGGATGCTGAGTGGCAGGAGCCACGGAGTGCATCCCTAGCACTTTCTGTCCAGATCCAGATGTGTGGTCAATGCACCAGCCCTTCCGGGGGCCCTCCCTGCCCTCTCCAGGTTATCAGAAAGTTGTCCTAGCCAAAACTCCTGAGGGAATATAGCCCTGGGGCCAATGACCCCAGGCTGGCCCAGATGACCTACATCTGTCCAACACACCCCTCAGGGGATCATGGTTAGTGTCAGCAGGCTGGCTTAGGCCAGCCTGGGGAAGACAGTGCCTACACTTGCTCTGTAGGACACACAGTTGCTATCTTCCCCACCCACTCCCTGTTCCCTCAGACAAGAACACAAGTGAGTGCTCCCTACCTGCTTCTTCGTCCATGACCTAAAAGCACCATTGAGAATTTTAGCTCCTTGGACTAAATGTGGGGGCAGCTGTTTTCCAGACTTGTGAGAACCTGGGAAGGACACGATAGGTTAGTGTGGTGGCTACTTAGCCTGCCCCAGCAAGAGGCCTTCCAGAGGCCACTGCCCCAGGGCACTAGTCCAACTGCCAACGGTTCTCCTTGGAATCTGGGGTACCCGCCCACCTGGCACCTGCCCTGCAGGGAAATGACTGACCTCCCGTCTCTTCCCATCCCACATGAAGCTCACCCAACAGGACCTGGGGCAGGCTCTGTCTATTTCCCCTCTGCCCAGGACCCCTAGCCCTGTCCAGGTGATCAGAGCTTACACCAAGTCCCCAGGGACCCTCTTATCCTGTGTCCTAAGGGGTCATGACCAGGGCTCACAAAGGGCCAAGATGTCCCTTAGACCAGGACTGTAGGTTCAAAGTCACCCAACCTGGAGTGACAGGTACCTTTGAATGCTTCCAATAGGTGCTTCCCCATGTACCAGCAGGCAGTTTCAAAGTTGGGAAACTGAGTCAGGCTGCCTAGTTTTAACCTTCTTTCCACCTCATATGCCCTGGAAGCCATAGAAAAGAATGACTCAGTGCAGGAGTAGGGCACAGCAAAGGGAGATCCAGGCTACTGAGCCAGCTCAGCCTCCCCGCGGTCCACAGTGATGGCTTGAAGCAGTGGGTTGCGGTTACTAGAGAGGTTGGCCATAGTCCAAGAAAGATGACAGCAGCCTTCCTGATCCCAAACCACCACTAGGCTTGCCCTAGCCCAGACCATGGAACCCATTTCTCCTACCCTCAACTCAGAGATGTCAGCATAGCAACCCTGGGCCCAGCCAGGAGTCTGGCTACGGTGCCCGTTGGGCAGCCTGGTCCAAGGGTAGACAGGAGCCCCTACCTCATCTGCATCTCCACACTGAGGCTGTGGAGGAAATGTCCAGCGAAGGCCAGGCAGTCCACGGGTGTGAGTGTGGCATATATCCAGCCTGAGGGAGACATGCAGAGCTGTGGCCAGCTTCTACCTTCTTCCCATAACTGCTTTCACCTTCCCCACTCACCATGGGCCACAGCTCCTACCATCCCAGGCCTTGCCTCATTGTTCCTCCCTGTTTGGGCCAGGTAGGAACCTCTGAGAAAGACGGAGAGCGGAGTGTGTCTGCGGTAACACCCTGGTACCAGACAGAAAGAAACTGAGGCTTCAGAGCAAACTGGACATAGTCAGGACACCCCCGGGCAGCCCTGCCATCAGGAGAGAGAGCCCAATTTCAGACCTGCCCACACATGGGTGAGAAGAGACAGAGCTGGAACAGTCACTCTTCCTAGAGGCTGGGATTTGTCTCTAGGTTATTCCAGGGGATGGAGCTGGGGCCAGACTCCAGAGAACCTAAAAGGCCTCCCAAAGTAATGGTTTTGGGGAAGGGGAGGTCCTAGAAGCCAGAGTCAGAGGCTGAGTTCAGTCAGGTTCTGGGGCCTCATTTGGATTCTGATTTTAAACAAAAAGCCATATACATAATCATTAGGAAAGCTGCAAGTGGATCAGCTCCTGCCTGGGACAGTGGGGCCTGCGCTCCACTCTCAAGATGTGGTCAAATTACTTCAAAGGGAAGGAGTCTTTCAGAGTGGACTTTTCAGCTCTGGGATTCACCCTCCCAGAAGAACCTGGCAACCTTAGCTGCTCGGGGCATACTTTATTATATTAGTTTAAACATTCCTTAGAACACTTCTAATACCTTACCCTCCTCCTCCAGAGCTACTGACTGAGCCAGGTCTCCCATGCCAAAACCAGCTGGCCACATAGCCCTGACGGAACCTGGTGCTGGCTAGGGGCAGGTCCAGCACCCAGGCCTCCTGCTGTCAAAGGCCCACTGCTGGTCCTTCCATGAGGGCTGGGCCAGCCAGAGACAGCAAGACACTCCAGCATGAGGAATGGGCAGTGAGTATGAGAGCCAGTCAGCCTGGGTCCTGCACACTCACCTGAGGGGATGAAGAGGGTCTGTCCCTGCTTGACAGTGCACTTATAGCACTTGTCCACCTGGTCAGCAAAGAACATCTCGCTGTGGTTGGAGGCCGACCGCCAGCGCTCATACAGGGAGATGTTGGCCGAGGCTGGCCGGATGAGATAGAAGATCTTCTCCCCCTGAAAAAAGAGCCCACTGGCAGAGCCACAAGACCAGAGATGTGGGGCAGAGGCCACCTGGTGCTGGGCTGCTGAGGTGAAAGATAATCTGCTGGGTGCTGAGGATGCTGGGGTGGGGGTAGAGCCCACTGGGTGCTGAGGATGCTGGGGTGGGGGCAGAGCCCGCTGGGTGCTGAGGATGCTGGGGTGGGGGCAGAGCCCGCTGGGTGCTGAGGATGCTGGGGTGGGGGCAGAGCCCGCTGGGTGCTGAGGATGCTGGGTGGGGGCAGAGCCCGCTGGGTACTGAGGATGCTGGGGTGGGGGCAGAGCCCGCTGGGTGCTGAGGATGCTGGGGTGGGGGCAGAGCCCGCTGGGTGCTGAGGATGCTGGGGTGGGGGCAGAGCCCGCTGGGTGCTGAGGATATTGGGATGGGGGCAGAGCCCATCAGGTACTGAGGATGCTGAGGTGGGGCAGAGCCCACTGGGTGCTGAGGATATTGGGGTGGGGGCAGAGCCCACTGAGTGCTGAGGACGCTGGGGTGGGGGCAGAGCCCACTGGGTGCTGAGGACGCTGGGTGGGGCAGAAGTCATAGGGAGTTGGGGAATAGATGAAGATCCCCAGGGTTCTGGTAACATTACGGATAGGGTAGAGTCTACAGGTGCTAGAGACTCTTTCCCAGGGGATACAGCCTACTAGAAGCTGGGGCACAGAGGCAGGTAGCAGGATCCACCAGTGCTAGGGACAATGGGCGCCCTTCACAGCCCGCCAGGGTCAGGTGATGGGTTCTGACCTGAAAAGCATCCTTACAGGCTCACCACTCCCACCTGCAATACTGTTTTGAATTCTGGAAGTCTGCCTGTTAGGAAGAATCTATGTGTGTGAGCCTGATATGGCCAGGAGCAGTGCACACATTATTCCATGGCACTACAAATCCCATGTGTGCTAGGGGGTAATAAAAACGCAAACTGCCACGCATCAAGTCTTTAACAGCTCTGCTCTCAAGAGCTTCAGGGTTTCCAGACTGGACTAAATGATGGTCATCATTTCCCGGGTGGTCATCATTTCCCGGGTGGTCACACGCGAGCCCGGCCAGGCTCTGCACCCAGAGCAGAAAGAGCCTCATCCTCATGCTCTGGGAACAGACGCCATGATGACTTCTTAAGAGTCTCACAGAGCCAGAAAGGGTGTGAGTCCAGCACCCCAGGTCCAGCACAGCTGTCTGCAGATGTATAGTTGCTGCCGGCAGAGTCCAAGCTCAGGGTTTCTGTTGTTCTGTACATCTTGCTCTCTTAAGTCCCCCTTTGCCTCCAATGATAAGGCCCTCAACCCTCCCTACTGGCTCAGGTACCCGCCAGCTTGCCTGTAGATGTCAGTGGTTGCTGAGAGGTCTTCCCAGCACCTCTGCACTCTACTTGGGGCATTAGGTGACCCAGTGGCCTCCCATAATTGTTAATGAGCCCTAAGGACATTAGAAACGGGAAATACATATATGTCACTAGTCCCAGATGCTCCTCTACCCATACACATTAGTGCGCTTCCTGCCCAGAACTGGCCATCCCAGTATCCCCCCTACACTGGAAATGGGTAACTTCCTGGCCACAGACAGGGCTTAGAAGGGCTGTAATCTTGAGGACAGAGAATAGGAGGCAAAGGGTGAGATATGTTTTGAGGGATGTGGCTCACCTTGAGGACATGGTACCAGGCCGAGGCACCCCCAGAGTCTATGTGGAAGTCAGTGTAGCTGTCCTTCACACAGATCAGGCAATACTTGGTCACCTTGGGCTTGGCCAGCAAGGCGTCATCAGGCCAGTAGTTTTCCACCCACGATAATTTCTTCACAATGTCAGGTGGCTCCACAAAGCTGGACATTCTGGGGCCATAAAAGGAAGAGCAGTCAGGGAATGGGGCCCAGAGCTTCCATTTTTAATGCATTCTAAGGTAGGAACAGTACAAGGCTCCTTCCACATGCTACCTCATAAATCTGCAGGCCCTGGGCAGCTATCTCACTTTATAGGGGAGTAAACCAAGAGCTCCAGAGGGTGGAAGGAGCCTGGTCACTGTGTGGGGCTGCGGAGGCCACAGAGGATATTGTCTCTACCCCAGGAAGAGGGGTGAGCCTTTAAAGTGACCCACTGGAGTTGGTACCACAAGACTCTCTGAAGAAATGTTTCTCACATGGCCCAGTGCCTCCTGTACCATTTAAAGAAAGGCTACCTCTCTCTGGGGCAAACATAGGCAGACCAGAGACTCCCTGTCACATTTAGTTGCGGTCAAATCAGCTACGTCACTTTCAGGGAAGGTAGGAAAAGGCAGAGGTGACTCAGTGTGTTGGTTAGTTTCTTTCAACTTTACACAAACCAGAGTCATCTGTCAAGAGGGAACTTCATTTGAGAAAATGCCTTCATCAGACCGGCCTATAGGCAAGCCCGTAGGGCATTTTTTTTTTTTTTTTTTTTTTTTTTTTAGTAAAAAACCAATATGGGAGGGTCCAGGTTACTGTGGGTGGCGGTGTCACCCCTGAGCAGGTGGTCCTGGGATGTATAAGGGCAAACCATGGGGAGCAAGCCCCACAGCATTCTTCCATGGCCTCTGCTGCAGTCCCTGTCTCCAGGCTCCCTCCCTGATGTCCCTGCATGATGGACCATAGCTATAAAATGAAATAAACCCTTTCCTCCCCAACTTGCTTTTGGTCATGGTGTCTTTCACAGCAATAGAAGATAATCTAATACACCTGCGGTTTATTGAAATGTCAGCCCCCATGTGCAGTGACAGAGAAGCAGATTTGAATGTTCTTGCTGTCTCGGACCACACAGGGTCTGTCATGCCTCTACACCTAGCCTGCAAATCTCTACTTTGCCTCTGTTGAAGTGTACATACACCCTGACCAGGCTGTCTGGAGTAGCTCCGTATAACCTGATCCTCTGTGTCCATCTTACATATGAGACAGCCTTTCCCATACCTAGGTAGGACTCCAGCACCCCTGACAACCCCTAGTCCCTGACCTCCTTCCATTCCTCAATATGACCCATGCAAGTTCTGAAGTTGGGGACTACCTCTCTGTGGGACAGGCACCGTATATGTCCAACTCTGCTGACCCCCACATTCAGTGTGCATGAACAATCCCTCTCAGGGACCCCAGGGAACTCATGCCTCCTTCTGTAGCAGATCAATAAAAACCCTCATAGGTTTTTAATACATTCAGATGAAGCCTAGGACCCATAAAGGCCATCAGCCCCCAGGCTCCTCTCCCTGTCTGTGCTCTCTGATCTTCATGTGTGTGACCTCCAGGCTTGCTATGTCTCTCCTGGCCAGTGTACGGGAGCGCTCCACCTCCATGAAAATGCCACCAAGAATCACAGCCTGGTCCTGCTGCCCCAGCCTCAAGAAAGTGCACAGACTATACATAACTGACCCGCAGACACCCCATCCCACAGGGATCATGCCAATAATAACACCCAGGACTGTTGGGACACCTGTGAGTGGCCTCATATGTTGAGGCAAGTAGTAGGCCTAGGGGAGAAACAGAGCAGCCACTATGTAGGTGTGCACACAAAGGTGTCGGTACATGTGGCGGGGAGTATATGATGGATGTGTTAAGTGTGGTACCAGTGAGAGTCACAGTGTGTTGAGAGTTTCAGTCAGGAGGGAGCTGTGTGTTCATATAATGAATATGTTGCAGATATTCTGACCATGTCAGTGCTGTCTCAGTGTTCATGAGTGTGAATGTCTGTGTAAGTATGTTTGTCTTGAGTATGCCTACATCTTGATCTATGAGTATGTCATGATTATGGGTGTGTCAGTGTGCTGCTTCAGTGTGACATGAGAGTATGTCCTTGTGCTGTGCCTTAGTGTGTCCCTAGGCATGCGTGAGTGTATTACGAGTGTGAACAGGTGTCATGAGTGTATGTCACAGTATTGTGCTTCTTTGCTTGCGTGTCATCTCAGCACACCATTACTGTGTGTGAGGAGCATGTGCCTCTGGAAGGGACTCATTCATACTGCCTCAACGGCTTTCTCTGGGAATGGGGTGGTTTCCTTTTCACTCCTATTTCATCTGAGTTGTTGCAGTGTGCTTTAAGGAAAAGGAGAACCAAGCCTGCATGGTGATTTCTGGGCAGCTCTCAGGACAGCAGCAGGCCACTCAGAAAAAGATACCAAATCAGGCCTTGTAGCATCTACCCAGGGCAGAACCCCAAGCAAGGCCTCACAGTCCCCACACCAGGGTAGAACCCTGAACTAGGTTTCACAACCTCAGAACCCCAAGCAGGACCCAGAGTCAGTTCTCAGAGTCCTGACACCATCCCGAGAACTGGAGACTAGTGACACTGACCCTGAGCCAGACCCACCAAAACCCACCCCAGAGCAGCCTGTCACCTGGTGTCTGAGAATTCGAGGTTGGTCACATTGAGGACACGCTTGCGGTTCGTGCTATAGTAATAGTCCACAAATTCTTTCAACTTCATTTTGCAGTCTTTCTGCTTTGTGACATCTGTCACATCCACGCTTCTCTCTGGCCCTGGGGAAGAAGTGGCAGGACATGAGCATGCCAGGAAAGTGCTATGGCCTCCCTAGAGGATTTGATGGGGGTGGACACTTACATGTCCTCAGTTGCCCTTGTACACTCTCCTATAGGCAGTACCCCACAGAACAGGTAAGGGTTGACCTTATCTCCTCTACCTACAATTGCTGTGGATTCAGAGTAACCGATGCTCCTTTCTTGGACCTAGTAACACTGTGAGGTAGTGAATCTCTCCTCAGTTAGATCATGTCAGCAAATAAATATACTGGTGCATAGACAACATGAGCTGAAGATAACAACAGGCAGCTTGGCAATAAATACTTCCAGAATAATATTAAAATTAAAAATCCAGGAGCCCTGCAGTTCAAAGGCATTTGTTTGGTATGGCTACACAAAGGCTTGGTTCCATCCTGTGCTGCTATTTGGAGGTAGCAGAACATTTAGGAAGTGGGGAGGATGCTAGATCACAGGGAAATGCTGTGGAATAATCCTCTTGGACACTGTAAAGATTTATCACTCAAATTGGTTCAATAAAACACTGACTGGTCAGTAGCCAAGCAGGAAGTATAGGCCTGATGACCAAACTATGATGGGAAGGGGAAGAACAGAATCAGAGGAGTCGCCAGCAGACGCAGAGGGAGCAGGAGATGGATGTGCCATGACACATGGCAGAGCATAAATAAGAAATAAGGATTAACTTAAAATGTAAGAGCAACAAGCCTGAGCTATTGACCAAGCATTTACAATTAATATAGGCCTCCGTGTAGTAATTTGGAAAGCAGCTGCCAGGTATTTGGGAACAGGTGGATGGGAGAGAAATGCCCAATTTATTACAGTGGTAGAATTCTAATACAGGAGAACTAATATAGGCACCAACTTGCTGTTCTGATTAATCGATAACTAAAGGAGAGAACACTTATCTTGCCCTTTCCGTAGCTGATGAGGAAAACTAAAGCTCTTCAAATAACCAAGGAAAGAAAAGTCATGAGCGAGGGAGGAAGAAACGATACAGAATGGACAGGCAAACATGCCCTTTGTCCAGGTCAACAGTGGCTGCTCAAACACAAAGTGGAAGCTTCTGGAACACCTGTGGACAAGAAGCCTGGACACCAGTCCCCACTGACCATGGTAGCATCATTACAGGTGTGTGTTAGGCACTGTAGGTGTTCTCAAAGATGGAGGAGCACCCACTGGGCAGGGAAAGACAAATTCTTGAGTGAGAATGCAAGGCCTGTAAGCCGAAGCTCATGGGAAAACACCCAGGACACAGTGAGGTTCTGGATGCCACAGCAGGGGCTCTGACAACCAATCACATCCTGGGTATGAGAAATTCTGTAGGACCAACAAAACTGACAAAATGGCAGGGGTGTGAGGCTATCACAAAAGAATATGTAAGGGACATGAAAACCCATGGGTCCTGTTTAATTCTGAGTCAAATGACCCAATGTAAAGAGTCTTTTGTATTTCTGGAGATAAAACGCAGAACTTTGCACATATAAATATGTGCATGTGTGCATATCATGTATGTGAATGCAAGTATGCATGTGGAGGTCAAAAGACAACTCTCAGGAGCTGGTCTCCACCTTCTACTCTGCTTGATTTGAGCAGGGTCTCTTTGCTAAATACTCCAGACTAGCTGGCTGTGAGCTTCTGGGTAACTCTTGTTCCAGGCTTCCATCTCACAGTTGGGGTGCTGGGATTATAGATGCACACTACCACATTAGCTTTTTACGTAGGTTCTGGGAATATGAACTCAGGTCATCATTACATGGCAAACCTTCTCAGCAACTCTAAACAGGAATTCTCTGAGAGAACTGGGGAGAATTAGGTCAAAGTATAAGTGTATCCAACCTGCAGCCCATGGTCACATATATCCCAGGATAGCCACGAATGTGGCCCAACACATTTGTAGATGATAACATCATGTCACAGTGTCAGAAGACACCCCTGTGACTCCATCATGGAATTATCAATGTGGGGCAGTGATTGAATTGCAATTATGTTTAAAACCATGTTCAACTAGCATTTGAGTACATGGGAAAATGATATAGGCAAAGGTAGGTTTTAAAACACTTTAAGGGGGAAAAAGTTAGGGGACGAGAAAATCAACCCACAACTGGTGGGTATGTGTGGCCAACAGCCAGGTGCACAGGCTTGCTGTTTGTCTCTTTCATTTTGTATATTTAAAGTGTTCCATGTGCCAGGTGTGGTGGCAGAGACAGGCAGAGCTCTGTAAATTCAAGGCCAGTTTGGTCTACATAAAGAGCTTCAGACCAGCCAGAGCTATACAGTGAGGTCCTGTCTCAAACAAACAAACAAATCTTCATGAAAGTCTTAAAGATGGATAATTGGTAAAGCAAAGTATTTATATATTCTGAGCTCAGATCCTTAGCACTCATTTACAGTGGAGAGTGGGGCCTATAATGCCTGCACTGGGAAAGAGAAGTGGGCACAGCCACAGGAGGATCACTGGGGCTCCACGTTCAGTGGTAGATCCTGGCTCAGGAGCCTTAAGCCTTACCTACTCTCATCAGATCAAGGATAAGGCCAGGGTGCTTATACAAAGCACAGTTCCTCATCCCGACACCTCCCTACTCCAGGCTCCTACAAGATACACAAAGGATAGTACTCACCCACATAGTTTTCCACGTCACTCACATAGAATGTTGGCGCAGGAACAGATAGGCCCAGTCCGTCTTTCTTGGGGACAAGGATGGGCTCGGTGAAGCCATGCTCCTCCATGTAGCCCACAGTGAGCTGGCTGCCTGGTACACGGGACACCACATCTTCAGCACTGTGGAGAAAGGGTGGGTCAGGGACCTCAGAATACCTGGCTATGTGCCACCCATGCTCCAGGAGGTTGGCCTGCCCCACCACCCTGAAAACTAAGACAGCTGTAGGCAAGTTTGTAGTGCTGATTCCAGCAACCCACCACTGAGAGCAAGGCACACAGGTCCACTGGTAACTGTGATGGGGACATGGAAACCAAGAACCACAATGATGAGAGACAGAAAAGCTCTGCTATGTTCCTGCACGCTGGGCACCCTTTCCACAGAGAGACACCATCACCTGGATGAATCTCTGTCTCTCTCTCCCTCTCTCTCTCTCTTCTCTCTCTCTTCTTTCTCTTGCATCCGTGCATGGCAAAAGTAAGCTAAACAAATCCTTCTACTTCATCTTGCAAAATCTGAGGTAACTTTCTTGTCAAAACTCACAAGCTGATGTAAAGTCCACGTGGACCACATGAGGGATCCAGAATAACAAACACAATCTTGAAAACATAGAGCGAAGGTTCAGGACCCACAGCTCTTCACTCCACAACTTACTACAGAAGTGAAGTGTGCTCCTGGCACAAAAACAAACATGGACCAGTACCTCAAATTTTGTCCAGACATAAATGAGAACACTTATGAGCAAATGATTTCAACAAAGATGCCAAGACCGTCTAATAGCAAAAGGTAGTCTTTCCAACAACTGATATGGGCAGGGGAAGGAAGTTAGATTTTTACTCCAGTCTATATGCAAAAATTAACTCAACATGTATCAAAGTACACACTAAATGCTACAACTACAAACCCTTTAGGAGAAGACAGGAAGATAAATCTTCATGACCTTGGATTTTTCGAAGGTTTTAGATAGCAACAAGAGCACAAGGAACAAATGGAAGATTAGATAAAACCAACAACATCAAAAGTACTTTCTGCTTCAAAGGCCACCATCAAGAAAGTAAAAAGACAAACTATGGGGCAGGAAGTATCTGCCAGTCATGTACAAGGAGTATGCATCGAGAATATGTAAAGAGGAGCTGGAGAGATGGCTCAGCAGCTAAGGAAGAATACTGCCAGGTGGCTCACAGCTGCCTGGAACTCTAGCTCCCGGGGATCCAAGGCCCTCTTCTAGACTCTACAAGCTCCTGTACTTATGAATACATAGGGTCACACAGACACAAACACATACACAGAATTCTTAAAAGTCATTACAATGTGCAAAGAACCTTTACAAGTCAACAACATAAAGATTATTTTAAAAGGTGTGAGGGGGTGGTGCTGGAGAGATAGCTCGGTGGTTAAAAGCACTCGTTGCTCTTGCTGACGAGCCAGGTTTGGTTCCTAGTACCTACATGATTGCTCAAAACCACTCATAATTCCGGGTTCAGGAGATTTGTCGCCTTCTTCTGCCCTCATGGGCACTGAACAAGCATCTTCACACACACACACACACACACACACACACACACACAGAGAGAGAGAGAGGCAAAACACTCATACACATAAAATAAATCTAAAAAATATAAAAAAAAAAACCTTTAAGTATGAAGCAAGATCAGTGAGATGGCTCAGCAGATAAAAGTACCTGCTACCAGGCCTGTTCATATGCAAATAAATATAGAAATATAATAAAAATGTTTAAAGTTTGAGGGAAAGGGCTGGGGAGATCCCATCTCAAAAGAGAGAGAGAAAGAGAGAGAGAGAGAGAATGCATCGTGCCAGTTAAACAGCACCTAAGATTATAACCTGGCCTCCAAATGCAGGTGCACAAGTGTGTGAGCACACACAGTGTATGAGGCAAAGGGTCTAAGCAGACTCCCTAAGAAGAGAAAGGCCCACATATAAATTGAGATGTTTAGCATCTCTAGTCACGAAAGACATGCAAGTCAAAATATAAAAGACCACTTCACACCCACGAGACGGCTGGCCAGATTCAAATGCTGGACAGGAAGGGGAGCTGGAGAACCCTCCTGTAGACTGGCGGGAATGCCACATGATGCCGCTGCCTCGCAAAGCATCCTGGTGGTTCTCAGACAATTAAACACAGAATTTCCATCTGACCCAGTGGCTGCACTCTAACAAATGGAAACATATGACCACACAAAAACGTGGACATAAATATTTAGACCACAATTATTCACAGTAGTCAGAAAGCAAAAATATGAAAACAAAAACACAAACAGCCCAAATGGCCATCAGCTGAACTATATAAACAGCAAGCGGTTCAGCCAGACAATGGGATATTATTCAACCAAAAAGAGAATGAAGTCCTGACAAATGCTACAATCTGGATGAGCCTTGAAAATAATTGGACTAAAAGAAGCCACCCAAATACTGGATGATTCTATTTCTAGGAAATGTCTCAGATTTACACATGAGAAAATGGGCACAGCAGGTAAAGTTGCCTGTGGATTCTCAGGGCCAAGGGGAAAGAGAAGTTGGCAGGATTTCTTTGTGGAGATGAAAGGCTCTGAAGTTGACTAATAAAGATGCACACACCTGTGAGGATGCACAGACCTGTGAGGATGCACACATCTGTGAGGATGCACAGACCTGTGAGGATGCACACATCTGTGAGGATGCAGACACCAGAGGATGTGCACACCAGTGAGGATGCTCACACCTGTGAAGATGTGCACACCAGTGAGGATGCACACACATGTCAGGAGCTCCTGAACTTTATATGAATGTGTTATAGTAAGTGAACTACAACTCAGTGAAGGTCAGGGGAGCTGGAGGAGTAGCACTCAGCTCAGAGGAGCCAGGGTAAACCATAGACGTCACATAATAAGCATCAAAAGAAACCCAACAATTGAGAACTCTCTGTGCAATGATATTATCCTTCCAAAGTAAGAGAGAAATAAATATTTCTATCAGATAAACACAACCAGCCTTACAACTGTGGGTAACCCAGAACAGTTTCCTGAGACTGCTCTTTGCCTACTTCTTTGCCAGAACTCAGACAGAACAAGGGTGTAGGTAGTAGAGGGAAGGAAAGGCCTCTACCAGGTGGTAAGGCCAGAGGCAGGTGGCCAGACAACAGGACAGAGAGAGGTACTTTCCAGTCGAGGAAAAAATGTCAACAGAAGCACCAATGTGTGTCCTCAAGAGGTGCAGACAGAAGAGAGAAGCGACCTGTCTATGGAAGGCCTGAGGCTCCTGACTCCACAGCAGGTTCCTGGATCTTTGCTCCCCTAGAAAAGGAATTCCAATGAAAGTAGTGTGTACTGAGAGGGACAGTACACACAGCCTTGTGTGCAGTGATCAGAAGATGGAGAAGGAGGCAGGGTTTCAGTGGATGGGTCTACCCCGTAGACAGCACTGCCTAGACCCTACCAGGAGAAGGCCCACCACCTGTGGAAGATCTGCCCAGCTGAGAAAAGCCAATCATCTGTAGAAAGCACTTCACCTGGAGAAGGCCCACCCACCCAATGAAGGACCACCACCTGGGTAAGAATGGCTGGTCCACCCACCTGAGAAAGATCACCTACCTGGGGAACGTTCGGCTCCGCAGCTCCTTAATGAAGAGCTGGCTGCCATTCTGCACTGGCTTCATGTCTGGCATCTGCCCAGGGCCATGTTTGTGCCAGGTCCGCTTTTTCTTGACTGTAGAGGAGACACAAGATGGGTCTGTTCCAAACACAGCTGCCACCCAACTTTGGAGGCCCCTACACCTATAAGAAGACATCCCACTGGGCACCACAGGGAGCAGAAAGGAAGCTAGGGAGCTCACCAGCACAGCAAACTCAAAACCTCTCCCACAGACCCTGCCAGCCCACATTCGCACCTCCTTATCTTTATCCCTATCTCTCATAATGGAGGTCATGCTTCCACTCTAGCCCTGGCCTTCCTCACTCGGGCAACTCTTAGAAGGTTCTCAACCCCGGTGCTCGCCATCCCACAGTGGGGAGACACATTCTGCTTGTCCTCCACAAAAAGAGTTGTCACCTTTCTACCAGAACCTTTCCTTTCCAACACCTCTTTCCCCAGCATGCAGCCAGTGTGCCATGAACAGACCCATGAAGACGGCCTGAGGCACAGGGGTGTCAAGCAGGCCCTGGTACTGAGGTTGTCATGCAGTCCTCTGAGCAACCGAGGGCAGTGCTGGGAACACCTGGGCTCTCACCAGGACATCACAGGGCAGTGATGGCCTGAGTTAGGGATGGGGACTGGGTCCCATCACCCAGCTGAGCACATTTTGCCACAGTGCTGTGGTTGCAGAGCAGCACTGTTCCTTTGGCCTCTGTCACATCAGGCACCTTGCCAGGCTCATGTCTAGGAGCCTGAGACTCCTGTACTAAATTTTTGTTGGTCAAATAAACCTGTCTGGTGGCCTTGACCAAGACCCACCGGCCAAAATCACCTCAGAGAGCACACAGAGACTGTATGGGGTTGAACCTTACAACCCACATCCCTGTTGCTTACTGAAGAAAAAGCAGCATGGGAGGCCCTGGCTCCCGCTCCTCACTGTACCCACACATTGCAGGCCCTGCCTCAAGTCAGGGCGGAAGGAACAGGAAGCGGGAGGAAGGTTTTCAACCTCAAGACAGCTCCCAGTACCAGCCACAGGCTGGAGCTCTCCAGGAGCATGGAAGGGCCTTTTGTCACCAAGGCTTTGGAGATGGAAGTGTGACTAAAATCAGTGTCACAGAGAGCACTGCTCATGGTGTTCATAGGCACTCAGCTCAAAACTGAGACTAGTAGAGACTGGTAGACTGGTAGAGAAAGGACTAGGACTTTGGACCATGGTGTTTGAAGGAGTACAAGCCTCTCAATAAAATTAGGAGTCTAACCCCAGTGTTTACACAGCCCCCTCTGAGCACACACACAAAGGGACATATGTGCACACACATCTGAGTACACTCTGACTGGTCTGTGCCCCAGATCCTTATGTTGAAATCTTTAGTCCTCAAGGTAATTAGGAAGTGGGGCACCTGAGAGGAGACTGAGTCATGGAATTGATGTCCAGGTGATGGAGACAGAAAGCACAGGAGGCTCCCTCACCCACTACCCTGTGAGAAGATGCCAGAAGGACTAGCACCTTGATTTTGGTCTTCTCTGTCACCAGAATGGCACAAAATGAATTTCCTGCTATTTAAGCAACCCAGCCTGTGGCAAAACTAGACAAACAAACATGCAGGTAAAACTGCAGGCACCTTATGCGCATGTCACTCCCTGGGAGCTGGTGGTAGGGATGGGAACTGGAGCTGGTACCTGGGCTCCTGGCTGACTGTGGAGCCTCTGCTCAAACTCCAGTCAAGCCCAGGGACTGAGTCTTGGTGAGGCGGTGCACATGCCTTTCTCAGCGGGTAGGTGGCTGACACCGTGCAAATGCTTTTTCTGAGGATGACTGACAGCATCAAAAGAATCAAACTGTTTGTCACTGATGCAACCTGCTCAGTGCCACACCACACCTACATTCTACCCTAAGCAGACTCAGCAAGAGCTCCCAAGTGAGGACCCCTTGAAACATTCATGACTCCTGGGAGAGGCTCAACCCCAGTTTCCAACTTCTTCCTTTCCACAATCTAGTCTCTTAGAAATGACTCCCTGATGTTCAGGGTGACCCTAGCATCTTCCAGATCACCTTCACTAGGGACCCTGGGATGAGCACACACAGCCTTACCCCATCCCTCCTTAAGAACATGCCTGCTGGTATCTTTTGATCCAACCCTGCTCTGCGGTGACCCCACCTCCCAGGCCCCACAGAACAGCTCTGGGTCCTAGTGGAAGCTCTCCATATTTGTCTCATTTCTTATATAAAGATAAAGAAGACCCTGAGCTTAACCAGGTGCCAGGAGAATGAGAACACTCCTTCCTGTCCTTATTGTCAGTGACTTAGAGACACTCTGAGCATAAGTGCTGTGTGTCTGGAGTCCTGAACTGGCAGATGCTGAGGATGCACAAGGGTACAACCAGAAACCAGAGCTGCCCCATTATCCAGCAATGTGCACTCTAGAGCCAGGCCCTAGAAGAGCCAAGAGACATCAGACAGAGCCCAGGAACAGAGAGATCCCACCCACCTAGCACCAGCCTCACCAGGAGTTAGGCCAGGCTCCAATGTTCCCAGATTCTCAGATAAGCCTTGGCTCACTGAACAGGAGTGTGGGCCCTCCATTTCCCCTGTCCCCATTGCCTGTATTCCACTGTTAGCTGAGTATTCTGGTACTGGAGTCCCCTCCCACTTCCTGAGTTGCCTGTGTCTTTCCCATTGACTGTATCCCTACCCTGCCCCCACCCCACTGTCTGCATCTCTCTCTTCATCTCTCTGTGTTCACAGAACTTAACGTAATGCACAGAGGCAGGGATATGGTCTCTCGGCTTGCACTGAGTACCTGGGTGAGGGTCTCCTGAAAGGGGAGTGATGCAGTGATTATGAAGGGAGTTGGACACAGTTCCCTGTGACCCATCCCAATCCAGTCCAGCCTCGGGCATGGCATGTGAGTAGTGAAACAGCCAAAGTGCATCTACCTGCAGTGTATGTAAGTATTTCTAACACCAACATAGGCAGAAGCCCTGAGGACAGAGATAGATAAACGCACTCGCGCGCACACACACACATACACACACACACACCAGTCCCTGTGTTCCTACAGGCCACAGCTCCACTCCCTACTTATAACTAGGGCTCAGCCTTGGAGTTCAAAGCCTACTTGGATGAAATTGCACAATATGAGCTGAGCCTATTCCCTGGGTATTTCCTTAGCACCTGCTGCACGGCAGGGCTCAGAGAACAAGGGTAGAAAGGAGAAACATCAGATACACAGCAACAGGCACTGTGGGATGCTGGGTGGGGTAAGCTGAGCTCCTAGAGGATGGACAACAGAGCCACTCACAAACATACACATGTGTCCGGCTTGGCTAAGCTGGGGGCCCTGAATACCTCTGTTATCACCTGAGCCCCAAGCCCACACTTAACATGGGCTAGTCTATAGGTGCTAGGTGTGGCCCTTGCAAGGCCTTGGTGATGATGGAATCTGCATGGCTGCCTCTGAGAGCAAGAATCAATCAGAAAGCATTCAGCTAAGCTGGAGGGGTCCCCAGCATCAGAGCCACTGGGCCGTGACCTTGATGGGCTGAGGTACTTACGCGTGGACTTGCCATGGGTTTTCTCGCAGTTCGGACAATGATAAATGTCGATATCTGGTGCCTCCTCCTCTTCCACCCCAACACAGCTGAAACAGGAGGAGACAGATCATTATTCCTCTCATGGTCAGTCTCCCTCAGCCGTCCATCTATAAGCTCAGGTGTAGCTCCTGCTCACTGCTGGGGACTGAGGTCAGTGGAGCTTTGTGCGACAGTAGTCCTTAGATAGGGAGGGGCAGAAGGGCTACAGAGCTGCCCTCATCAAACACGAATCTGCAGTGGGATCCACATGCAGCTGCAGATGCTCACTATGAGGACCCAGCACTATGCCACTCATACAGCAAGCCTGCCTCAGTGAGGACCACCTCCAGCATCACCCTGGGAAGAAAGACAAGGGAGTGTCTAGGAGCCAGTGGCACAGCTCCTTATGGTAGCTAGGAAACAGAACACACCTGGGAAGACAGGAGAACCCTGAGCTACACCATAACAATTTGCCCCACTCAGCTTCAGGAGGTCAGAGCAAGGTTGAAGGACAGTGACCAGTGAGTGTGTCCCTTCTTCTTCCCTCCCAGGAGTTCTTCCAGGGCCTGAAACCTGCTCAGGAGGCAGCTACTGGCACTGATCAGTTGGCACCCAAAAGCCCCTTAGGAAATGAGGACAGAATCAAAGGATGCAAGCCACAAGGCCAACAGGCTTCTACCATCACAACCAGCAAAATGAAAACATGTTGCCCTGTTCTGACACCTTCCACTCTTTGGTTACAGGTAAAGAGAGGCCAGTAGAAGATGGTGAGAATTTAGTTGTGTGGCCAGAGTGTTGGGACAGATGAATCCCACAAATGGAAAAGTCACTGGATTGGAAAACACACCAACACACCTTCCTGCGAGCAGACGCACAAACAGAGCCACCAGATATATTTTAAAGTAGCATTTCCTGAGGGCAGCCACGGAGTCTCCACCCAGGAAGGGCTAAGGGAACTGACTGTCTGGAAATCACCAATGTACTCTATGAGGATGACTTTTACATAGGGCAAGCTCCACAAGTCCATCAAAAGTCCAAGTTCCCAAACTGCTTTCAGCTGTATTCAGCATGACTTTTAAAATGTGTTCTTTTGTCTCTTTTTTAAGTATGGTCTCATGATGTCTTGACTCATAGGGAACCACTGTAAATTTTATACCTATTAAAAATAAGTAAGGTGAGCTGAGGAGATGGCTTAGTCAGGAAAGGGTTTGGCTGTGCAAGCATCAAGTTCTGAGTTCAGATTCTCAGAACCGATGCAAGAAAAGCGGTATGTGGTGGTATATGCTTATAATCCTGCATCGCATAAAAGTGGGATGTGGTGGCATAGGTTTATAATCCCGCATCACAGAAAAGTGGGACGTGGTGGCATAGGTTATAATCCTGCATCGGAGAGGTGCAGACAGGCATCTCCAGGGGACTCTCTGGCTAGATAACCTATCCTAATCAGTGAGCTCCGGGTCCCAATTAGGGACCCAGTTTCCAAAAACAAGGTGAGCAGCTTCTGGGAAATGATAAACAAGGTTGACCTTTGTCAATCCTTTTCCTGACTTTTTGTGTCCCTCCAGCATCACCTGAGGGGCAGCATACCTCTGAATCTGAGCTTGTTTTCCCAAATGAGACCCTTTGTTGTTGTTGTTGTTGCTGTTGTTTTTCCAAGACAGAGTTTCTCTGTGTAGCCCTGGCTGTCCTAGACTTGCTCTGCAGACCAGGCTGGCCTGGAACTCAGAGATATGCTTGTCTTTGCCTCTAGTACTGGGATTAAAGGCATGTGCTACCACACCTGGCATTAAATAAGGACTTGGGGAGGGAGTAGATTGTGTACAAGCTGATGCAGTAACAGCAAAAAGAGTCAATCAGACCAAAGTTTACAAGCTCTTACCTATACTGACCAGACAAAAAGAAGAAAGATTACTAAAACCAGACTTACTTATAGACCAACAATTAGGTAGTCTAGGTGAAGTGGACAAATTCCTAGGAACACATAAACTACAAAAAAAGCAATTCAAAAACAGCAAAGTGAGTTGTAACTCAGTAGCAGAGCACGTGATGAGCACACGTGAAGCTGGGATTGACTCCTGCCATCTGACAACACACACATGCACACGCTGATGAGACAGAGAAAATGAACAGATCCACAAGACATCGTGTCATTCCTCAAAAACTTCCCTCAGAAAACTGCAGAGACCAGCAAGATGGCTCCGGGGGTAAAGGTGCTCACCACCAAGCCTGACAACATGACTTCAATTCCCTGGACCAAAGGGTGGAAGAAGGGAACAGACACCTGCCAGTTGTCCCCAACCGGCACATGTGTGCCTGATACACACCTGTGTGCAAGCATGGGCGTGTACACACACACACACACACACACACACTGAGTAAAGTAATAAAAAGGAAAAGCCCAGAAGCACCACTAGTGAATTCTATAAAAAATAATACCAATCCTTCTCAGAAACAAGTAGAAAAGAAGTAATATTCCTGACCCAACCCCTCTTCTCGTGCTAGGAATGAACTTAGGGCCTCAAATGTGCTAGACAAGGACTCTGTCCTTCATCCCCAGCCTCCCAGTTCCTTCTATGAGAACAATAATAGCTTGATTCCAAAGCCAGACAAAGGCATAAAAAAAGACCAACATCTCTTATTAATAGCAGTATAAAAATCCTCCACCAACTATATTGTAAAGTCCAGCAGCATACTAAGGAGGCTGTAGTTCACAGTCAAGCGAGACTTATCACGGGAATGTAAAGATAGTTCAACACATGAAATAAAACACTTCAATTGCTGGAACATCACATCTGACTACAAAAAAAGGGTGTGCCCTGAGACCCCACCCTGGAGGTTACACAGCAGCACAGATTGTGCAAGTTTCACCCACAGTTCACATGGTCCTTTCTCTCTCACATGCCTATTCCGGTCTTTCCTAGTCCTTCCCCAACCCCCATCTTCCCTAACGTGTTCTCATCTCTTAGGACACAAGGAAGAACCATGTGAGCACCTCAATTGATGCATAAAAAAATATAATTGGCAAAAATCCAACACCTATTCATAACTTCATTTATTTTTATTTGGGGAAGGGAGACAGTTTCTCTGTATAGCCCTTGCTGTCTTGACTGTCCTAGAACTCACTCTGTAGACTAGACTGGCTGTGAACTTAGAGATCTGCCTGCCTCTGCCTCTTAAGTGGTAGGATTAAAGATATGTGCCACAACACCTGGCTCTGTGTGTGTGTGTGTGAAGGGGGGAGGGAGAGAGAGAGAAAGACTAAGAATAGAAAGGAACTTCCTCAGCAAGATAAAGGTGTAATATAAAAAACTCACAGCTAATATTACACAGAATGATGAAAAACCAAACCAAAAGCCTTTCCCTAGAAGATCTGAAATGAGGCAGGATGTCCGTAGTTGCCACTTCTACTCAACACAATGTTAGAAATGCTAGTCAGAATAATTAGAGGACAAAATTAAATAAAAAGCCTTCAAATTGAAAGAAGTAAAATGATCTTTATTTGCAAATGACATGCTTAAATATACAGAAAATCATATGGAAACCCTCTATATAAAACATGCTAGCACTAATAAATAAAAGGGAAAGTTGTAGGTTGCAAGATTAGCACACAGTACAGCTGTGTTTCTGGATACTGGCAATAGATAATCAAAAAGAAAATCTAGAAATCAATTATATGAGCATCAAGAAGGATAAACCATTTGGGGGAAATGTCCCTCAAATACAGGCAAGATTTGTACACTGATGAAACAAGGTAAAAGCTGACTTTAAACTCATATGGAATTGTGAAGGATCCCAAATAACCAAAGCAATCTTTAAAAACAAAAATGAAGAGAACATATACTTCACAACTTCAAAACTTGCAACAAAGCCATAGTAACCAAACAGTATGACACTGTCATCTAGCTAGAAACAGACAAGCAGAATAGAATTAGACCCAGAAATAAACCCACATATCAGAGGTCAATTTATTTTTGACAAGAGTTGTAAGATATAAGAAAAGTCTATTCTCTCTCTCTCTCTCTCTCTCTCTCTCTCTCTCTCTCTCTCTCTGTGTGTGTGTGTGTGTGTGTGTGTGTGTGTGTGTAGTGGGTATTCATTTTGCCCATGACCTTGGACTACCTGGTCCAATAGAGGCAGTACTTCTTGTCTGCCTACATGACCTCTTATAAGGAAGGAGAGATGGTGGTATTCTCTCTTGGGTGGAGAAGACCAGGTTAGGTGGTGTGAAACAGCATGTGAATGGTCCCCAGCTTTCCAAGGACTCTGCAACTGGATTTACCATATCCTGTGTTCATGAGTATATGTTTCCTCTTTCATATCTTAATAATTCTAGATACCTCTTAAACAGACACACATGGATTTCCCTTAACGTGTGTGTGTGTGTGTTGTACTGCGTGCACATGGGTTTGCAGATGCACCCATCTGAGCTCATGCATGGAGAGGCCAGAGCAGGACACTGGATGTCTTCTTCCATTACCCTCTGCTTTATGTCTCCACTGAACCTGAAGTCACCATTTTTATCTAGACTGGCTGGCCAGTGAGTTCTCCAGGTCTGCCTGTCTCAACCCCTTAATGCTCACCTGACACCCTACACAAAAACTAACTGAAAACAAATTGATCAACCAAATATAAGATCTAAAATGATAAAATTATTAGAAGAAAACATAAATGAGATCTTCACACCTTTGGATCCAGCAATGGATGACTAGAAATAACAGCAAAGGGAGAAGTGGCAGCAGCATCTACAAATGATAAACCGGGTTTTATCAAAACTAAAAACTTCTGTGCATCTAAGACTGGGCCAGGCAACATTTCATTATTGGGGAGGTGCTCATGAAGTCCCACCCCTTCCTGAGGGACTCACTGGCAGCTAATGGTTACTAGGTAGGGAAGGGAGGACCATTTTTTTCAGTACTGTACCTTTGGTAAGTTGCCTGTGCCCCTGTAAAGAACCCCTTCACCTATACTTGTGTAAGAAATTCCAGTTAAACTCAGTGAGCCAAAAAATGAGGAGGAGAAGAGGGCTTGAAACTGGCAAGGATTTGTTGGAAATAAGAAGAGCTTCGATGGGAGAGGGAAAGGAAACAAAACCTATAACAGGGCATGTGTGGAAAAGACCAAAGTTCACTATGCGTACATATGAGGCTGTCAAAGAATTTTTTCAATTCAATTATAAAACACTTTTGTACATTAAAATACACTGTTGAGAAAGAAAAAGCCACTTACAGGATGAGAGAAAATACTTTAAAATTACATATCAGGTAAGGGTCTAGCATCCAAATCCATAAAGAACTCTTATAGCTCAATAATAAAATAATCTAATTTTAAAATGAGCAAATGACTCAAACAGGCATTTCCCCAGAGAGGATGAATACACAGCCACAGGCACATGAAACAACACTGAACGTTCAAGTCATTAGCAAAGTGCAAATCAAAACTCCAGTGAGATTGTGACCCTTCCATAATTTCCTCACTTGAGAAAAACGTAGAACAGTGCAGACGCAGGAAGAAAACATTGATTTCCTCAGAAAATAAACATAAAGTGACATATGAGGCTGCAGTTTCACTCAGCTATATATCTAAGATTTAAGAATTGGCATTTAAATCTTAAAATCTTAATTTAAGAAATGCCCTATTCACAAAAAATAGTGGCATGTACAGTAACCAAAGTGGGTAAGGCATCCAAAATCCAAGAACAATATGTGATCACACATATAACACATTATTCGACCTAAAGTTTACATATTCAGTAACACATATGGATAGAAAAAACTAGATTACTGAAAAAAAAAAAAGCCCAATACACAGTGCTAATACTTAATAGCAACCCTCAAGTAAAATGTCTATAACAGTTAAGTCAAGAGAGACACGTGGCAAATGAGGTGCCAGAGGGTGGAAAAGAAGGGATTTGGAGTTGCAACTTAATGGGAAGCGATTTATGACCAAGGAACATTGGCACGGTGCCATAGAATATTCACACCCACTATGGAGCATCCACACTGGCCACAGAGTGTTCACACCAACTGCAGAATAGTCACACTAGCCAGATCGTTCACACTAGCCATGGAGAATTCACACCAGCTATGGAACATTTTACACTGTCCAGAAAATTCATACCAGTCATGGAACAATCACACCAGCCATGAAAAATTCACATCAGCTATGGAGCATTTTACACTGGCTGTGAAGAATTCACACCAGCCATAGAACAATCACACCAGTCATGGAACATTCACACAAGCTATAGAGCACTCACCAGCCACAGAGCATCATACTGGTCATGTAGCATTCATACCAGCCATGGAGCATTCAGATTGGCAGGCAGTCTTCATACTACCATAGAGCCTGTGCAAAGGGTCTGTCTCCGCCTTGCTTACCAGGGAATTCTATTCTGTAGGCCTATTTATAGAATGAATTTGCTTAAAGAAAATCCAAGCATAACAGGGAGAAACCATACTGCCCTAAGAATGAGGTGGGCCACTTATCGTTACTCAGTTCTAAAGCCATGTGTTTTGCTGGGTACATCTCAAACATCCCTGATGACATGGTGTAGGAGGGTCCTTCTGTATTCTGTTGCTTTCACTGGTTAATAAAGAAACTGCCTTGGCCTTTTGATAGGGCAGGACTTAGATGGAAAAAAGAAAACAGATTACTGGGAAGGGGACAGAGTCAGGGAGAGCCGCCCACCATGAAGCTCCCAGGTCAGACACGCTGAATCTTTCCCGGTAAGCCACGACTCGTGGTGACACACAGATTATTAGAAATGGGTTAAAAGAATATGTGAGAGTTAGCCAATAAGAGGCTAGAGCTAATGGGCCAGGCAGTATTTTAATAAATACAGTTTCTGTGTAATTATTTCGGGCATAAGCTAACCAGGCGCCGGGAACGCAGCCCTCTCCTCCTTACTACAATGACAATGCTCTGTGACCTTCCTAAGGAACTCAGGGTTAGCTGTGTTTCTTCCAGAAGCAGGTGTACCGCTCTCAGAGGAAGGGAGACGCCTTGGGTCCCTTCAAGTTTCATTGCCACCATCATTCCACTTACAGGACACAGCAGAGATGTCACCAGGCTTTAAAGCAAACTGGAGCTGGGAGAATGAGTGGACGTGGTACTAAGAGCCAAGATGCCCATGACAACTGAACTGACAGGCATTTCAAGGGCTATGTTCGGGAAATCTGACTTCTGACCCATTAAAAAGTATAAAGTCACATTTACAGGTTTATTTAAAATAGCATTTGTTGGAGAGAAGTCAGCAAGGCTCACACTTGGTATTCTAATTAAAGCCAGGTCGAGAGCTGGGTGTGGTGTACACCTGCCAGCCTGGCACTCTGAAGGCAGAAGCAAGGGAATCACCATAAGTTCAAGGCCAGCCTAGTTTATAGAGTGGGTTTTGGGAAAAGCCAGAGCTACCTGGTAAGACCCTACCTCAAAACAGGACGATAAAGCCAGGTCAGGGCTGGCTGCACGTGTGCCTGAAAGTGCACTGGCCCCTCCCACCCACACAGACATAGAGACAACATGCCTCCCAAAGCCCAATGGGGTCACGGCATCCCTCTTGGGCACAGTAATAAAGACAATTCAGGATAATAGAACAGCTTCCTGTTGCACCGAAAAACATCAGGAACCAAAATAAATGATCACTAGTAGATGAGTCACAAGCCTCTGGCCTAGTGCGGAACTGTGTGTTGAGGGTGTAGATGCGAAAAGACCATTTTCTGTATGAAAATCAGGTGAGGAAATGGTATCCGGCAGACTAGTGACTAAGTTGTCATTTACACAGTGATAGAAAGGACACACTGCAGTAAGAAACGCCCACTGGAACTTGCAGTGGAAAGGGTGTCGCTGATTGTGTTACTCAGCTATCTGCCACTGTGACGAACACCTGAGAGCATCAACTGTAAAGGCAGGAAGATTTGTTCTTGCTCGGAGTTTGAGCGGCCTTGGTCCAGGGTCACTCGCCTACCTCTTTGGGCCTGTGGTACAGAGCATTACAGTGGGAACGGGTCGCAGGAGAAGCCTGTATTCCTCAGCACAGCTGGTAAGCAGACTGAGAGAGCTCTGGGGGAAGAGTGGATAGGCCTGTCCAGGGCAGCACCCCAGAGACCTTTCTTCCTTCCACTGGCTTTCACTTCCTCAAGGTTCTGCCACCTCCCAACCGCACAACAGGCTGGGACCAAGCACCCAACACAAAGGCCTTTGGGGAGTGTAAATATCCAAATATTAACACTGATGTTGGAGAACAAGCAGCCACAGCAGTCTTAGCAGGAGCCCCTGCCAGCATGAGTTCATGGGTGAGACAGCTGGCATTTTGTTTGTGTATGCATGAGGAATATATGCGTGTACATGTTCAAGTGTGTGCAAGCATATGTGGGTGTGAATGCATGTGTGTAAGCATGATTGCTCTCCACCTTCCTTTCTGAGACAGGGTCACTCACTGCACCTAGAGCTCACTGACTTGGTAGGCTAGCATGCCCACCCACTCCAGAGAACCACCTATCACTCCACCCCAAGGTGGGGTTTCAGGCAGACACCTAGCTTTTAAGTGGATGCTGGGGACTCAACTTGAGGCCCTCATGCTCACACAGCACACACTTTACCAACTGAGCCATCTCCCTATCCCCCAAGGTCAGTATTTGTTAGCGTCTGCACAATGAAATGCAAAACCTTAGTGCTTATGGAGCTAGGGCTTGAACCAGGACCTCATGCGCTCTCAGCAGGTACTTTATTACTGAGTTATCGTAGTCCTTGTAAGATTTGTAATCATGAAAATCTGATTTTGTTTCAATTAAAGCTATCTGAATTTATAAGCATATAAAATCTATTTTAAAATATATTCTGTTTGAGTGTGGTGACACATGGCTTTAATTCCAGCACTAGCGAGGCAGAGACAGGTGGATCTCTGAGTTTGAGGCCCCTGTCTTAAAGATATACTGACACTCACAAATGAATCTTTACAGAATGCAAGCCAAAGCAATTGCTGGTACGCACAGACCTTTCAAAGAAAGTGGCTCAAGGCAGCAAGGACGGTGTGCTCTTGAGCAGCAGAAGGGAATGACTGTCACCCATCCAGCCCATCCCTCTGGCTGCTGACACAAGTTCATAAAACCTAAGCAAGAGACTGGGTTGGCCAGGACACTTTGACTCCTTTGACCAGCCACCATCAGCACCAAGTGAGGGGACAAGTGTGAAGAGAGATACTTCCCAAGGTACAACTCTGAAGCAATACAGCCTCAGTAACAGAGACCACAGAGCTCCAGGAGAGCTCAGCTTCCAGAAGAGACAGAGAAGAGGCAAGCATGCAGGTATGTATGAAACATCAACCCTTCTGTGTGGCAGGGTGTAAGTAAACAGAATGCTTGTTTTCAAGATGTATTTGCAAGAGAAAATATAAAGCACGCCAAAAGCAAACACAGACAAAAGCAAAATACCAGACAGCAGAGGGCAAGGCTGCTCAGTGGGTAGGGCACTTGCTGCTGAGCCTGTGACCTCAGTTCAATACCTAAGATCTACAAGGTAGAAGGGGAGAGCCTACTTCCAAAAATTGTTGTCTAACCTCCACATGTATGAGCATGCATGCACATGTGCATATTCACACACGTGTGCATGCATGCACACTCAAACACAACGAGAAGACCTTGAGAAAAGCCCATGGGTAGGAGGAAAGCTCCTTACCTACAAGAAACAAGATTTACATCCAATTTCTCAAAAACCATGGGAGCAACAAGAGTATGTGGCAAACTATTTAAAGGGCTTGAAGAATTGGGGAACGTATGAAATTCGGAGTCTAGCAATCTTTAAAATTTTCATGTGCATATGGCGGTCAGAGAGAGGCTTGCTAAGTAGCTCTCTCCTTCCTCTGTGGGTTCTGAGAATGAACAAAGATCACTAATGAGGCCTGTGTGTGATGTCTACTACTGGCTTAGCCAGCTCACCAGCCCCCTTGTCAATTGTAGTAGCATTTCAATTATATTTTAATAAATAAAGACTGCCTGAGGATCTGAGAATAAAACAGTCCCACTGGTCAACCTTACAGACCAGATTATGGTAACACACACATTTAATCCCAGTAGCCACAATGACACGCACCTTTAATCTCAGTAGCCATAATGATACACACCTTTTACCCCAGGAGCCACAGTAGTTGCCATAGAAACTGGGTGGTGAATACCTTTAATGAAGGTGGTGCAAGCCTTTAATCCCAGCCCTAGAGAGGGATATAAGACAGGGGAAGACAGCTCTCAGACACAGTCTCCTTCTGAGATTCCTGGAGGCAGGATCGCCATTTTCGGACTAAGGTCGAGGTAAGACCCAATAGTTGGCTGTTTTGGTTTTAAGATTTTCAGGTTGAACACCAGTTTCTAACTCTGAGTTTTTACTAATTGTGCATCAGTCAATTTAATTAATTGGTTTTTCTTTTTGAGATAGGAACTTACATAGCCCATGTTGGCCTCAGTATATATCCAAGAATGACCTTGAACTTTTGATTTTCCTGCCTTCAACTTTCAAGGGCTGAAGTTGGAGGAATATAGCACCATGTCCAGCAAAACTACCCTTCAAAGATGAAGGAAAATAATCTCTATTTTATACAAAATTTGTGAGAACTAGTCACCAGAGTACCATATTTCCAAGAAATGTTAAAGTCCTTTAGAGAGAAGAAAAATTATAAAGATTGGAAACTCAAATTATATAATTAAAGGATGCCATTAAAGTAACAAGTCAAAAGTTTTAATTCTCATATTCTTTAAAAACTCATAACATTTATTTAGTGTGTGTGTGTGTGTGTGTGTGTGTGTGTGTGTGTGTGTGTGTGTGTGTGTGTTGGCAAGATGCACACGCACCCGTTGCCATGGTGCCTATGTGGTGGCTAGAGAAGTACTTGCAGGAGTTGGTTCTCTCCCACCGTGTTGGACCCAGGGATCAAACTCAGGTGGTCAGACGGCAGTACTACCTTCACCCACAGAACCATCTCACTGACTCCTAGTTCTCATACGCTCAACTGACCCAACTGATAAGTATTTGTTCAAAATAATAGCAACAGTGTATACTGTGCCTGTTGTTTATGAATACATCAAGTTAAAAAAAATACCAAGAACAGCTGGAATCCTGTGTGAGAGAGGACTTGTAGTAGTCATAAGTGTACATTGTAAACTCAAAAGCAACTCACTGTATCAGTAACCTTTTGTTTCTGTGATAAACACCAAGACTGAAAGTGACTTATGGGAGAGTTTATTTGGCTGATGGCTCCAGAGAGTCCATAATGTCAGGGAGTCATGGCAGCCAGCGGCCATAGCTGGAAGCTAAGAGATGACATCTTCAATCACAAACACAAAGCAGAAGTGCGGTGAGGCTACAAACTCAGAAACACACTACAGAGACCCCAGAAACACACTACAGAGACCCCAGAAACACACTACAGAGACCCCAGAAACACACTACAGAGACCCCAGAAACACACTACAGAGACCCCAGAAACACACTTCCTCTAGCAAGGCTTCACATCCTGTAAGTTTCATAACCTCCCCAAACAGTGCCACCAAATGAGGACCAAGTGTTCAAATACATGAACCTATGGGGACATTCTCATTCAAACCACCACAGCAACCACTAAAAATGTTTACTTAGAAAATATTATTGCTACCCTGACAGGAGGGGGAAAAACCTAAAATCCTATAATATGCTTAATTAAAACCAAAGCGGGCATAAAAAAAGAATGAAAGAAAAAAAAGAAGAAGAGGAGAGTGGGGGGATAGCTCAGTTGGTCAAGTGTGATACAATATGCTGACTCAGTTTAACCCCAGCACCCACATAAAAGGCCGCATGGTGGTACGCTCCTATAACCCCAACACTGGGTAGTAGAGACAGAATCCCTGGGGCTCATTGGCCAGCTGGCTTAGCCAGTGAGCTCTAGATTCAGTGAGACACACTGTCTCAAAAAATAAGGTAAAGAAGCAATTGAGAAGGACATGTAATGTCAACCTCTGGACATAGGCACAAAGGTGTATGAACATCTACACGTGCATACCTATGCACAAACAAGCACATACACTGAAATGTGTGTGTACATATACATAGCCATGAATAACAAACAGTAATAGATGTAGTAAATAGTAACCCACTTATATCAATAGCACTTTAAATATTAATAAATTTATATTAAATACCAATTTAAATATAAATAAATGTCCTAAATGTACTGATTAAAAGGCAGAGACCATTAGAATAGATAGCAAAAATGAAAAGAAAAAGACCCAACTATGTGAGGTCTAGCAGAAACCTACTTAGCATGTGAATAGATTCAGAGACACTAAATCAAACTAAACAATTCCATGCTCTCAGATTTCACTGACTCACCTGAAATGGACTGATTTCCTAAAACACACTCAGCTAAAATGCACACAAAGATAGACACTTGAGAGGACCTTTATTTTCTGAAGAACTCAATCAGTAATTAGCAACCTTCCAAAACAGAAAGCACCAGGCCCAGATGAAGTCACTAGTGAATCACATCCGGATATTTTACAATACAATACAAGTCACTTGTCTCTACAGTCTGTTTCAAAGGATCACAGTGAAAGGAATCCTTCCTAATACATTCCACAAGAGCAGCCTTACCCCAATACATAACTAGACAAAGATGTTACAAGAACCTGACCAGAATCTCTCATGAATACTGAATATAGATTCAAAAATTTCAGCAAAATATTAGCAAATTCAACCCAACATTATAAAGAATTATATGCCATGATCAACTGGGATTAATTCCAGGTATGCACAGCTGGTTCAACATTTGAAAGGAAATTTACATACTATATCAACAAGTTAGAAAAAAATTACATAATGTTTGATACAATTCAAGACTCATGCATGATTAACTCTCAGCAAACTGGGCACAGATAGAAACTTGTGACAAAAAACATTTACCATGAACCAAAAACCCCACAGTGAGAAACCAGAATCCTGCCAAGATCAAGAAAATTATGATCTCAAAAAAAGAAAGGAAGGAAGGAAAAAAGGAAGGAAGGGAGGGAGGGAGGGAGGGAGGGAGGAGAGAGGCAAGTACATCTGTCCCTGCTGCTTTCCAGTTATCCCATGTGAAAGCCCTAACTCGTGCAATAAGAAAAGATGAACATCATCTGGGAAAGAGGAAAGCATATGGTCACTCCTCACAAGTGGCATGAGGGTCTCCTGGGGCTAAAGCATGTGACAGAGATACAAGACAAAAAGGCTGATACACAAAATCAATTTCCCTTTGGATGCCAGCAAAGAACACTTAAAATTAAGAAATGGAACATCATTTATACAGCCTTACCATCAAAACGAAATGAGAAAAGTGTAAATTTCCACAGAAAGTCAATATAAGGGAAACTATAAAACCCTAATGAAAGAAATCACAGAACTAAAAACATGGAAAGGTGATCCATATTCATGGACAGGAAGGCTCTGTCAGATGTCAGCTACTCCTAACTTGAGCTCTAGGATCTATATGATACTGGAGAATATCAGCACATCATTCTATGGAAATTAACACACTGATTCCAAGGTTTATATGAAGAGACAAAGGGCCCAGAACACACCACAAAAGAACAGAGGACAGTCACCATCTAGCTCTAGTTCTGCTGTACGGCAGCCATGATGGAAAACATGTGGCTATACGGGATCAGGCCTATGGAATGAAATACTGGGCCAGGAGCAGATCCTACAGATACAGTTATCTGGCCTGTGACAGAGGAACAAGGACAATACAACAGAGAAGAGAGGATTGATAAACAACTGGATATCCACGTGCAAAAGAGTAAAAAAGAATCAGGCAGAGATCTAATACAATTCCCAGAAAAAGGAATCATGGATTACATGTAAAATGTAAAACTATGAAATTCTTATAACATATGAGAGAATCAAGATGAGCCTGGATTTAGAGATGACTTTTTAAAATTTAGTATTATTAATATGTACAAGAGGAGAGGTGTGCATGCATATGAGAGCAAATGTATAGCACTGAGCACATATGGAGGGTAGAGGACCAGCTTTGCACACTCAGTCTCTCCTTCCACCACTTTCGCATGGGCTCCCTGAACCAGTCTCAGGAAGCCAGACTTTGCAGTGAACACCTTCACCTGCTGAACCATCTCTCCAGCCCTGTTCATGACTTAGATGCAACCCCAAAGACGTGATATCTAAAAGAGTGGGCAAGTGGGGTTTTATTAAAATCTAAAACTTCTGCTCTGAAAAGGATGCTGTTGTGAGGTTAAAGAGATGATCCACAGAGACAATATTTGCAGAACATATCTGTTAAAAGACTGGTATCCAAAATTTGCAAGAATTCTTAAAACTCAACAAGAAAAAAGCCTGATTTTAAAGTGGGCCCTAGCCCTCGACAAGCTCCTCACCAGGAAGATCTCTAGATGGCCATTGCAAGAGCACATGGCAGGCTATCTGCATCACCTCACCAGGAGATGCAAATTAAAGGAAGGTCCCACAACATGTCCATGAAGATGGTCGAAGTCCAGAACACTGACAACAGCAAACACTGGTAGGGAAAGGAAGCGACTGGACACTCACTCATCAACATGTCACAGCCAGAGTGTTGCAGTTTTTCCATTTCTCGGGAAGATGAACTCACTCTTATCGTGATTCCACAGTTGCTCTCCCTGGTACCTACCTGAAGGAGCTGAAAACTTGTGTTGCCATTAAAACCTGTGCACAGTCATAAACACTAAAATGTAGAAACAACTCCAGTCCCAGGGGATTCAACATTCTTTTCTGGCCTCTGCAAGTTCCAGGAACACATGTGGTGCACAGACATACATGCAGGCAAAACACCCATACACATGAAATAATGTTAAACAAAGAATGCCCTGCTTCTAAAACAACTGTCACAAATACACCACATGAATGTAAAAGATTCTAATAAGGAATCTTTTGTGTAGGGTAGGGGAGGTATACAGGGACTTTGTTCTTCTTGCTTGGTCATTCTACAAATTTAAAATCAGTCTAAAACTTGTCTATTAAAAATCAGGCTGGGTCTGGCAGCACAGACCTCTAACCTCAGCTATGTAAGAGGCTGAAGCAAGAGGATGGCAGATTTAGGTTCAAGATCCACCTGCATAACTCATGAGGTTTTGTCTCAAAAGTGAAACTGTGCAAAGAGTGCTGGGTACAGTTCAATACAAAAGCCGTACCTAGTGTGTGCAGGGCCCACCACTCCACTCCCAGTAAAGTAATGAAGGAAGGGAACAGAGTGAAGGGAAGGGAAGAAAAAAAATTCTATGTGTTCCCACCTGCAGAGCTGTCAGCTGGGAATGTGGGAGATGCAGGGCAAAGCTGAATAGGGCAAAGCAAGTCCATGATGGGGCAAAAGGAAGGGGGCCAGGAGAAGGGAGGCTGGACCCTGAGTCCTGGGTGCCGTCATGAACAGACCTTGGTGGAAACCAAGGCTTACCACCTGGGTGCCCTGAGAAGCTGCACCGGGTCACACAGAACTGAGTAGCGGGTAGCAGCACTGGGATGGCTCCCCCAGCCCAGATGCACTCTAAGTGCAGTGTGCAGAGGGCCATGGGCAGGTAGCAAACACCCCACATAAACACCCCATTCTCAGAAAGTGTGGGAAGTTCCCGAAGAAGAAACAAGGGGGTGGAAATGAAAGCAACAGGCAGGAAATCTGGGCTCAGAGGCAAGGAGGCAGGGGAGTCTGGCTAGTCTCAAGGGCCAAAGCCCGGAGTCTTTTAGTGCATGCTTGTTACACTTACTTATTTAGGGTATATGCATATGTTTGGAGAAAGTAATTCATTTTTTCTTTGCCTCGCTGGCCTGTCATCTTCCACAGAAGGAGTCCTGTCACTGCTCTGAGGTCCACACCTCTTCAGAGGCACAACCAGGGCACACAGCTGCAAGTTAGCTGCTCTTCGAAGGCACTGGACAAATGCCTACAACAGAGGCTCAGCTTTCCATGGAGCTTGCAAAGGGTTCTGAGAATGTTCATTCCTTGGGCCCAGCCGCCTGGACTATCAGATAGAACTAAGCTCTCTCCTTGGGGCTCAAAAGGGTGCCAGGATGTAAACCCAGAATGTCCGCTGCCTGCCTGGTTCTAAAAACATGGCAAATCTTTGATATACAAGACCACATGCAGGGTGTCACATTCATCTTGGGGGGGGCATCCTCTCAGACCCCAGTTGAGGTGGCTGGGCAGGGCAGCCCACGCTATAGAAAAGGGCTATGTAGGGCTCCATGGAATCAGCTCCAGGTGGCCAAAGTAGAGTTGTCACAGGTGAAAATCACAGATAAGCTGTCTAGAAAGTTCTGTCCACCCCTCAGGTTCTGTAACTTTCTTCTCAGAGGAAGTGCCTGGTGCCAAGACATACAGATGACAGCCACCTCCTCAGAATCTCAGAGAAACAGACAAGGCTGGTATGGTCCTACCACATCACCTGGCCACTGCAAGACATAGACACATAGACACACACACACAAAAATATGCACACACACACACCATACATACAATACACACCAAGCAAATATACACAACATATCACAAACATCACACTTACACATATAAATACCACACTTCTACATAAAAACATACTACACAAAATATGCTCAAACACCAACCAAATACATCCTACATACTGCATATACCACACTCACACAAACATATTACATACTATAAGCAGAATACAACATATATCATATATACAACATATACATACACACTATATGCACAGACATCACATGCACACATAAGGGCTCTGCTCCAACCAGGCCAAGCATGGGGAATCAACAGGACTGACCCCTCTGGAGCAGAACAAGGTGCTGAGTCCCTGGCCTCGAGGTCATCCCAAACCATGATAAAGAGGTGGCCTCTACCTGGTGACCAAAGTTAGCAGCTGAATTTCTGTGTCACATAAGCAGGGGAGCATGGGAACTGGGTGACCCAGTGACATGCAGCACCTGAACTGAAATCAGGTTCTAGTATGCCACCAACCTCCAAACCTGGCCCGTTGGGGAGCAAGTACCTGACACTAAAGGCCAGGCATGGCAGAGACTGGGGACAGGGCATTCAAGATGACAGTGGGCAAGCAATGGCTGCTGTGGACATGAGAATTCAAAGTGACACTAGCTATTAAATCTGAACTACCATGGCATCTCTTGCACTGTGGAAAGGCACAAACAGACATTAGTACAACGCTGTAACTGAGTCTGCCCTGATGGAGTACAGAAACTGGATTTACACTAGGATGCTAGCTATTTTGCTTCATGAGCTCCACCTCAAAAGATCCAGATCCAGTATTAAAGAAGCACTTTAAGCACTTTAAGTACTAGGCTTCTGTGGCTACATGAGCCTGCAGCTGAACGCCAGACACACACACACACACACACACACACACACACACCTGTAAAGGACACATGCAGAGTGGGAGGGAGCCAGCCGCATTCAACCTGTTCACAAAGGATATGCCTCTGGGTTGGAGATATGGCCCAGTAGGTAAAGTGCCTGTCATGTAAGCCTGACAGCCTGAGTTTGGATCTTCAGTACAAACATAAAAGCCAGGCATGGGAGTGGTGCATCTGTGACTTCAGTATTGGGAAGCAAAGAAAGAGAGATCCTAGGCATTCTCTGGTCAGCCAGGCTAGCACAAATGGCGTGTTCCAGATTAGTGAGAGACACAGTCTCAAACACTAAGATGACAAGTGATAAAAATACCTCCTCTCTCTCTCTCACACACACACACACACAAAGAGAGAAAGAGAGAGGGAGAGAGGGAGAGAGAGAGAGAGAGAGAGAGAGAGAGAGAGAATGGGCATCTCCTGCATGGCACTGTATGCCTGACACACTCAGAAAGGTCCAAAAGCATATTTGGATGTTATGTTAACTTAATGCATGTGGACAGAAAATATTCCCTTTGGCTCAAAATCCTCAATTTCACAAAGCTCATAAAAATTCAGAAGTTCTCACTGGGTGGTTGTGGCACACACTTTTAATCCTAATACTCAGGAGGCAGAGGCAGGCAGATCTCTGAGTTCAAGGCTAGCCTGGTCTACAGAGTGATTTCCAGGGCAGTCAGAGCTACACAGAGAAACCCTATCTCAAAAAACAAAACAAATCAGAAGTTCTCTATGGAAATTCCTGGAGGAGAATGATCCTACTGACATGGCTCCTCATATTTCAGCCTTGGGCCACCTTGCTTCCAGGTAGAGCAGCTGCCCAAAACATTTTGGCATGTGCAAGCAATGACTTAGCCTCATGCATTCGAATACCTGTTCATAATTGTTTAGAGCCACCAAGACCTAAATACCTAGAAGTTTGCACTGTTCAGTGTCTGCAAACAGCCAAATGCCAGGGAGTAATTGGGTGGTACTTGCAAGAGTCCGTATCTGTAAGCAGTCATTGGCATCTGTCAGTATTCGGGAACCTGCTTGCCAGCGACCATTTAGTATCTGTAAGTACCCTAGCATCTCTAAGGAGTCATGTCATCTTGACCAAGTGTGGATTCCCTACTGGAAGTCATTCTAGCACCTAAAGTCCTACAGAAACTTAAGCTTATCTTCAGAGCCACACAGGAACCATCACTGGGTAAAGAAGGGGTACTTAGCATGTCCAGAACTGACCCATTCACTACCCTCAGCTTGTGATAAAGCTCAACACTAGGGTACCCCAGTACACATTGGGACAAGGAATGCGGGTGGTGACAGGATAACCCCACTGTTCTACACAATGGTCTCTGCTTTTAGGGTGGATCTATTGGACCCAGGAATGTGAGAAAGGAGCCCCACTCACCCCACCCCCGGCCCCACCAAGGCTGGGCAGAGCCTTTAGCTTCCAGGCCCTTCAGGGGCTAAGGACAAGGCAGGCAGTAAGCTAAAGTACTATGGGGGTGAAGTCACAGTGGAAAAAGGGCAAGGTGTACCAAAAGAGTGGGGCTACCCCCCCCCAGTCTTCAGTATCAAGAGGCCTGTGGCCAACAGCTGTGGGACAAGGAGACTCACCCCCACACTGGTGTCTAAAAACTTCTCTAGAAGGAGCCAGACAGTGCACACCCACAGTTGATTTCCTTGCCTACTTTGCTTCTCTTTTTTGTGTGTGTGTTTGTTTTGTTTTTAGTTTTGTGAGACAGAGTCTCGCTGTGTAGTCCAGGGTGATCACAAATTTATGTCAATCTTCCTGTCTCTGCCTCTTGAGCAGGTGTGCACTACCACACCCAGCTTACTTCATTTCTAACTATAAAAGTCTTAGGTCTCATACTCGGGACAAATAGCTAACTGAGGTGCCCATTAACACACCAAAGCAGACACAGGCGGTGTCAGCCTCTCCCAGCATCCCCATGACCAGTTACAGAGACATCCTGGCAGAAATATGCCACCCCCTATCCTAAACTCACCAGCCCAGGACCAGGCCCTCCTTCTTCCAGCTTCTCTGATTCCTACATAACCCAGCCATTTTGGCTATGCCAGTCTTTGTCTCTTGGCCTCTGGGTCTCTGGGTTCCCAGGTATTCTCTCTTCTCTTCCTCTCTCGCTCCCCCACCCTCTTCTCAAGACCTGGTTCAATCTGGGCCCTTCCAGATGCCTCTGGCTGTGGTCTCCCTCATATCTACAACAAACCTTCTCCTCATCATGTCCTGAATTTTTTTTTCATTGAAAAAGTAACACGATTGATATGGAAAACCCACTGGAAAGTATATACATGCTTGAGAGAACGTATCATAATCTTTTAAAGCCTTCATTTTCAAAAATAAAACTTTAGTGCTAAAATATTAAATTTAAATATTTTAAAACTGGAGCTTGTTTTAACTAACTAATAGCAGCTGTCACCCTACTAATAAATACAGCAAGTCATTTAATGTTACATTGTAAACATTTCCCCCAATCATTAAAGCTGCTGTAAACACATTGTTGGTAACTGGATAATTTCCCATTGTGTGTGCACACAGCCATTTATTTAATCACCCCTCAGTTCTATCATTCCACAGCCTAGGAGTCTTGATTTATTAAATGAATATTCACATATCTTTGTATGTACTCTAAAACCAGTCTGTGGGTTTTTAGATCGTCCAGATATAGGACAGGGTCTCTTTAAAAATCTGAAGCAGGCTCCAGAACATCTATTCCAGTGGTTTCCAAGGAAACCAATTGTATGCAGATGTAGTGCAAATATCTCTTCCCAGAAGCCTTGGGAATTAAAGCCTTCTCCCCAGATGAAACCCTCAGAGACAGCAAACAACCCTGACTGGAGAGCAAATGCAGTCCAAGGTCCTATTAGCAGAGATAAGGACTCTAGACCAAAGGAGGTGAGCTTACTCTCCTCAGCCCTGGGCAAGGGACAGACCCTGGGGACAGCTGTGTCCTGTGGCTCTTGCAGTCAGAAGACTTCTGACAGCCCCAGGAGATCCCTGCTGCTAGAGGGTGAGCTCTATGACTCATCTTGCTGGAATTTTCTACCACTTATTCTTTGACCCTTTTCAAAGCCATGAAAGATAAGAAACACAAAGATTAATAGAGACCTGGCTCATGAGACCCCCTCTCTAGATGGGCTTTGCCCCTGACTACAAGAGGTACGGCTTCCAGACTGGAGCAGGTGGCACTGGGGGAGGACAGTGCCTCCTGGCGGCATATTCCGTAAGAAGGTGATTGGTCAGGAGTCTAGAACTGGCAGGACTGGGGTGGGCTCTCTGGGATAATAGCCAGGGAACAGAGAGCTATGGTGCACAGGATGGGCCAGGACTCTGCAGCCTTCTGACACCGTGAAAGCTCTCACCATTTACAGTCTTCACACTGTGGTATGGTGGGGACATGGCCTCACTCATAGGGCCAGGAGCAGGTGGCTGACAGCAGGTGAGACACCTAGCCACACCTCAGCTAATTAACACCAAGGAACATATGATGAGCAGACATAGACACACACAGCAGACGGAGAACAAAGTCTGGTTCCTGAGTCCTGGCTATCAGAGGGGTATTCAGGGACTATGGGGTACTGTGTGAGGGATCAAGCAGTGGATAGTGTTTCCAGATGGGCTCGTGGTGACACTGAATCCCATGTGTGAACAGTCCACGCGGGCTGGTCAGTCACCAAGGCACAGCACTGCCACCACCCATCCTGTGGTGGTCTCACCAAGTCACCATCACAAACCTCCCCCAGGAGTGAGAAAAGCAAAGCCATGAAATCCTGGAAACCTGAGGCCAAGAGCAGAGGAGCTGGGACTGGAGAGATGACTTGGTGGTTAAGACCAGCGAACCTTGGTTAGATTTCCAGCACCCACAAAGCAGCTCACAATTGTAACTCCTTTTACAGGGGATCTGACACCTTTCTGACCTCTGTGAATACCAAACATACATGTGCATAAACACACAGACAGACAAAACATTCACACACAGAAAATAATAAATAAATCTAAATTTAAAAAAGAAAATCAGAGGAGCTGCTCCAAGTGGGAAAGCAACCTGAGGAATCCACAGAGCCTCCTCCTGTCACCCATTCCAAGGTGACAGGACTGGGGATTTCTCAGAATGAGAACACTCTGAGGTGATCCTGGTGAGGGATGAAGACAAGGTTTTGACACACAGACTTCTGGGTAAAGACCCAAATGTTCAAAAGTAGAGATGCCAGGGCCATTTGGAGGTGAGGGGGATCCAGAACAGACTGAGGAGTTCCAGTGGTTCCTGTGTCCCCACACCCAGAACCCCAACATCACTGCAGACAAGGAACAAACCCGGGACCCAGGTTACTTGCAAGGTCCCCAGGGAGGAGCAGGGTTGAAGGCAGGAGGCACACCACAATCTGACGGCTATAGCTCAGCAGACTGCAGCCAACACTGCCTGTCTTATGTCTGGGGTGTTCTCAGATGGAAGGTGACTTCTGTTACAGTGATTTCCTTCAGAAAAGCATCTCAAGGGAAGAAACATTAGGCCACAAGAGATGGCAAAGCCCCTGGTCCTCACAGCCACTGTCGGTTTCCCACTTATTAAAAGTGAACTTGAACCAAATGCTCCCAAGATGGCTGCCCTATGACATGGTAAACCTGCACCCAACAGAGAGTCGTACCCAGTGGAGAGTCACAGTGAAATCAAGCTGTCTCAGAGTCCTGCTTTTACCAGATGAGACTCCACAGACCCACGGAGTTAATTCTCTCCTTCCTAGAAGGTGAGGTGCAGAAGAAACTGTGAATAGGAAATGCATCCAGGCTCACAAACTGCTGTCAGGACCAGATGGTCACAGGGTGGAGAGTGGGTTCATGACCCATATCTCAGCAGATGAGAGGTGTGTGTTGATGTCACCATGATACCTGCCAAGTGACACTGGATCCCTCCCCTGACTGGCCCTGAGAGCTGTCAAGGTGTCACACGGGTGTGTTGACATACCTAGGAGAAGCAGCCCTTCAAAGACAAAGGGATCCTCAGATCCAGCCTATGCTGCTGTCTCACCTTCCACAGTCATAGGACAGAGTCAGGGAGGTCACCATGACAGGTGGAGGGGCAGAGGGTACAAGTGCAATTATGCCTCCAGGGTGGTGTTAACAGAAGGGCCCGTGAAGAGGGCTGCAGAGTGAGTCAGCCCAGGCCATGGGCAGCAATGATGGATGTTGGCTTCTATTCTAACAGTGAAGAATGTGAACATTCAGGGAAACTGAGTGCCATGTATACACCTTTCTGCAAAACAAAAGCATCTCTAACCTTAAACATGTACGAAAGGGCTGGGCTGCAGCTCAGCTGGTTGAGCACTTGTTTAGCATGCACAAGTCATGGCTTCCATCCTTAGTATCATTTAAACAGGGCTTGATGGCTCATGCCTGTAATCTCAGCTCTTGGAAGGTAGAGGCAGAAGCACCAGGAAAAACATTCCAGGTCATCTTCAGCTATACAGCAAGTTCAAGGCCAGCCTGGGCTAATTTGAGACCTAGTCTCAGAGGGAAAGGTGGAAAGTGGATAGAATTTGAAAAAACAAAAGTGAGTTTAGACCTTGGGGCAGACATGGCTCAAATAAAGAAGAAACAAACAGGTGGGAAGCAGCCAGCCCAGATACCTCACGTTGAACCTGTTGGCTCTGTTGCCAACGGAAAACATCAGGACTATGGGTAGAATGCCACAGCTCTGGGGAAGAAGAATTTACATGTGAATGAGTGGCAACACTAGGTAATTACAAAATAAAACTATAGCAACAGACATCAAAAGTTCAGCTGCCAAGGGTATAGCAAAATCAATATGACCTGTGGTCACTTGACAACCTAAGGTTCTATATCCTTCGATTCTACACCCTTAGTTCTTGCCATTTATGTGGCAGACACAGCTACCAACATGCACTGAAGTAGACAAGCCCAGGTCTCTACTTGGCAGCACTGCAGGGGCTCAAGATGAGAAAAAATATTTTGGGGTGGGGCCTGGCCTGTCCCTGGGTGCCACTGTGTCTGCCTCAAAGCAAGTGGTATAGGCTGAAGATACTTTTTTGTTTGTTTCTTTGTTTTTTTGTTTTTCGAGACAGGGTTTCTCTGTGGCTTTGGAGCCTGTCCTGAAACTAGCTCTTGTAGACCAGGCTGGTCTCGAACTCACAGAGATCCACCTGCCTCTGCCTCCCGAGTGCTGGGATTAAAGACGTGCACCACCACCACCCGGCTAGGCTGAAGATATTTTATCACAACTTGTGGTGCTCCCAGCATCTGCATGATGAGACCAGAACTATAGATACTACAGTACATAGCTCAGGCCCTACTCCAATCATCCTCTAGTCCAGAATGTCAACAGCACAAAACTGAGCATCCTTGTCTACCATAGACCTCATTTTCCTACATGGTATCCCCTGGGGGACAGTTTCAATGATTAGAAAGTTTCTCAACTTGAACACAAATTCTCCTGTTTAAAGCTGCTATCTCCACACTTGAACCTGTTCTCAGAGCCTTCCCAGTTCTGCAGATGAGATGGTGCTGTGTGGGAGGAACTGAAAGAAGATCCAGGAGTCCCAGCCCTGGCGACCAGGGCCCCTGGAAGAAGCTTCATTCACTCACTACCCCAGAAGATCCACAAGTTGCCAGGGATAGCCCTGCACATAAATCCCATTAGACCACTCCCAGAACTGCCTTCAGGGCCTCATTAAGCATTAGAGTTCAAGAGGTAAGAGGGGAAAGACATCAGCCAAGCTGGTTCTGTTCTCATGACACTCTGAATTATTCTCAAATTTGCCTGTGTCTTAAGTTGAGAAAGGCTGCATCTGGCCCAGGCAGTCCACATATCCTTACTTCTGTCCACCCTTCCTCCTTGCTCTTCCTTTCTTTCTAGATTTTTATTTGATTTTTTTTAAATTTAAGGGAGTTTCTTTTTTTAAATTTTTTATGATTTATTTATCTTTATTTTATGTGTATTGGTGTGAAGGTGTCAGATCCCCTGGAACTGGATTTTCAGACAAGTTGTGAGCTGCCATGTGGGTGCTGGGAATTGAACCCAGATCCTCTGGAAGAGCAGTCAGTGCTCTTAACCGCTGAGCCATTTCTCCAGCTCCTTTATTTGATTTTTTAAATTACATGTATATGTGTCTGGGTCTGTGGATGAAAATGAACATGTGATACAGATTTGCCCATGGAATCCAGGAGATGATGTTGGATTCCCTGGACTGGGGTGAATCAGCCACTTGGGTGCTGTGTAGTGATACTGGAGTCCTCTGCAAGTGTAGTCCAAGTTCTCAACCGCTGAGCAATCTCTGCAGTCTGGGGCAGTCACAGCTCCATACCAGAGCTGAGCTCTCCAAGGCTGACACCAGGCACACCCAGAGCTGTCCACTTCTAGCCTGTAGCTCTAGAGTGTTTCAATCTGCCCTGAAGCTGTGACTCTGGGACCCACCCCAGCTGTGGCTCACAAGTGGGAGAGACAAGGCTCAAATACAAGATTGCTACCCAGGCCATGAGGAGCCACCAAGGAGACTGCCCAGCAGCTGGATTACCTCCAATCCAGACAGCACAATTCCAAGGCCTGATCAAGATCCCCAGCAGGCAGGGAACAGACCAGGGAGGTCAGCAGGCATCAGTCATAGAAGAGCACTGGGAGACTAAGGGTCAGTTATACACAGACTGGGGTAAGTGGGTCACATGGTAACACTGTACAATGAGAACCTCAATGCCAAAGGCAGCTACTGTCTCCACTCTCCAAAGAACAGTAGTGGGCTCAAAGCCAGAACAGAGCCTGGCAGATCTTCCAAGGTGCAAGCAGGATGGCCAGAGGAGACACCTTCTTAGTTGATCTTTCTACAACAGAGGAGCTCAGAGTGATCTCCTCTGCCATTCATCCCAGGGCTGCCATCCTTCACCCTGGGAGTTCTTCATCTCTCACCCCAGGAAAAGCAGCTATCTAGATGGACAGACTCCAAGCATGGCCAATTCAGGATGTCTGTGCCCAGCTGAGATTCAGGGACCACCGTGCATAATGTGCAGTCACCAGGCACCAAGGGTGGCAGATGGGTCTCACAGACTGCCCTCCAGTCCTGGCTTTTGTCAGCACAAGTAGTAGGGCCATGATGCAGGGGACCTGGTTGGCTGGTTTCTTCTGAACAGCCTCATACCCAAGGCCCACTGGGAGTTGCCGCAAGATCTTGGTGGCATCAGAGGTGCCTAGAGCCATATGCAAAGCATGGGCAGGAAAGGCCGCTCCCAGGGGCAGTCCTACAGTACCTGTCACAGGCAGCTGGGCAGAGGGTGGCAGAATTCTGTCCCCTTTTAAGCAGAGACACCACAGGCACTCATGGTGACAAGCCCTCACACTTAAGGGGAAGGGTCTCGGTGGGGACCCTTGTGCTACGTGACCTGTGCATGTGAGAACACAGGGTCATCGCCACTCACCAAGCTTACCACATCCCTTCCTCAGTGTTCATCTACAAGACTGACTGGCTTAAAACACAAATTCTGGGATAGTTTCCGGATGTCAAGGGTCTCAGAGTTCTAGTTCACAGTTCTTCCCATAGAAAAATGGGGCCTAAATGGGAGAGGCGACATCCCAGAGTCACAGAGACCTTCAGCCTGAATATTTGTATGCTTCCGAGGTCACCACCACACATCTGGAGTATTGGGCCAGGGTCTCTGCTACAGCCTGGCAGCCCAGACAGGGCACATCAGTCCTCACTCAAACACTGACACCTGCCCAAATGTTGGCCTGTGCCCAGCCCAGTGTTATGTATAAGAATAAGTGGTGCACATTGAATCCCACACACTGATAGTAGGAGACTTCAACACTCCACTCTCACCACTGGACAAGTCTGTCAGACAAAAAATTAACAGAGAAATAAGGGAACTAACAGATGTTATGACTTAAATGGACTCAACAGACATCTATAGAACATTCCATCCAAACATAAAAAAATATACCTTCTTTTCAGCACCTCATGGAACTTTCTCAAAAATTGACCGCATACTAGGTAACAAAACAAACCTCAAAAGGTACAAAAAAATTAGAGTAACCCCAAGTATCTTATCGGATCACCATGGCTTAAAATTAGAATTCAACAGCAACACTAATTCCAGAAAGTCCACAAACACATGGAAATTAAACAATGCTCACCTGAAGCATCAATGGGTCTAGGAAGAAATAAATGGAGAAATTAAAGACTCAAATTTATGGGACACAATGAAGGCAGTGTTAAGAGTAAAGTTCATAGCACTAAATGCCTACATAAAGAAGCTGGAAAAATCCCACACTAGTGAATTAACAGAACATTTGAAAACTTTAGAACAAAAATAAACAAACTAGGCCAGGAGAACTAGATGGCAGGAAATAATCAAATTGAGGGCTGAAATCAACAAAACAGAAACAAGGAAAACAATACAAAAAAAATCAATGAGACAAAGAGTTGGTTCTTAAAGAAAATCAACAAAACAGACAAACCTTTATCCAAACTAACCAAAAGGCAGAGAGAGAATATCCAAATTAACAAAATAAGAAATGAAAAGGGGGACATAACAACAGACATGGAGGAAATACAGAGAATCATCAGGTCATATTTTGAAAACCTGTACTGAACAAAATTGGAAAACTTAAAGGAAATGGACAACTTTCTGGATAAATATCACTTACTAAAATTAAATCAAGACCAGATAAGCAAATTAAACAGACCTATAATTGCTAAAGAAATAGAAACAGTCATCAAAAGTCTCCCAAACAAAAAAAGCCCAGGACCAGGTGGTTTCAGCTCAGAATTCTACAAGATTTTCAAAGAAAAACTAATACCAATACTCCTCAAATTGTTCCACACAATGGAAACAGAAGGAACATTGCCAAACTCTTTTTATGAGGCTACAATTACCCTGATCCCAAACTACATATAGATGTTATTAAGAAAGAGAATTACAGACCAATCTCACTCATGAACATTGATGCAAAAACTCAATAAAATACTGGCAAATCGAATCCAAGAACACATCAGAAATATCATCCACCATCATCAAGTTGGCTTCATCCCAGAGATTCAGGGATGGTTCAACATACGAAAATCTGTCAACATAATCCACCATATAAACAAACTGAAAAATAAAAACCACATGATCATCTCATTAGATGCTGAAAAAGCTTTCAATAAAATACAACATCCCTTCATGGTAAAGGTCTTGGAGAGAGCAGGGATACAAGGAACATACCTAAACATAATAAGGGCAATGTACAGCAAGCCAACAGCCAACATCAAACTAAATAGAGAGAAACTCACAGCAATACCACTGAAATCAGAAACAAGACAAGGTTGCCCACTCTCTCCATATCTATTCAATATAGTTCTTGAGGCCCTATCTAGAGCAATAAGACAACAAAAGGAGATCAAGGGTTTACAAATCAGAAAAGAAGTCAAACTCTCACTGTTTGCTGATGATATGATAGTTTACATAAGCGACCCCAAAAATTCTACCAAGGAACTTCTACAACTCATAAACACTTTCAGTAATGTAGCAGGATACAAGATTAACTAAAAAAAAAAAAATCAGTAGCCCTCCTTTACATAGATGATAAATGGGTTGAGAAAGAAATCAGAGAAACATCATCCTTCCCAACAGCCACAAATAGCATAAAATATCTCGGAGTAACTCTAACCAAACAAGTGGAAGACTTGTATGACAAGAACTTTAAATCTTTGAAGAAAGAGATTGAAGAAGACACCAGAAAGTGGAAAGATCTCCCGTGCTCCTGGGTGGGTAGAATTAACATAGTAAAAATGGCAATCTTACCAAAATCAATCTACAGATTAAATGCAATGCCCATCAAAATCCCAGCAAAATTTTTCACAGACTTTGAAAGGATGGTACTCAACTTCATATGGAAAAGCAAAAAACTCAGGATAGCCCAAACAATCCTGTACAATAAAGGAACTTCTAGAGGCATCACAATCCCTGACTTCAAACTTTACTTCGGAGCTACAGTATTGAAAACAGCCTGGTATTGGCATAAAAAGACAGGAGGACCAATGGAGCAGAATCAAAGACCCAGATATAAATCCACACACCTACTAACACCCGATTCTTGACAAAGAAGCAAAAAATATCAAATGGAAAAAAGAAAGCATATTTAACAAATAGTGCTGGCATAACTGGATATTAACATGTAAAAGGATAAAAATAGACCCATATCTATCACCATGCACAAAACTCAAGTCCAAATGGATCAAAGACCTCAACATAGAGCCAGCCACACTGAACCTCACAGAAGAGAAAGTGGGAAGTACACTTGAATGCATTGGCACAGGAGACCACTACCTAAATACAACCCCAGTAGCACAGACACTGATAGAAACAATTAATAAATGGGACCCCCTAAAACTGAAAAGCTTCTGTAAAGCAAAGGACATGGTCAACAAGACAAAACAGCAGCCTACATAATGGGAAAAGATCTTTACCACCCCACATCAGACAGAGGTCTGATCTCCAAAATATACAAAGAACTCAAGAAATTGGTCATCAAAAGAACAAATAATCTAACAAAAAATGGAGTACAGATCTAAACAGAGAACTCTAAATAGAGGAATCTAAAATGGCTGAAAGACACTTGAGGAAATGTTCAACATTCTTAGGCATCAGAGAAATGCAAATCAAAACAACTCTGAGATTCCATCTTACACCTGTAAGAATGGCCAAGATCAAAAACACTGATGACAACTTATGCTGGAGAGGTTGTGGGGTAAAGGGAACACTCCTGCATTGCTTGTGGGAGTGCAAGCTGGTACAACCCCTTTGGATGTCAGTGTGGCGATTTCTCAGAAAATTAGAAAACAATCTTCCTCAAGACCCAGCAATACCACTTTTGGGTATATACCCAAAGGATGCTCAATCGTACCACAAAGACATGTGCTCAACTATGTTCACAGCAGTATTGTTTGTCATAGCCAGAACCTAAAAACAACCCAAATGCCCCTCGACCAAAGAATGGATAAGGAAAATGTGGTACATTTACACAATGAAGTACTACACATCAGAGAAAAATAATGACATCTTGAAATTTGCAGGCAAATGGATGGAGCTAGAAAGCATCATATTGAGTGAGGTAACCCAGACTCAGAAAGACAATTATCACATGTACTCACTCATAAGTGGTTTTTAGACATAAAGCAAAAGAAAAAAAAAGCCTACAAATCATAGTCCCAGAGAACCTAGACAACAATGAGGACCCTAAGAGAGACATACATAGATCTAATCTACATGGGAAGTAGAAAAAGACAAGCTCTCTGGAGTAAACTGGGAGAGTGGGGACCCTGGGAGAGGGTTGAAGGGAGGGGAGGGGTGAGGAAAGGAAAGAAGGGGATCAGAGAAAAATGTATAGCTCAATAAAATCAATTAAAAAAAAATAACCGGGCTGGAGCGATGGCTCAGAGGTTAAGCGCACTGACTGTTCTTCCTGAGGTCCTGAGTTCAATTCCCAGCAACCACATGGTGGCTCTCAACCATCAGTAATGAGATCTGGTGCCCTCTCTGGCATGGAAATACACAGACAGTAGGAATGCTGTATATACAATAAATAAATAATAAAAAAAAGACAGAGACCCTGTCTCAAAACAAAAGATTGCAACAACAAAAAAAGAAATATAAAAAAAAAACCAAGTGGGGGGAGGGGAGAATAAGTGGTAGTCTTATATTCTCTCTTGGGGCTACCCATCCTGCACTCCACATGGGCCACTTGTGGGACCAGTTCTGCATGCACACAGCCAGAGAACATGTCCCAGAGCTCCTGAGGACACAGCCCCACCCAGCACACAAGCCAGCCACTGTCTTCCTTCAGGCTGCTCTTGTGAGGCAGGGAGGCCTGTACCTCAGACAGACAGACAGACAGCAGTTTTTCTTTGTCCTGCCCTGGCCACCACAGTAGCACCTATACTTTGTCTCACTAGCTCTCTGTCCCCAGGCTGGGGACTTGGGCACTATGCAGCTGGTCAGGTACCTCCTGTCCTGTTCCTCGCCTGGATCGTGGAGGAACATCAGAAGAGATGAGAAAGAATAGAGATTCACTCTAGCTCAGGGCTTGAAATGGCCTCACTTTCCTAGACTTCCTGTAAGGTCTTTGGGTTCCGGAATTGCTCCCTATTTCCAAGCACCCCCAATCATGTCTAGGCCTGCCCCTGTAGAAACTCTACAGCCTATCTGGCCTATACACTCAGTGGGTCTGCCTAGTTCTGACTCCAGACATTTCTGCCTAAAACATTCCTAGTGTGCTCTTCTTTGCACTCAACCCTGGGGTTTCCTGTCACTGCAGATGGAGGGGAACTATTACAGAGACCTGGGACAGACACTCCAGCTGTATATGGTACTCTGCTGTATTGAACCGGCCAATCTTAACCCACTAAACTTTAGTTGGCTTGTCCACCTGGCAAGAGTAACCCACCAAGCTCTCAGGGCAACCTGCATACTGGTAAGGTCACACACTGCATGCATGGGGCACCTGTCACAGCTCAAAAACACCACTAGCCTAAGTCTTGGAAGTCCCCAATACGGTTTCAACCATAAAGGCAACCCCCAGGATGATGGTGTAGGGGAAGGAGAAGGAGGCTTGCACAAAAGGACCATATGCATCATACAAAAGGAGTCCCACACATACAAAAATGCCTAGACTCCACATCTGGCACAGAGGCCCAGCAAAGCTTATGGTTAAAAAGGAAGATGGTAATCCTGTTTCAAAGGTATGAAGGCATGCATTGTGCACCCAGCATCTGGGTGTGTCATGCCAGCATGGGCATAAAACTCAAAAGAGGTTGGGACACACGTGTGATTCTGAAAACCCAGTTAGATATTACAAGGGGACTATGAAAATAAGTAAAAGGGCCAGAAATGGTGCTGGGTATATCTCAGTAGTAGGGTATTTGTCTAGTGTACACAAGCCCCTAGTAGAAATGGTGCTGGGTATATCTCAGTGGTAGGGTATTTGTCTAGTGTACACAAGCCCCTAGATGCAATGCCCAACACTAAAGAAAAACAAAAACAAAAAGTCAGGCACCATCAGTGAATGATTGTGGGATATTTGTACACTATCTAAAAACATATTGCTGTGATTGGTGTAATAAAAAGCTAAATGTCCAATAGCTAGGCAGGAAGTATAGGTGGGACTTCCAGGCAGAGAAAGAGAACTCTGGAAAGAAGAAGGGAGTGGCAGAGTTGCCAGACTGGCAGGGAAGAAACAGAAGGTGCAAGATGGAAGAGAGGTAACTCCACGGTATTGAACATAGATTAATATAAATGGTTTAAGTTATAAGAGCTAGTTAGGAATAAGCCTAAGTTATAGGTCAAGTTTTCATAATTTTTTTTATTTATTTATTATGTATCCAATATTCTGTCTGCATGTATGCCTGCAGGCCAGAAGAGGGCACCAGACCTCATTACAGATGGTTGTGAGCCACCATGTGGTTGCTGGGAATTGAACTCGGGACCTTGGAAGAGCAGGAAATGCTCTTAACCGCTGAGCCATCTCTCCAGCCCAAGTTTTCATACTTGATAAGAAATCTCTGTGTCATTATTTGGGAGTGGGCTGGCAGGACAGAGAAAGACTTGTAAGACCGAATGACTTACAGAAGCACTGCTCTCAAAATATCTAGGAGGGCTGGAGAGATGGCTCAGAGGTTAAGAGCACCGGCTGCTCTTCCAGGTCCTGAGTTCAATTCCCAGCAACCACATGGTGGCTTACAACCATCTATAATAAGATCCGGTGCCTCTTCTGGTGTGTATATGTTAACAGAACATTGTATGCATAATAAATAAATAAATTTAAAAAAAAAAAATATCTAGGAACAAGCCAAGGAGGCCAGAGACTTGGATACCACAAAGCACTGGTGGAAATGGTGAAAGAAGAGAGAGAGAGAGAGAGATGCTGTGCTGGCAATCAGAAGCCTTAAGTCTGTCAAGAGAGCAATGTGCAAACCTATAAACACCGCAATCCTTGTCAAAACCCAGCTGCCTTTCTTTTCTTTATTTTTATTTCTGCAGAAATATAGCACTCAAATTTACATGAAATTGCAAGGGGCTAAATACTGGTTCCAAACAACAAAATAATTCTGTGGGTGGAGAGGAATAAAGCATAACGGCTCACACTTCTGATTTCAAAACACATTACAAATCCACAGTACTCAAAACCACGTGGCACTGGCCTAAGGATAGACATAAACAGTTAGGGGATAGAATTGAGAGATTAGAAATAAACCCCATTTATACACATGGTTTTCAACAATGGAGGACAATAGAGCAAAAGTTATTTTCAAAAAACACTATGGGAAGCTGAGTGATGATGCACACCTATAATCCCAGCACTTCGGAAGATGAGTCAGAAGGACCATGAGTTTGAGAGAGACTGGGCTACACAGCAAAACTGTCTCAAAAAAAAACAAGGCATCTGGGGCTGAGGAGATGGTGCGTTCATTAAAGTGCTTGCTACAGGGACCTAAGTTCTGATCCCCAGAGCCCATGTTAAAACAACAAACAAACAAACAGAACCCATGATGTGGTATTTCACCCTGTGCTTGGTAGGAAGGGAACGGAAGCATCCTTGGGGCTTGCTAGCCAGTCTTGCTAAATGAGGGCATTCCAGGCCATGAGAGATCCTATCTAGAAAGGAAGGAAGGGAGGAAGGAAGGGAAGGAGGGAGAGAAAGAATAATAAGGTAGAGAGTGACAGAAGTTACTCAACATTGACCTCTGACCTCCATATTCACATTTGCACACGTGTGTGCACACACATAAACATGTAGAAAGCATGAATCTTACAAGCCTAAAGCAAAGTAACTATGTCACAAAACTCAAAAACCAGGAACTAAAAACTTTTCTTCCTTTAGGCATCTACCTTAGGAACTTCACCACAGCAGTGAAGACAGCCTGTAAAAAAGGACTAACCCAAGATCCTGCTTCACACAATGGATCAAATACCTAAAGGTGCTTGCCGCCACAGTTGGTGATCTGAGTTCAGTCCCTAGGATCTATCCACATGTACTGTACTCTCACCTACACACACACACACACACACACGCTGTGGCATGTGCCCCCTGCCACAAAAATAAATAAATGAAATTTTTAAAAAAATTAGAAGCCAAGTCTGTGGTGCATGCCTTTGATTCCAGCACTCAGGAGGCAGAGACAGGTGGATCTCTGTGATTCAAAGCCAGCCTTGTCTACAGAGCAAATTCCAGGCCAGTTGGGGCCACATAGTGAGACCCTGTCTCTAAAACAAACAAAAAATAACAACAAATAAAAGATTTTTTAAAACCTAAATCTAACAGTTGAGGGCCAGGCTGCCAGGCTTGAAAACTGAGTTAGATTCCTGGGCCCCACATGATAGGAAAAACAAGTTTTCCTCTGACTTTCACATGTAGGTGATGGTGCACATGAATGCATGCACATGTGCGCACACACATGCACACACACACTGACATACATGGTGGTGTGCATGTGCTCATGTGCATATGCACACACAAAATAAGTAATTTTTTAAATAAAGAGTTGAAAGTATGAAACAAAAAAATCACTAGATTAAACCTTACAACAATTGATTTGATAGATTTTAAGACACTAAAACCATGAAGAAGAAATACAAATAAATAAGCAAGCTGGATTTCATTAAAGCTAAAAACTTTTATGAACCAATGGATGGTATCAAAAACATGAAAAGTAGCCTGGGCACTGGTGGCACATGCCCTTAATTCTAGCACTTGGGAGGCAGAAGCAGGCAGATCTCCATGTTAGTTCAAGGACAGCCAGGGCAGGGCTACTCAGAGAAACAGTGTCTCAAAAAAAAAAAAAAAAAAAAAAAAAAAAAAAAAAAAAAAAAAAAAAAAAAAAAAAAAAAAAAAAAAAAAAAAAAAAAAAAAAAAAAAAAAAAAAAAAAAAAAAAAAAAAAAAAAAACCAAAAAGAAGGAGGGAGGGAAGAACATGAAAAGTTAACTCAGGGAAATAAAAAAACAAACAAAAAGCCACTTGCAAATCATGTACCTGATAAAGGTGTAATTGCTAGAATGCTAGAATACATAAAGCAGCTCTAAAGCTCAGAAATGAAGAGAAACAATCCAATTTAAAAGAGAGAGAGAGAGAGAGAGAGAGAGAGAGAAAGAAAGAAAGAAAGAAAGAAAGAAAGAAAGAAAGAAAGAAAGAAAGAAAGAAAGAAAGAAAGAAAAGGGCAGACAAGATGGTTTGCCAGGTAAAAGTGCTTGCTGCCAAGCGGGGCGACTTCAGGCTGATGCCCGAGATCCAATCAATAGAAGGAGGAAACTAACTCCTGCAAGCTGTCCTCTGCCCACACACATGCTACCGTGGCAAACAAGCATGCACACAGAGCCCAACACACATAACAAATAATAAAACAAAAGTGTGCAATGGGGCTGGGGAGTGAGTGTGGCTCGGTGGGGGGACACTTGCCTACCAAGTGCAAAGCTCTAGATTCCATCTCCAGCACCAGGGGACAGGGGTCTTAGGTAGACGTCTCTCAAACCAAAGACCAAAACACTAGGCAGCTGAGGCAAGATGCCCAACACCATCAGTTATCAGGGACAAGTCAAAGCCACCACCAAACGCTGCTTCGCACCCACGCCCGTGAGGATGGTTAAAATACAAAGACTGGGAAACAGCAGTCGCTGGCGAGAATGGGGGCACAGGGCAGGCCCTGCAGCAAATGCCCTGCTGGTTACTCACAAAGTTAAATATAGGGCTGGGGGTGCAGTTCAGTGGTAACACATGTGGTTAGTATACCCAGAAAAACTGGAAACAGGTGTTCAACCAAACGTTGGTGCACAAATGTGCACGGCAACACTATTTACAACAGTCACGTGAGGAGATAACCCAAACTCAAGCCAAGTGACAACGGAGAGCTGTGGTCTAGACACCCAGGCAGTAGAATATTATTCAGCCATTAAGAAAGAAAGAAAGAAAGAAAGAAAGAAAGAAAGAAAGAAAGAAAGAAAGAAAGAAAGAAAGAAAGAAAGAAAGAAAGAAAGAAAGAAAAGAAAGAAAGGAAAGAAAGAAAGGAAAGAAAGAAAGAAAAACAACTCAGAGCTGAGCATAGTGGTACATGCCTTTAATCCCAGTAGTCAGGAGGCAGAGGCAGGCAGATCTCTGTGAGTTAGAGGTCAACCTGTTCTAAAAAGCTAGTTCTAGGACAACACAGAAGAACCCTGTCTCAAAAATCAGCAACGAAAAGTAATAAAATAATAACACCAACACATGAACCTCAAAAATATTAGCCTCAGAAATAGAAATAGATGTCAGATTCAAAATGTTTAATGTTTTGTGATTCTGTTTACATGAAATATTCTGAACAGGAAAATCCACAGGGCCTGAAGACGCCCAGTCGGTAGGGGATGGGGACAGAGAAAGAGGCCTGGCTGTTTGATGGCAGAGGGAGGGTCACATGGCACACATGCACTCAATGTCGCTGAGCTCTTCCTGGTGTGATGCCGAGGTAAACTGTCTACTTTAAAATGGCCAACTTCATACTATCTGTATTTCACCCCTATCTTTTCAGAAAGGCAAGAGACTGGCTGCTCCGCTTGCCAGAAAAAAGACCTCCAGCTCTCAGGGCTGGAGATGACAGCCAAGCAAGCTGGAGTTCCAGATACATTTTTCTGTTTTTTAAACTCAGGGCTTTGATATGGGCAGGGTATGACTAGAGAAGTCCAATGCCAGCAAACCACAAAACTAAGAGTAGAAGTGGCCAGAAAAATGGGAACTAAAGATGACCAGCAGGGAAGGAAGGAAACAAAGATGAGAGCCCCTGCCTGAGACGTGGGGTACACTGAGACCCAGCAGGGACAATTCAGGTAGCTGCTTGGACAGGGACCACTCCACACCCAGCACTGCCTGTGGACCAGGCTCACACCACACCATACAGCCACATCCATGAACTCACGTGGTTATCAGCACCCAGTGTCTGTTCAAACCTTGAACAAGAAAAGCACCTCCCTCCTGCCATACCATCTTAGAGGTGAACACATCTACTTGCCCTGGCTCACGGTGTAACTGTTGGGGTCAGGAAAACCATAAATGACAGAGACTTGGCTGCCTCCAGGTCAGCACTGAGAATGAAGTTGACATTGTGACCTACTAGACTAGTGGAAGACTAGACTTCCACTCACAGTTTATATGGAGACCAGATAGAACCAGGCTTGCATAGTCCCACAGGCATTCAGCATGGCCTAACTATGGTAAGCACCTGCAACCCTATTATCACCAGCATGGTCTCAGGACCTAACAGCAGACTTGTTTTACCCACAATGGAGCTTGAGAACTTGAGAAGTTGGTGGACTCTTGCAGGGCACTCCGCGCAGCATTAGATGGTGGCCCAGTTCCAACAGTAATTTCTTCGTTCTTTCTAAATAAGAGCCTGGCAAGTGTGAGGTACTATGAGGAAATGGTAGGAAAAAAGGTAGCCTAGGATAGAGGAGTTGGCACTGGACATCCCAGATCTTGGGCCATCTGTAGTTATGCCTGGTGCCCAAATGGCCCCAAACAAATATGGGCTGCAATCCTGTGCTTGTACCATGCCTGTTGCCAGCCAAAGTATTTCCAGTAGGAAAAAAAAAAAGCATACATCATGGAGATTAGGAAGAGGCTCACATCAAGCTACTTCCTTCCAGACATCTGCACCCCTCTCCGGAAACACCGTCAGGATTCCTAGTCTCCTCTGATACTGAATGGACATTCTTCCCACTTTTTCCAGAACTTTGCAAAACTCACATAGGGAGAATTCCTTCTCTTAAAATAATGGGTCAGGGGTTGGAGAGGTGGCTCAGCGGTTAAGAACACATGCTGCTCTTGCAGAGAACTAGGTTTCAAATCCCAACACCTACATGGCAGCTCATAATCACCCATACTTCCAGTGCTAGGGGATATGAGGTCCTATTCTGACCTCCATAGGTACCAGACATGTACATGGTACATATACATAATACATACATGCAAAACGTTCATACATATAAAATAAATATAGTTTATTTATTTAAAATGATGGATTGTTATTCCTAAATACATCAGTAGGCTGTCTCAATGGGGAGGGCCTCTTCCCCATATTCAGTATCAGAGTCTGTGATAGCTCAGACACCTCTTGGCCACGTCTCCTTCCTGTGAGACATGAACTCTGCTGTCCAGCAGCAGTGCTGGCATGCTAAGCACTGCCACAAGCCCCCATGGCCCCAGGTACCCCAATACGGTTCTGCTCCAAGGACCTTAAGGCTAAGTTGACACAATGAAAGCCCACACAGGTCAGTCTAAGGGAGTTGGACATAGAAATAGAACCCCAGAAGAGGGCAGGTAGAGCCCGGGGGGGGGCGTGGACAAACAGACACGATGTCCCCAGGAGCCCTACTTTTGCACTTACATAGTGGCTTCCTATCCCTGCATTTCAGCTGTCCTAAGAATAGCCACTGGGATTCTAACAAAACAGGTAGGGTGGTACAAGCCTTTTTTAACAGCAGTGCCCAGGAGATTGAGGCAGGAGGATAAAGAGGTTAATGAGACCCTGACTCAAAAAGAAAAAAAGGAGGAGGAAAGAAAGGAGGAGGGAGAGGAGAAGAGGGTAAAGAAAGAAAGACAGAAAAAAAAGACAAAAAACAAAAACAACCCTCAGAGCCTGCTCTTGCCACCACTTGGCCCAGATCCCCATCCCGTCCCACAGTGCACTTTCTGCCTATACCTCGTCCCACAGTGCACTTTCTGCCTATACCTAAGTCCCCTCTCTCTTGACCTCCTTGCCTTCCTTCCTATTTCTCTGCTTCCACAGATCTCACTTGCCACTCTGAGACAAGACACCCCATCCCCCAGAGTGAACAAGAAGTCCATACACAAGAACCCAGTAACAGACAGGCAAGAGGTCCACCTGGCCACCCACAGAGGTCTTACTGCCATCTCTGAGCCCCTCCTAGAACACAGAGCAAATATTTACTGAGAAACGAGTGAAACTTTTGTCGGTAAGTCACCTGCACATCTTTTAAGCTTTCTGAATTCGATTTTATTGGCAACACCTCCAAGGAACCTTCTGATGGAATGAGCACCCATAAGAGGGTCAGAGGGTCAGGCTTAAAGATGCTGGATGAATTAATGCAGCCATTTCTGCCTCCCAGAGGTCAAAATTCTTCCAAGTTAGTGACAAGTGAGAGGCCGGGTCTTCCAAAGCCGGAGGCAGGCAGGAGTGCTGCTCATGGGCTCTGCTCCCATCCACCCAATGGATGAAACAGGTGCAAGGAAGGACTGAGGTTTCTGACCCAAGAGATTCTGTATAAGAGTAAGATTCCAAAGAGGGCAGGTTCCCAAGGCCTCTGTAGGGCTCCAGGTCCCTACCAAGTGGACCAGATCTGACACTTTCAGGAGCAACTGGCCTCCAGCTGCTTTCTACAAAGTCCTGCCTTTGAATCATTCTCCTCTACATCTAAGTCCCAACTCCCAGGCACCACAGGGATCCCAGAAAAGCAAAGGGAGTATCGGTCAGGATTGAGTGAAGAATCTTGCAGGGGCCTAGGGAGAAGATGCCAAAAAGCCTATACATGCCATGGACTTAAAGGTGAGGCTCCTTCCCCATGCTTCCCACACCCCACCGTCCTCTCCAAGAAATACAGGATAAACAATCTTCAGTGTGCCACACACCTCATCTCATTGCACCAGGGCTGTCCCCAAAGAGATTGCCTGCCAGGTGCTGTGGAGCTCCTTGCCTCTACAGAGGCACACTCAGCATGGACTCAAGCTGGGCTTTAGAAAGTGGCCATCCCAAGCAAGTTCTAGGTCACAGAAGCAGTCAGGAACCAACACCCCATCGCTCTAAGCAAAGGTGACTTAAGAGATCCTCATTCCAATTGCCCCCAAAGCCTTGCTGGAAGTGTGTAATGTGACCCCAGGTAGGACAAACTGAGGCTTTCTGGTTACTGTGGGGTTTTTTTTTGTTTTTTTTTTTTTTTCAAGACAGAAGTTCTCTGTGTAGTCCTGGCTGTCCTGGAATTGGCTGGTAGACCAGGCTGGCCTCTAACTCAGAGATCCACCTGCCTCTGCCTCCCAAGTACTGGGATTAAAGGCATGTGAGACCATCGCCTGGCTACTGTGTTTATTTTTATGGTTACTGTGTATGTAGTTACAATAATGCTCCATTTTAGAGAATGATACAAAGTTTCCTTTTAAAAGAGACATTTGCCAGGGTAAGGAATCCAACTCTGTGTGGGATCTGGAAACAGGAAAAGTACTTCAAGGAGGGAAACCTGGCTAAAGAAGTTGGAATAAAGTGTGGCATTCAGTCCCTAGCATTGAGCCAAAGTTCTCGCCTTAATTTCAAAGCTGGCATAGTCAACTAAGTCACCTAGGAGAAGTGGATTGGAGGCTATGTGTAGCAAAATTCCTTCTGTTGTTATTGGTGTTTGGGTGTATTTGTTATTACTCTTCAAGTTTATTTTGGAGGGGAGTTCATGTCATGGGGCAAATGTGGAGATCAGAGGACAGCCTGCATCTCCCGTGTGGGTCCTGGGACTAGAACTGGGGTCAATAGCCTTGTCAGCAAGAGCTTTTCTCTGCTGAGCCACCTCACCAGCCCTTGCTGCTACTTTCCAGACAGGGTCTCACACACCTGAGGCTGGCCTCAAACAGGATATATAACACCAAGGACAGCCTTGAACTCTTGATGTTCCTGCCTCCTCCACCTCGTGGGTGCTGGGATTATAAGTATGCTCTACCATTCCTGGGGATACCATGTTAACAATTTCTTCAGTAAGTCTTGTTTCCTCAAGATGAAAAGTGTAAAGGCATACACGCTGTTCAAAAGGGAGGTAAAATGTAAACTGAGGGAATTAACAACCCAGGTGCGGCTACCCAGGTCTGAAGAGAGCCATCAGGGGTCTTCCAAAACTCTCTGGAGGGAGAGACAACACATGAAGCTGAGCACATGCCTTTCACTCCCACTCTTGAAAAAGAGAGACTTGAGAGGGGCTCAGGGATCTGTCCCAGGCTACCAGAGCAGGAAGAGGCTCAGGCCTTTCCCACCCTGCCTCACTTAGGCCCCAACCCTTGACCCTGCGCAGAGCTAGTCAGAGGTCTAAACCCACAAACCGGCACCACTCAGGGTGCACTTGAGCATAAGAAAACACCTGCCATGAATGAGCCCCATTACAACCCAGAGCCCCAAAACAGGTGCAAATGCATCTGAGCTAATCAACTGCCTGTCTCAGATCAAACTGAAATCCTCGGATAAGTAGTAAGGTGTCTAGGCCTCCAGAAACAAAACAAAAACAGATAACAAACCTCGTCTAGTATCAAGACTGCCCACTGATCTCACCTCCCCTTTCTCTGCCTGGGCAAAAGCCCAGCTGACAGGTACCCAGAGGTGCTGCAGGCCCTGGATTAAGACAGGAAGAGGGGGTTCCACCACTTTTAGGGCTACTCAGGACCAGATTTCCAGCGTTTCTGGATTGGGGGAGGCCCCCAGGCTGTTACCCACCGTGATCTGGCCACAAACCCCTTGGAGATGGATACCAGTTAATTACTGTAAAGAGTGGCCCTGTTTGGAGCAGAGTCCAGGGGTCACACAGCTCTGAGAGCTCTCCATAGCCTTAGATATTTGGGGGAGGCAGCACAGGATACTCCAGAGTTTTTAGAGAGCCATAAAAGACCACCCTTCCTAAGGCTAGTCAGGTTACCCCACAAGGGTGGGATAAGCCTCTGTCCTAGGGCCTACAGATGTGAGCCAGCCCTTCACATCCCTGCTACTTAGTCCCTAGATCTCTAAGATTCCTAAACATTCTGGATGTGAGCAAACAAGAGGGTCTTCTCTCTGGAAGGAAGGTCAGGGACCATCCAGAACTACACACCCTGCTACTACCTACTAAAAACTCACACCCAGGGGACAGACAGACCTGTCCAGCTTCGGGTCAGCCCTCTTGAGGCCCAAGCACATCCCACAGGCAAAGTCAGACACAAGAGAACCTGTTGGAGCAGTTTAAGCAGGATGATCACCTCTTTCTCCTCCTCTTACTTATGAGTAGGAAGGGACTTAGGCTCTCGAAAAGTAGGCACAAGGCCAGGTCATGGCCACCGTCAAGGGCCAAGAGGGCGGGTTTAGGATCTCCGGGCTTACCTCCTTCCGACCTCCCCATCTTCCTTAAAGAGCATAAGGTCATGTCAAAACTGGGGTGTCCCTGCCTGGAGCAGGGAAGAGGGAAATGGGGAACCGAACAGGCCAGGAGGGAGGTGGCCAAGCCACAACACCCCCACCCCAACACACAGACAGACACTCATATCGGTCTGTCACTGCACTCCCGCCTAGGCCCGCAGGCCGGCCCGGGCCGTAGGCGCGCAGGGTCCCCAGAGGGTTCCTACCCGCCAGGACAAGGTCCTGGGGAGGTTTCCCGGTTCCGGCAGGGGCTGGGGGCACCGGCCACCACCTCGCTACCGTCCCCGGGTCTGCCCTAGCCCTGCCAGGTCCGGAGCCCGCCAGTCGCGCCTCTCGGGGGACCCGCGCCGGGCCGCGCGCCCGCCTCTCCCGGCCCGGCCGCCCCGAGCCCGCGCGGGGAAAGTTCCTGCAACTTCGCAGGGGGCTGGCGGCGGGGGCCCCAGGCCTGGGCCTCGTACGGCTCCGGGCCTCCGCGGCCACTGCGGCCCCGCTGTCAGACGGCCGGGTCCCAGCCCCATAGCGGCCGGAGCCCCAACTTCCCCGCGCCCCTCGCCCGCTCCGGCCGCGGGCCTCGCTTTGTGCGCCGCGGCCGTACGCCCCCGCCCTGGGCACAAAAGGGCGCGCGGCCCGGCGGCCGAACACGGCTGCGGTGCCCGGCGGGGCCCCGGGTGCGCGGCCCGGGCGCGGGGCTCGGTGGGCCGGGCGGGCCGCGGCGCGCTCACCTGCCGTGGAACCAGTCCTTGCAGGCGTCGCACTCGATCATGAAGCGGGTAACGTCGTAGGGCAGCCGGCAGACGCAGTACACGGGCACCGTCGCCATGTTGCCGCGCCGCCGCTCGCCCCGCCGCTGCGCTGCCCGGGTCGGGCCGGGCCGGGCCGGGGGCCGCGCGGCGAGGGCGGCGGGGGCGGCGGGCGCGGGCGCCGCGGCCGGAGCGGACGGGGCCGGGGGCGCTCGGCAGGGCCCGCGCGCGTGCTCGCGGCCGGGCGCGTCCACACAATGCCGGCGCGGGCTGCTGGGGCCGCGCCGGGAGCCGCCCGCCGGGCCGTGGGGCGCAAGGCTGAGTGCGCGGGGGGCCCGGCCGCGCGCGGGACACAAAGCGAATGGACGCGCGGGGGCGGCGGGCGGGGAGCCGCGGCCCCACCGAAGGGACCCCCGGCCGCCGAGCGGCCGCTACGTCAGCGCCCCGGGTGGCGCCGCCTCCGCCCGCCGGCCTGGGCCCCGCTCCCGCCGCCGGGAAGGCGGGCCGCGGTAGAAGGTGGGCCGCGGGCCCGGGGGAGCCAGCAGCCAGTCCGGGAGGACCCGGCGAGGAGAGGGTGGCCCCGGGACGACAGGGGAGGCGAGCCGCGGAGCCCCTTGTCTCTGACTGCGTGAGCACAGTCCGCACAGCCCTGCCTCAGCCAGAAACAACTCCTTGGCCTTAACTTTCTTCTGACCCCGAAGTGGGATGGACAGGGGGATTTTCCTCTTCCTGGGCCCGGCAGCTTCCCTCCCATCCCGAACTGCGTATGAGTTTACTGGGTCTTGAACAACCTCCCCTTCCCCTTCTTCCTAACTGGGGACTGCCTGGCTCCTTCGCGCGATCCGGTGAACTTTCCTGATGCTCCGGCCCCCAGAGGTGGAGGACAAAAGTCAGGGGACCCGAGAGCGAGCTACTATGAAACACAGCTTACCTGGCAGTGGTGCCGCCCAGGAGCCCGCATTACAACCCCTAGACCCCCAGACCTTAGGGCGGAGAACAGTCCAGTGACTCGCATCTGAGCCACAGGATTGGGAAGAAGAAAAGGGGTTGTGTTCTCGCTCTCGCCCCTGCAGCCTTGCCCTGAACTGGCTCCCTAGTCTCACCTGTCCTGCTTAGAACTTGTTTGTTCATTTGCTGGTGGGATACGAGTGAGGGGTCCTCTATCCCCTACCCAGGTCGCCTCTGCGGAGCAGGGACACATACCCAGTAAGAAACCTGTCTGCTAGATTTGCCTCCTCTCTGCTTGTCCCCACATAACACGTGGAGATGCTAGTCTCGGCAGGTGAGCTCCAGTCTCAGGCCTCCTCTTACCTTGTGAAGGCAGAGTCCTCAACATCCCTGCCCAGACTGCAGCTGCCAATTTTGCTCCATTGCAGGCGACTCAAGGAGATCCTCTCATTGAGCCAGAATCTACCCTCAGCCACCCCCAAATTTGTGAACCCAGGATCACAACATAGGATCTAGCCCAGGGCAAACAGTGCTTTAGCTAAGAGCACACATGTGGAAGGGGAGGTAGGAAAAATAATGTGGGAAATTGGGAGCAGGTAAAGTACCCCTCCAAACTGTACAGAATGAGCTCAGTTCAAGTCACCTGCCTGAATTCCGGCTGTCACCTTTGGTCTGCTTTGTCCTGGTGGTTCTTCTCATGAGAAGACAACGAATAACTGTTAAGCCACTGTCCCTAGATAGCATTAGCACCAGGTGTGAACTCCTGCAACTAAAGGGTGGAGTCTATAGGAGACCCAGAGTAAGTCCTGAAGGGGCAAACTCTATCTCCATTACCTAAAGGACCCTCCATTTCCCCAAGAGGTGGTGCTGATGCCATTTAGCAGAAGTGAAAACTGAAGCTCAGAGCAGTTAAATGCAGAAGAGGAGTGGCCTGCCAAGGGTTGGGTCAGAGGGAGCAAAGGAAGAGCACCCCCCTACACACATAAGTCCTGAACCTGTGCCTCTCACCTCACCCTTCTCCCAGAAAGCCTGTCCTCCTTCTGGTGGGGTACTGACCACTGGGTGCCTCCATCTACTCTCTCTACCTTCTGATGTTCTTCTCTGGCAAGCGGCTGTGCCCACTACAAGCTGTCCCTGTGCGTGGGGACCAGATACTTTCCTGATTCTCAGAGCTCTCCTGGGGTTGCTGCACTGTGCAGCAGCAATCAGACTCTATCCCAGGCCCCTGGCTCTAACTTCTGTTCTTTTCCCCACCTCCTATCTTTAAGTGTTTATTGAGCACCTACTGTATGCTGACAGCTGTACACCATAGCTCAGAAGAGTCTCAGCTTTCCTATCCACCCTGAAGTAGAGAGAGCCAGGGATGGACTTAGATTTGAACAGATGGCGGAGGGACGCATGGGAAGGCTGAACAGGTGTGCCATCCTCTGAGAATGTGACCCAGGAGAGGGGACAAGGAGGTGATAGTGAGATGTTCCTGCTGGCCATAAGAGGTGCTCCAGAGCAGGGCAGTGTGGTCTAGTGGCCCCCTCTACTGGCGCTTCTGCCCCCTCCGCTGTTTAGGGCTCAGCTTCAGTTCTGCACACCACCACTCATCCCTACTGGCCTGTCCTGTGGCCCTCTAAAGGGAACTGGCTCACAGCTATGTGATCTCCACACCAGCCTTATCCCTGGGCACTCCAGTGACACCATAACCTTGGTACTGCACTGCAGCCCAACTTCTAGGCATTAACAAGGCTCCCTACACTGTGGTACACTGAGCAACTCTATTGTTTTACTTGTAAATACCAGGGGTTTCCCAGAACCATTCCTGAAGAAATGGACCTTTCCTCCTGGAAAGGTGCTGGCCTCCTTGTCAAGGTTTTCCCCCAACCCCATTTATTTATTTAGTGTATGTGTGTGACCATGCATATGCCACAGTGCGTGTGTGGAGGCCAAAGAACAACTAACTATGCAGTAGTCAGTTCTCTCTACCGTGTGGATCCCAGGGACTAAACTCAAGCTGTCAGTCTTAGTGGCAAGCACCTTTCTGGCTGAGCCATCTTACTGGCCCCTCCCTTACTGTGAATTCTGACATCGGTGGGTTGTTTCTGGACTATTTGTTGTATCCAAATTGTCAATGTATCTTTTTATGCTGAGGTTACACAGTCTTGATTACTCTACTTTGTAGTAAGCTTTGTCATCAGGAAGTGTGAGTCTTCTAATTCTTTTTTGTAAGACTTCTAAGGCTATTTGGGCAGTGGTGGTGAACACCTTTAATCCCAGCATTCGGGAGATAGATGCAGGTGGAGTTCTGTGAATTCAAGGCCAGCCTGGTCTACAGAGCTAGTTCCAGGACAGCCAGAGCTACACAGAAAAACCCAGTCTCAAAATTCAAACAAAATGAATTTCAGCATTTTTTTTTCTTCTTAAATTTTTCTTGGGGCCAGGTAGAGGTATTTGTCATGCAAACCTGGCAACCTGAGTTTGATAGGTTCTCCAGAACCTGCATTAAAGTCGATGAGAAAACTAACCCCACAAAATTATCTTCTGACACCGCATGGGTGCCATGCCATGTACACACATACACACACACTCAAGATTTGTAAAGATTTATTTTTGAAAAAAAAATGAGATTTTGCTATAGATTGTAGGGAAATCTATGTTTTAATTTTTTATTACTATTTATTTATTTATTTATTTATTTATTTATTTTGGAGAGGACCAAACTCAGGTTGTCAGGCTTAGCAGCAAGTGCCTTTACCTGCTGAGGTATCTCGACAGCCCTATACAGTGCTTTTAAGTGGTTATGTATGAAGTTTTCTAATCTGTGAACACAGTCTGTCTTTCCATTTAATTACTCTGAGCAAAATCTGGTCATTTGCCTTGCTTCCTTGGTTTATTGTTCCTTGTTTCTTGTTGTTTGTTTTTGTTTTTTTGTTTTTTGTTTTGTTTTGTTTTGTTTTGTTTTTGAGACAGGGTTTTTCTGTAGCTTTGGAGCCTGTCCTGGAACTAGCTCTTGTAGACCAGGCTGGCCTCGAGCTCACAGAGATCTGCTGGGATTAAGGGCATGTGCTACCTACCACTGCCCGCTTATTTATTCTTGAATAGTTTTTTTTTTTGTTAACTATTTCTTTATTTCTTTTTTTAATTTATTTATTTATTATGTATACAGTGCTCTGCCTGCATGTATCCCTGCAGGCCATAAGAGGGCACCAAATCTCATTGCAGATGGTTGTGAGCCACCATGTGGTTGCTGGGAATTGAACTTCAGGACCTTTGGAAGAGCAGGCAGAGCTCTTAACCACTGAGCCATCTCTCCAGCCCCCTATTTCTTTATTTCTAACATTTATGTAATGTGTGTTTGTAAATATCTGTATGTGTATATGGGGTACAGAGGACAACTTGGAGGAGTTTTCTCATCTACTATGTGGATCCTAGTGTTCAATCAAGCTTCAGAGGCAGGCACCTTTATCTACTGAGTCATTACACTGGTTCATTGACTATAATATATAACAGTCCTCTTTATTCTATTTTTTTTTTTACTTTTTATTCTATGTGTATGGGTGTTTTGCCTACATGTATGTCTGTCTGTATATCAGCTGTGTGCCTGGTGCCCATGGAGGCCAGAAGAGGGTATCAGATCTCATTAGACTGGAGTTACAGGCTATTGTTATCTGCCAAGTGGATGCCGGGACCTCTGGAAGAGTAGCCAATGCTTTTAACCACTGAACCATCTCGTCGGCAACCCACCCCTTTAAATACAGTCTCTTGTGATGTAGGCTGACCTCCAGCTTAGGTAGTGGAGCATGACCTTGAACCCTGTATCCTCCCATCTCTATCTCTTCAGTGTATAGCTTATAGTCATGTACCACCATACCTGGCTTTCGGGGTGCTGGGACTGAAATCCAGAACTTCATGCAGCTAGGAAACACTTCACCAACTGAACTACATCTTTAGCATTAGAATTCTCATGTATTTGTTTATTTTAGGCTATTCATTGTTAGTGTTTGGAAACAAAACTGACTTTCCATGTTGACCTTGTATATTGCTCTTTACTGAAGCCATGTATTTTAACAAAAGGTGTTGTGTGAGGGTGCTCACACATGCATGTATACTTTTTAGAGCTATCCTGGAAGCATGTGCCCTGCCTAAATCCTACCTGTCCTCCAAATCATCCCCTAGTTTGGCTTCCCTGGTACCTGGGAAGTTTTCACTCACTCTGCTGTTTTTCCTGGAACCTTCTGCCCCTTCTAGCTCATGTATATTCATGGATTCCTTTTAACTTGTGTCTGTGTAACTGTGCTCCTATTTTCCCCACTCAGGTGATGTCTCACAGCCCCAGGGAACTGGACCTTCTGCAGCAGGCTCAGTGCCAGTCCCTGTAACTCTCCCGGAGTGATCAGACAGGGCATCAAAGACTGGATGGGCCTCCCTCTACCCAGGGAAAATCAGGATTTTTGATCCAGATGCATGGTTTTTGGGGTGCTTTGTGCAAGACTCACTGTGGTACTTGGTTCAGACCTTCAGTATGAAATCCCATCTCCAAAAGCATGACCCACTGTAGTTCTGGCTCCTTAGGTATATCCGTTGTCCATGGAACCACAACTATTCACATTCTACCCTGGGCCATTTCCAATTCCAGAAGCCAGGGGCAGGGGAGTAAGTTTAGGCCCTGGATGAGTAGAAGTGACTCTGCTATGGGCTAATCCCAGACCAGAGACTGGGTGCCCTGGAGAACAGGCATTTACCATCTCTGGTTCTGGAACCCAAAGGTCCCCAATCAAGGGTCTGCAGTCCTTTAGAGGTACCAGAGAAGGATCTATGTCTGGCCTCTGTCCACCTTCTCATAGTTTCCTGGCCTAGGACACTGTCATTCCTGTCTTCCCATGGCCTTGGCCCTGTGTTTCTGTGTCCAAGTTCCCTTTTCATAAGAACACCAGTCATACTGGATAAGGGCCCATCCTACTCCAACATGACCTTGTCCCAACTCCCCAGCTAACTGCATCTGCAGAGGCCTTATTTCCAAATAAGGCCACATTCTGAGATCCTAGGAGTCATGTCTTTGTCCAGTTGGGAGAGGAGAGCATGGTTCAGACCCTAATATAGGGTGCTACATCTTTATAAAAAGCTTCCTGAGGGCCTCCAGGTCACCTCCGTCTCAGCCATATCCATAACTTCCTGGAAGAGCTCATAAGGTGATGACAAGGGCCTGAGCACCTAATGTGGTTTGGGAGATGGCAGAGCAGTACCCACACTCAGGGAGCCATGTGTGGAAGATACAGGCAGGGTTGGCAGACTCACTAGGGACAGGCGCATGACAAAAAGACCTCTTCCCTTTCCACTCCACCACATGAAGGGCTAAATAGCAGAAAACATGTTTCTAAGATATCATGGGGAAAGGTAGGCAGAGAGGGGAACAATACCACATTCTCAGAGACGGCCACTAGTGCTAGGACAGCTGCAATAGTCAGGCTTTGTTTTCTGGTGTTTTGGTTTGGTTTTTAAAATTTGTTTCTTTTTCTTTTCTGAAACAGGGTTTTCTGTGTAGCCCTGGCTGTCCTGGAACTTGCTCTGTAGACCAGGCTGGCCTTGAACTGAGTGATCCAGGGACAGGCTGACTTTTGTCCATCTAAGTGATGTGTGGCTGAAGGTATAGACAGGAATTACCCAACATTCTCTGTCACAAGAATGAGGCTACATTAACCATAACCATCCACATGTTTACCCTCCTGAGGATCAAGGTCATATAAATGAAGGCCGATTTTTGCCTGTCAAAATTGGCAAGTCACCATCAGACTGGCATTGCCAGACAGCCTGTTCATACAAACAGCTTTACCAGGAGTAAGAAGCAACGAGGACTCAGAGTGGCATATCCACCCCTCACTCCTTCTCCTGTCCTCATAGTTTGCTTATTAAATGTGAACACTTGTGTTGCTCCCCCACTTTAATGGAAATGCTTCAAGGTGCAGGCCTTGTGCCTTGTCCCTTGTAGGGGAGAGCAAGGCCTGGTAAAGGTGCTACACAAGAACCTTAAACTCATAAGCAGAATGTCCCCTCTGTGCTGAGGAGAAATAAAGAAAATACATATAACAACAAAAAAGAAGACCCAGTGTTCACAATAGTTGTTTCAAGATGGCAGAGTTACAGCAAAAATCATAAAAGTTTCTTTCTAAAAGATGAAAAATCCAAACACCTACCAAGAGCATCAGACCAACCACAATCTGCCATCTGACCAGGAGCAACACCAGACTGAGTTCATCTTTGGTGTGTACAAAGCCTCAGATTTGTTCCTGAGTTCTGGCCAGTGACACATATGAACAAAGTCCCCTGAAATTCCGGTGTGTGAAGAACAGTGAGTATGTCTCCAGCAAAGTGAGGGTCCAGTTCCATATCCAGAACATTCTCCCTCATGCTCAAGCCTAAACTTCCAGTTGTTAAGGTGGAAGCCAACCCTGGAGCCTAGAATGGTATCTTAGGCTCTAAACACATGCAATCCAAGTAATATGAAAGCAGGGGAAAGGATGCCACAGAGGGGAAATCCCTGAGATCCTGTCGTTGGGACTTTATGGTGCACAAAACTATCCACTCCTCAGTTTAAGCCAGAAGGCCATTCTGGTCAGTTAGCTGTCCCCAGGCCAGGAGGATCCAGAATAAGTGAGGTTTGTGACTGAGACCCTGCGAAGGTGCATATTCAGAGTTAAGTCTTCCCCTACGTGTGCTGCTGGGCTGTTCTATTGGAATCCAGAGTGGACTAGACTTGCTTCCCACTGGCCACCAGGTCCTTGGCTTTTGTATAGGCCCGGCTACCAAACACAGCCAGAGGGTCTGGATCCCTGATATGGGCAACAGGTACCGAGGTTCACTGTCCCTGACACCCTGGAGACCAAATTAATAGAATCAGACAGGAGGTATTCTCCCCCGTGATTTGGAGGCCACGGCATAGTAGGAAGACGCCGACTGGTCGGGACCCCCGTGGCTGGGTATCGGGTTCTTCCTGAGGCCTACGGACGCCGCGAGTAGCGGAACCCAGCGGGTGTAAGGGCGCAGACGCAGCTCTTTAAGTAGTGGGGCCTGACCAACCGAGCAGGCGCAGTCTCAGGCCTCGTCACGTGGTTCCGCCCTGGCGCGGCAGCGTGAAGGGCCAGGGCCTTGGGCTCGGCCCCGCCCCTAGATGCGCGCGCATCTGCCGCGCAAGCTCCGCCCCACCCGCCGAGCCAGGGGCTGGGCTGGGAGCACGCGCTGCAGGCACTTCCTGGCCACTAAGCCAGGCACACCTAAACCAGGCTGAGGGAGATTGTGGTAAAAAGACGCACAAAATGCAGCCACACTTGTAACTCCAACTTTAAGATTTAGTCCAGATCAATTTTACTCTCTTAGGCCTTTATAAAACTCACTTTTGACTTAGCCTGATTGGTCGGAGAATGTCTTTAATGGAACTCAAAACATTGTGCTCAGAATAATCTTCGTATTAATCCCTTCTTATGTCCCTCTAGAATTACTGACAGGGCACAGTATTTCTGAACTTTTTGTTATCTGACAGAGCTCTTCATGAGCTAACGCAATCTGAATTAAACCTCTTAAATTTATGATTTCATCAGTGAATTTAAAAGCCACACCATACTTTATACTAAAAGAATAAAGATTTTTATTAAGCATTGTAAGTTGCATTCAATAGCCTCCGGATACACCACACCACAATCCATCAACAGTCAATCAGACCCAACAGCAGTTCATTCTTCACAATCCATGAGTTAGGGCGGAACTCCCTTCAACTTACAGTAAGATCCTACTTAGCTCTTGCGGGCAGGGGCTGGGGAGTTACACCTCATTTCTGATCACTAATGTGATGAAGAGCATCGGAAGTATAGGAAACGTAAGAAGTGATTCTGATTCAAAGTACATTGTTTGGAAACAGTAACAAAACATCAAAATGATAGAAGTATACCTGCTTCTACTAAATTCCTGATGGGAAACTTTTCAAGAACAAGCAATCTGTTTCCTGCTACAGAAGGGGAAGGGTGTTTTGTTTTTTAAGATCAAAGGGGGTTTTTCTTCACAGAATTTCATATTTTGCTAATATGAAGGCATAAAACAGCAACAAAGAACAGTAATGCACACAGCAGTGAGTACGCCAGGGTAATGTCGATATTCCAAACGGCTAGATAATTTTGGGGGTTTAGAATAAATGCAACAGAGGTCAATAATCACAAAATTTTAAGGTTAGAGCAAGATCAGTCAATGACTAAACAGAGTTAACATCTTTTATAGGACTATTACTGATTATTAGCGTTTTTTGTTTTGCAAATGGGCACATACTGGTAAGAATGGAAGAAAGGACAATAACATGCATAATATTAACTACACACTTTAAAAATTATGGACCATGCAGAAGTTTAGCTCAAGTAGTAGCACTAATGGTCTACATCCGATCAAAACCACATAGCTCATTGATCACAGATGCATGGTGTATTAGTCACGAAGTTTCAGAACACATTGTGTTGATTTTGAAAGGTCATTTGCATCTTCTATGATTTCAACTTTATCTCCATTGAACTTGCTTGTAAAGTATGTATGATGTACTGTGTATTCAAAATCAGCACAACAGCAGTTTACTCTATAATTTTTTTAGTTTTGATAGTTGCACTTTTTTTAAACACAAAAGAACCACATCAACAGTGATGAAATTTAAGTAATAAAGAAAAACTGTGGTTGTGCCTTATTTCTTTCATAATCATAAAAATCAAAGCCTTAAAACAAAGCTTCATTGTGAAACAGTAATGCAAAAATCAAATATAATGGCATACATATGGTGCCAAATGCTAAAAATTATATTTTAAGCTATATATACTTAAAGACTGCCAAAATTTGTTTTCTTTATAGTTCAAGAAACACAACTCTAGGCTTTTGTCATAACCAGTTAAAACTTTGTGTACTTCATTTTAAGTGCGGGAGTCAAATGCTCTTCATTTTCTTTCTCTCTTTTTTGTTTTATTGTAGCATTTTGACTACAACTGGTTAAAACTAAAAAAATGTGTTGTTTTAAATCTCTGATATCAAAGAGGGATCTGAATTTCCAAAGTCCTCATTTTTCTCTTACGGAAAGGACAAAATGTACATAACTGCAGGCTCTCTTTCTCTCCAGATATTCCTAAATCCTTACCCTTCCAGCATCCTTCACCCTCTATAAAAAATAAGTTTACTCTTCTTTATTTAAGACAGCTGCCTCCAGAGCAGCCTCCCTGCGGCAGGCGCTGTCTGTACTTAGTGCATTTAAGTGAGGATTTGTATTGCACGTTTTAGAGTCATTGTTCAAGGCACTTTCAGAGTGGCTGGGGGCCCTGGTGTCGCCTGTGCTCCCATTAAGTTGGGGCACTGGCTTCTCCTCGGCCATCACTCCGTTTTCAGCCAGGGACCCTTCTGAGGACACAGCAGAGGACTTGGATTCCCCAGATTTCGACTTCAGTTCTTTGGCCACTTCTTCTGCTGAAGCAGCATAAGGAGGCCGGCCCTGTTGAGAAGGAGAGGTGATAAGAGCTTTAGGTATGGAAGAGGCAGGGCTAGACTGGGGAGAACATGGACGAACAGGGACATGGCTTGGCCATAATGCCTCAGCCAGAGAATTCAAAAGGAAAATGTGAAAGGCTAGGCCCTCTGCCTCTGTTCTGCTCGGCCTTCAACCGTCTTGGCTAATTCCTTCTGTAGCCCCTTGCCTCAACATCTCTGCTGGTAATGTTTGTTTTGAAATGATAAAGTCCCACTTGGAGTGCTCTATCTAACCATTTTACATAGTACCTAATTATTTAAAGTTATAAGCACCCTTTAGTGAGTCTCCTTTGAAATGGAGGCTGTCCTCATACTTTCTAAAATGCATAGGTCTCAGAATGCACATGCCCCATCTTTACAGAGTAAACAAAAACACTGCCAGGCACCCTCAACACGAAGCAAGGCTGTATGAATAACAGCACAAGGGTTGGGAATGACCTCTTCTGGAGTGTGCCTCCTCCTTTAAGCAAGTTGACAAATAATTCCCTTGAAAACAATAGACTTTGAGTCTGACACATTTCCCAACATAAGGCTCTCTGAGATGGTGATGCCTTCACCCTGATATGTGACAGAGACTGTGGCTTGGCAGTTTTCTGCTGTGAGCCTTCTTTCTCCCCAACTTTCTAAGTCAACAAGTTATGACAATCCAGGATCATAAACATCTCTTAACACAAATGAGACTGAATGAAGGATCACAGGGTGGGGAGTGATGTCAATACAGTTCTTTGGGAGCAAGAAGGATGGTGGGACTGAGTGCTCATGTTGTCTAAAAGAAACAAAAAACAAAAACAAAAAAACAAAAAAACCCAAACCACCCATACACAAATAAACCCAAGTAACTAGGGCTCTGACATTGATTTCAATCCTAGGAATGCACAAAGATAAAATTAAAAAAAAAAAACAAACTAATGCCACAAAGTTGAGCTTTTAGTGCCACGTGGCCATTGTGATTCATGAATGCATAACATATACATTATACACACACAATAATAAATGAATGAATGCATAAGGTGTGGCATAGTGCTCCATATGGCACAGTGATCCATAACTTTAATCCTAGTACCCAGGAGACAGAGGGAAATCTCTGAATTTGAGATCAACCCGGCCTACATAGCAAGTTCCAGGTCATCCAGGGCTATGTAGCGAGAGTGTCTCAGAAGAGTAACAACAACCAAACAAGGAAAAAGAAGGAAAACAAAATAAAAATCATAAAGGTAAATTGTAGCCTGAGTTAAAAACTAAAAAAGAAGAGAGGAGACAAGCAGTGAAGAGCCTGTCAAAAATCAAAGGTAGGCATAGAAGAGCCAGCAAGAGGGCCGCTGGGACACTGAAGATGAAAACAGCAAAGAGAGGCTGGAGAGATGGCTCAGAGGTTATGAGCATTGGCTGCTCTTCCAGAGGACCTGAGTTCCAATTCCCAGCAACCACATGGTAGCTCACAACCATCTGTAATGAGACTGATGTCCTCTTCTGCCCTATAGGCAAACACACAGACAGAACACTGTGTACATAATAAATAAATAAATCTTTTAAAAAAGAAAGAAAACAGCAAAGAAAAGGAACTGAGCCAGAGCCAAGCAGCACTGCCAGCCCACTAGAGACAAGCTCCTGAAGAGCAAGGTCTAAGCTCACTATTCTGAGTGTGTGGTCGGAACAGCAGTGCCAGGGGCTTTAGGAAAGGCAGCAAGGCTTCATGGGAAACCAAAACCAATAGGGGCACGTAGGTCTAGCACACGGGTAAGTTCAATGTGAATGACATTAGGTAAGCTGAAGAAAATGAAGGAATCAAGAAAACACTGGAAAGTCTGCAAGCCAGTGTCCTGATCAGGAAAACACTTTCACATGGAATAGTTTCCTTCAGCCCTTCCTGGAGGGGCAGTTCTTCAAGAGCCCACTGAGGAAAGGGCTTCAGAGACCAGAACCGATGCCTGGAGCCTAAAGGGGACAGGGGACAACAAGGTATTTATAGAACCAAGACAAATGAGGCAAAATCATGGCTCCCCGCCCGGAAAACAGATGAGAATAGCACAGCTAGTCTTCAGAAGAGGGTGGGGGAAGAGTGCAGCGGGCACACACAAACATGCCCTCCACCTCCAGCTCTTCTCAGTCCAGGAGGCTGGCCACGGCACTGTCAAGAGGTACTAATCCTGTGTGTGCAATGTGTGACAAAGCACTGACTAATTTGGGATGAGTTAATTTAATCACCTCCTCCTGAAGCAAGATTCTCCAAGACGGATGAGAGTACACTTAGATACTAGAAAGAGAGTATTAGTAAATACTTGACGTTTGAACTCAATAAGTATTTTAATGGAACAGGGAGTGACAGCACACTGTCTCTACATGGCATGCACAAGGTACAGGTATCCATAAAAAGGCTACAGGAAACCCTGTCTCGAGAAAAAAAAAAAGGCTACAGGAAGTTCAATCAGGGAAAAGGACATGTGAGACAGAGATCAAAGAAAAGCATAGCTACAACAGGTATACATGAGGATCTTATCTTAGAAATTTAAAAAAAAAAAAGTGGGACAGGAGGTTAAAAGCACTGGTCACTCTTTAAGAGGACCTGGGCTGGATTCCCAGCACCTGCATGGAATTTCTCTAACTCTAATCCCAGGGACTCCAACATCTTATTCTGATCTCCAAGGCTCATGGTGCCCAGACATACATGAAGGCAAAACATCCACATACATAAAATAAAAATAAGCAAGTCTTTTTTTGTTTTGAGACAAGGTTCTAGAACTTGTTTTGTGGACCAAGCTAGCCTCATACTTGAGATCCGTTTGTATCTGTGCTGGGATTAAAGACATGCACCATCACTGCCCCACTGAAAAATAAGCAAGTCTTAATACACACACATAAACCATCATCCCATATCATATGTACATGTTTAACCTGTAGACTGAATAACTTGGTACCAGGCCTATAGTCTCAAAATCTCATTTCAATTGGATGGTGGTGCATGCCTTTAATTGCAGCAACACTCAGAAGACAGAGGCAGGTGGACCTCTGTGAGTTTGAGGCCAGCCTGGTCTACACAACAAGTTCCAGGTTAGCCAGAGTTACACAGTGAGACCCTGACTTTAAAAAAAAAAAATCCATTTTCCATTTAAGAAGTTGCAAACTAAGAAGACAGCCAGGGGAGCCTGAGTCCTCATTTGGTCCAAACAAGAGGTCCAACACCACAGGTATTACACAGATGAAGTTCCTGAATGAAAGGAAATGACTTGGGCTCACAGGAAGTTTTACGTAAACATGGAAAGCACCTATGGGTCAGGTATCAAGTCAGAGGACTGAAAACTGCCAAATTCACTGCCCTACAGTCACAACACAGCAGGGGAAACTCAGCCCAGGGGAGACATGGGCAGGAGTGACAGGAATCCTGTGCTGAATTACCTGAATTGCTCCCTGGCTTTTGTAGCCTCTGCCATAGTACCTTCCACCTCTTCCAAATGTTCTAATCACTGGAGTGGAAATAACTCCCCTTGGACGCCTGTGTCAATATAAAAAGACAAGACCAAACAGACTTAAATCTATCAAAGATTATGCTGAAAATACTCTCAAATAGATCTTACACTGTGTGAGACAGCAAGTATTGAGTATTAAGTATGGTCACATCAAACTCAAGGAATCATTTTTCTGGTTCACATTCAAGACATCTGACTTCAAAACTAAAACTTAAAATACTTTTTAAAAGACAGTTCATAAATTGAATAATGCATGGTTAATTATTTAATAATAGTCAATTAAACAATTATAGAATGTTATATAACAGGATTCCATGTAACACTAAGACCTTTGCTAGGTGGTGGTGGCACACACCTTTGATCCCAGAACTTGGGAGGCAGAGGTCAGCCTGGTCTACAGAGTGAGTTCCAAGACAACCAAGTCTACCCAGAGAAACTCTGTCTTAAAAAAAAAAAAAAAAAAAAAAAGCCGGGGTGTGGGTGGGAAATGTGGGGGGTGGAGTGAGGTGGAACAACTCCTGCTCAGGAGGAGCCAGTCAAAGACTGTTTTCACCATCCAGGTCCAGAGCTTACCCTCTTGTTGGTCCTCCTACAGACACCACCTGCAGAGGGAAGGGCCCTCGGCCCCCACGACCCCGCCTGCTTCCAGCCCAGTGGCCAACCACGGTGCCAGCTATTTCTAGCTTCCCTCCCTGAGAAGGAATAGGTTGAACTCCTGCACAAAAATAAATACACAAGAAGACAAGATCTTTACAACCGCATTATTAGGACCAACAAAGAGAAAGCAAGCAAAGCAACTCTTGGTTGTTTCCAATTTAGTAAGAAGCTATTTACCTTGCTGTGTGAAGATTATATTACAGAAGACCCTCTGTACACACCATGCAATTTCCTTTTTTTAATTATTATTGTTATTATTATTTTGTCTCTCTATGTAGCACTGTCTGTCTTGGAACTCTCCAGACTGGAACCCAGCCTGGCATCAAACTCACAGATATCCACCTGCCTCTGCCTCCCGAGTGCTGAGATTATAGACATACCCGGCCCTACACCATGTGATTTCAAGCAATAGTTAAGAACCCATAACAGAGCTAGGTATGGTAGTAAACATTTGTGATTAAAACACTTGAGAAACTGAGGTGGGAGGATTGTGGATTTGAGGCCCAACTGGAGTACAGAGGGAGACCCTGTATAAATTTAAGAGGGGGGTGGTGGTGGTGTGGTAGTTCATCTACCCAATAATGGTGCTTGCCACCAAGTCTGATAGGTGATCTATGTTCTACCATTGAGATCCATGTGTAAAAGAGAGAACCAACTCCTGCAAGCTGCCCTCTGACCTCCATAAGTACCCTGTAGCATGTTCATACACACAATAAATAGATGTTTAAAATATAAAACAAACAATGGATTTGCAACTGAGCTGGATTCCAACTGCCAATGTGAAACCCCTATTTAGGGAAATCACAGTGAAATGTAGCTGCATGCAGCTGGCCTGCCTTCTCCACCACCAGATGGGCTTGTGCAGCCTCAGCACGCTTTCCTCTAGGTAAACACTCCCATATTTACAGCATTACCTAAACATTAGAGAAATTAATAAGTCTAGAAACAGCCCTTCCTCTCTCACTCTCAGAGTCCAAGGAAGTGAACCCAGGGCCGTGCACAGCCTAGGCAAGCATGCTACATCTGGACTATGTAAGTTCCCATGAAACAGGGTCTCGTTGTGCAATCCAGGCCTGCCCATGACCTCTTGACCCTCTAGCTCTGTATGTCGGGTGGAATTACAGGTGGACTACACGCATTTCATATTACTGATAATGTGAATATTCTAGCTTTCTAACCTAAGACATTTCTTAAACTATTAAGTACAGGAAAACTGTTCAAACAAGTGAGTGTGAACACCTTACTTCTAAGCATATGCTCCCTGCCATTCTGGTGTCAAAACACGTGCCTATGACTGACCTACACAGTTGAAGAAGTACTGGAAACAAGTCTGCCTACCAAGTTACCACCCTCTTAGGAGAGGCCTCTGTTTCCTGTAGCCACATGAGAAAAGTATAAAGAAACAGACAAGACAGTTCTTGTTTTCTTGACATAGGGTCTTAGCTGGCGTGGAGCTTGCTATGTAGACCAAGCTGGGTTCGAATCTGCCTCTGTCTCCAGATTGCTAAGATTAAAGGAGTATGCCACCACACCCAGCCAGACAATATGTTTTAATAATAGCTTATTTTACGCTAAAAACATTATTTTACCAGGTAATAAGATAAATACGTTTTTTAAGACACAATCTTACCATATAGTATTAGCTGACCCAAGACTTTCCATGTACACCAGCCTAGCATTGAACTTGTGGAAATTTTCCTGCCCCATCTTCTTTTTATTTTACTTTATTTCCCTTTTATTAAAAATAGATTTTTTTTCTCACATAATATATCCTGACTAATTTCTCCTCCTTTTACTCCTCCCAGTTCTTCTCCACCTCTCCTTCCATCTGGATCTATTCCTTTTCTGTCTCTTAGAAAACAACAGGCTTCTAAGAGATAATAAAAAAATACAATAAAATAAAACAAAAACTGACACATTGGAATTAAGCAAAACAAACACAAGGAAAAGAGCCAAAGAGAGACACAAGAAACAGAGATCCACTTATTCACACATTCAGGAATCCGATAAAAACAATAAAACAGAAGCCATAATATATACTCAAAGGACCTGGTGCAGACCTGTACAGACCCTGTGCTTGCTGCCTCAGTCTCTGAGTTCTTATGAGCTTTGATCATGCTGATTTAGAGGGCCTTGTGTTCTTGGTGTTCTCCATCCCCTCTGGATCTTACGCTCTTTCTGCCTCCTTTTCTTCAGGGTTCCCTGAGCCCTGAGGGGAGGGATTTGATGGAGACATCCCACTTAGGGACTGCCCCTGTCTTCTAAGGGCTGGGATCACCACCACCCTACTAAGATTGAGAATCTACTTTCTGTCTTGAACACCCTGCATGTACTTGTACTCCAGGTCCATAGCTGATATGCTTCAGGCATGCACAAGTGAGAACAGGGCAGCTAAGAGGCCAGGTAAGCTTCTTGTACTTTCTCTTCCCCACACTGTCCCAGACAGCACTCTCTCCCCTCATTGTCCCCAGCCACAGGACAGACAGCATCAGAGTCCAGCTCCAGAGGGAACACATCAGGGTCAAGAATTACAGGAGCAGCCACAAGGCACAGAAGTCCTTGAGAGGCTGAGGAACAAGAGTGTCAGGGCCCAATGGGGCTGCAGACAACCAATCCTTAGCCACATCTTCATATACCATGCCTCTTGCTGGCCACTCTAAGTGCCCAGGTAACTGTGTTGGCAAACACTACCATCCCAAAAGGAATGCCTATCCTCAAAGTAATTAGGAATGTTATCAGACTGATCCTGCAACATGATGACTTCAATTACAATAAACTATTTCCAAAACTCTTTCCTTTTATAATACAAACACAAATGAAGAGAGATGTAAGCAAAATTTACAATAAATAACTTTATATTAAAATTTTCTTTAAAAACATTTCTATAAAACAAACTATCAGAAGCTTTTGTGTACTAGTAATTCTGAACCTGCTGGCATCTTCTACACAAGTACAAGCACCTTTACCAAAGAATGGCTACATGAGATATACACACTCATGGGCAGCCTAGTCCATGAGCACAAGGTGTTGGCCAGGTCATACTGGTACACAGACAAGTTCTCTTCTAGGTAGACACTTAGTGGCCTACCATGGAAGGAGAGAAAGGGCCACTGCACAGATGAATGGGCAGAGGGTCAGTCAGGGACCCAGGAGAAAAGGCACTACATTAGAGATGGCTTCCAAGGACAGCCAAGGAAGAAAGGTACCAAATGCTGGAGCAGAAGAAATGCTGGCAGGTAGAAGTCTGGGAGGGGTGTGGGTAATAATTACCGCCCTGGGACTTGCTAGTCCTGCTGCTGTCATTGCCTGAGAAGGCTCCACAGTGTCCCGATGCTCCTGCCACCCGGAAGGCACGGTAAGGGCCTGTTGCTACTGTTTCCCCATAGTGGCCTCCAAAGCCACAGACTCCTGTGGGACCCAGAGTAGAGAGAAACAGGAAAAGCATGAGAGAAGGGATTCAGAAGGACCTCCCATTCATAAAAATAGACAGGAGAGTCCATGTCTCTTTCCACTTCTGGGAAGGGGTCTCTCAGGCCCTCTTGCTATTTCAGTATTCCACTCTATCACAGCCAGAGGCCAGCACTACAGGCCAGCCTCCCTCAGTAGTCATTCAATAGGGTACTGGCTGTGGGCTCCTAAAGACACTGGAGGTGTGATTCCAGAAGAGAGTACCCTCTGACCCAGAGGGATGTACCTTCCCTGTACATATGAAAGATAACTAAAATCAAATTGACTCCCTTTTTCTTTCTCCCCATCTCTTTCAGGATCTTACTCTCTCATTTATACTCGGAAGAATTACTGCCATAATGTGACTCCTTAAAACCTATTATTACAGGGTCTCCATACGGCAAGCTACAGTGCCATTAGAAGGACCACACTCTGCCCCTACCTAACAGATTTCCAAAATATGACTCACCTGCAAAGCCCCTGCCCCTGCCCTGTGAGGGTGGGACTGGCCCAAAGTGCCGAGGGTACACAGATGCTGGATAGAAGGGCAGAGCAGGAGGTGGTGGGAAGGGAAGTGGGTGGTTCTGCCGGGAGAAGCTGAGCCCCTCTAGAATGCTCTGGCGCATCTTTTCCACCTTGGCGGCCTGCTCAGTCTGGAAGCCAAGGGATAGGCAGGTAAAAACAACATCCTCATTTTAATACATCTAAGCAGTCACTAACAAAACAGATCTACTATGGTACAAAGTCCATATCTGTGCAGTCTCCTAATTATTTTTTATTTCTAATATTTATTTAATTATCTGTCCATGTGGGCACATGCTTATGTGTGAAGTGCCTGTGGAGTGTGGTGAGAGCCTCCCTCCCTGGTGCTAGTGGTTGTGAGTTGCCTTATGAGGGTGCTGAAAGCTGAACTTGGGTCTTCTGCAAGAACAATACATGCTCTTAACTGCTGAACCATTTCTCCAGCCCCTCACCTACTCCTGATACTTATTCTTAACACCTAAATCAACAGTCAGGTGCTTCTCTGGTCACTCTAAGACCTAGAGATACAGGATGTAGGACACAACAAACTGATCCCAACTGAGCTCCAATGGGACGACACTGCTACTTAATGCAGTTCATGCTGAAAATGGGGCTTCCTGATGGCTTAGTGTTGCATTTTTGCCCCTTTTGATGATTGCACTGGTTGAGATAGTCCCACAGTGCTGAAGCGTTCTGTAGGGCTTGAAAAAGCATACCAGGCTGTGATGTCCCACAAGCATGTCCCATTGGCCATAGGCTCAATAATCACAATGAAAAAATATATATTAAGTGAAATACCTATGAAGAGAAGCCACACAGTACAGGCTACAGCAGTTCACACCTGCTGACTCAGTGTGCAAGGAGCTTTCTAGGACCTAACTCTCTTAGGCAATGAGAATCAAAGATCTATTGAGGACACTCAGTCAAGAAGATGGCAAGTGTGCTGGATAGTTCTATGTCAACATGACACAGGCTAAAGCTATCTGAGAGGAGGAAGCCTCAAGTAAGAAAACGCCTCCATGAGATCAGGTTGCAGGTAAGCCTATAAGGCATTTTCTTAATTAGCAACTGATGGGGGAGAGGGCCCAGTCTATTGTGGGTGGGGCCATCCCTGGGCTGGTGGTTCTGGGTTTTATAAGAAAGTAGACTAAGCAAGCCAGCAGGAGGAAGCCAGTAAACAGCACTCCTCTCCATGGCCTCTGCATCAGCTCCTGCCTCCAGGTTCCTACCCTGTTTGAGTTCCTATCCTAACTTCCTTCAATAACAAATGGTAACATAAAAGTGGAAGTCTAAAAAACCCTTTCACCCCAAGTTGCTTTGGTCATGGTGTTTCATTACAGCAATAGTAACCCTGTCTAAGATAGTAGATTTAGCTTATACACTGCATTCCACTATAGTCCAAGATGGCCACCCTGTCCCCAACATACCTGACCATCACAGAGGTCGATGAGTGGGGTCTTTTCCCGGCTGGCTTTGAGAAGTTTGGACTGGAAGAGCTTCCCATCAAAATACATCCAAGGACAACAGTGTTCCCAGGGGATGGGCTGCCCACACGCGTCATTGGCAAATAGTGCCATGTCTACTCCGCTCATGAAGAGAGCTGACAGCTGAATTCCTCGGGGGTCTAGGTTTTCAATCTTTAAATTGAAAGAGTAATTTTTATGGAGTAGGAGTAGTACAGTATCACTCTTGCACTAAAACTCCCCAAAGTTAACAGAGCACAATCCTCACAAGAGTACCAGCAGACCCAGTCTTACTCAAAGAAAACATTCTTTGTTACTAGAATAGTAGGGAGCATGTTTTTATGAATACACTGAGTTTGCGTCTGTAGATTAATCACACAGTGCGGATAAAATGGTGCTAAGAGTCGACATGATAAAGGGACTGATGAGGTTCAGTCTCCTTCATGGCTCAGAGCCTACATCTGAACACCCGCCATGGTCTAACAGAAGGATGTCCAAAAGAAACATTTTAAGATCCTGCATTTTTTAAGAACCTGTATTAAGAAATTACTTGGCATAATTTCATTTTTTAAGTAAACTTGCACTATATATTTGTTGCTTTATATGTTGTTTCAAAGAAGCTTAATTGAACTGTCAGCACGTTTTAGTCCATAAACAAAAGAATGCAAAAAGAGAAACACTGCATTTGAACTGTGCTTTACTGGTATTCCCAAAAGTTGTGTCTTCCTAGGCTGAGCACTGGCACCTGCCTGGCCAGAACTGTCCTCTCATAGACAACAGGCAGGGTAAGACACCTGACAGTCCAATTGACTCTTGATCATCTGTGTGCAAAGGGCCTAGTTTGTGGATTATCTAGGACACAGGTTTAATTCTGCTCTGGTTTCTTTCTTCTCACCTCAATGGTTTTTCAAGAATGAAGTCTTTAGGGAGTATGAGTCCAGGTAAGGCTGCACTGTGGCAGGGAAAATGACTTTTGGAAAATGGCATTGTATGAAACATAAAAAAAAGAACATTTCAGTGCCAAATGCTGAAATGAATTTAGGATTATGTTATTTATTTCCCACTGTAACAATATTTCACATCATCAACTAACATTCTTGCCTATCTTTTCTAAAATTTCTAAATCTATGCAATTAAATTTGCAAGGCCTAGAGGAGTCAGGTCATAAATTTACAAATACTGTTTCTACAGCTCTGGATCCTAGTGTGCATCACTAGTCATATACTTGTGAGAAGCATGAGGGACTGGGGTGATGGAATTAGATGCATTTTCATATTTATGTGCAATAAAGACAAAGAGGGTCAGTCTGAAACAAATGAATGCATATGTTTTATTGAGATCCCATCTGTGAGCTTCAGAAAGAAGAAGAATCCTCACCATAGAGTGAGCTGGCCTGCTGGAGAGCAGCCAAGCAAAAGTGGTGGGCTGTAAATAGGCAGAGCCAGCCCTGCACATAGGTCAATCCCCCTCCCCCTGCCCCCAAATTGGGATAGTGGCTATGAATCCCTCATCAGGATCTGGACCACTGCTTCCAGCTCATGTCCTCTGTGCCCTGTATCAGAGAATGGAAAATCAGGATCACAGCTTAGGGAGGGATATAGTGGCACTTTAAAGGTTTCTACCAATATGAAAATATATTTCTGAAATACCATACCACCTGTCTGTGGACACAACTGTGGCAACTCTTGAGGTTATGGGTTACTACTTGTCATGCCCAGATACAAAGTCCCACTGATTAAAATCCTGGCCATATCACAATAAGTGAAGTTTAACAGAGTACAACAGAGATATACAAGACAGAATCAACCTTGTTAGAATTAATTATTTCTGAGTCTGTTGGGAGGAATGGAGCAAGACCCTGTGTGCATTCATTCACATATGAGTTTCACTGGCCACTGAGGGACTGTAGCTGTGGATTTCAAATATGATGTTAGGTCTGAGGGTATAGATCAGTGGTATAGAACTTGCTTAGTTTAGCATGCATGAAGTCCTGAGTTCAATCCTTAGCAATGAAAATAAAAAGTATAATTTCAAGATAATTATCAATTTTAGTAATGGCACTACTGTTAATTTAAAAGGCAAAATTTCTTGAAATAAAGCTATATAAGTATGTGAATAAGATTTCTATTACTGTGTATACTTGACTTCCTTCAAAATGTTTTTTATTGTTTTAGAGATAACACCTTAGTATATACCCCAGGATGGCTTTAAACTCTTGCTTCTCCTGTCTCTGGCTCCTAAGCATGTACCAAAATGCCTGCCCAAAAGCTCCCTAAAATTCACACTGCAGTGTTTTTATATCCTTAAATGTTAATTTTTAAAAATAGTTATTTATGTGTATTACACTACATAAATGCCCAGTGTCCACAGAGGCCAGAAGAGGGTGTTGGATTCCCAGAAACAGGAGTTACAGTTGTAAGCTGTCATGTGGGTATTAGTAATTAAATCCATGTCCTCTGGAAGAGCAGCAAGTGCTCTTGACTGCTAAGCCATCTCTCCAGTCTCTTTAAATGCTAATTAGAACCCTGAACTGTACAGATATCTGTACTGACTGTCTTATGCCAATGGAGATAAAATATTCAACATTATCCAAAGTTCCTCAAGTAGAGAAACAGACAGAAAAATTCTGGCTTCAAAAGAAATACAGCTGCAGAATTTATTCTCTGCCCAATTAGTTCAAGAACCAATTCTAGTGAGGTGACTTTGATTCTACTTATGGGGCTACAGACTCTTATTTTATGTCATATTTACCTATATGCAAAACAATTCTTACAGGTATCACAGACATGTTGCACGCCCCTAATACTGTCTTTAAAGCTCTTCATTTTCCATCTTTTACATTCTGCACTTGGCATGTGAAACTGTTAAAAGAATTATAGGGATGTCAAGAACAAGGGAGAAGAAACTAGACAAATATCACAATGGTAAAAGTTCCTTCTCCTCGTCCTTCACCCACCCACTTTGAATCCCAGGCTCAGTGCTAATTTTACCTTAACAATTACACTCATGCTCAAAACCTAGAAGAATGGCTCAGAAAATATAACAGGGAAGAAAATGAGGGTCATCAGTCACTGTCACAGGTACTCAGGGAACCACACAGAACATGCTCAATTATTCATGGACATGGTGGACAGAGAAAGCATGGATGAGATGAATTCTTAAAAACTCATTTTAGTTCATGGTGCAGTGTCTTTTCCCACTAACCCTCCCTTCAGAAAAGCTAGTAGCAAGAGTCCAAACTGGCAGAAATAGGACCTGCCTTTCTATTTTCCTCCTCTGGCGGCAAAGCATGTGTTAGACACTGACAGGGAGAAGAGTGACAGGTCTAGGCAATCCACAAACGGGGGACAGCCCCGGCACAGCAATAGTGACAGTCAAGAGGCATCTTTCAGAAAAGCACCGTCGTTCCTTTTGACATGTCAAAAACCTTAATGATTAAATGAAAAAGCAATTTTAAAAATTCTCTACCACTGAATTTTGGAACCCTAAACTCTACATGGGAATTGTGGGTAGCCTGAAATAAGAATATTTCTATTAATTCTCAATTCAATAGCTGAGACGATGCTTAATCTTGAAAAAAAAATCAAAAAAAATAAAACAAAACAAAAAACAAGCTGCCTTCCCCTCGATCACATGTTATTTTTTCCTCACAGCTCTTTTGAAATGTGCACTAATCTGGACAATGAATAGTGTGGACTGTGCTCATGGAACAGGACCACCAACTTCAACACAAGAAGACCCGGGCTGCGACGAGTCAGACAGAAGGCTCCTGTTCGTGGAATGTATCTCACTGATACATCTTTAGAAATGTCTCGCCTTAGATGAAGAACCAGGAGAAAACCATGAAAGCACTAAGGCCTCAAAAGAACCAAAATGAAAGTATTCAAAAGGTACATCCTGCATGTGGATCCGAAAATGAAAAGGATATGGGAGAGAAGATGGACTTTGGTTAAAGTAACTTGATGGTGAATAAGGCTTGGTGGGCATACCTGGTCCCTGGCGGTCTGATTTTCAGAACTGGGATGTCAATACTGAAGGAATAATCTACACAAGAGAAACAGGAGGAGAGGTAGAGGGTGGCACCACACTCTAGGGCAGTGATTCCACCCCCTGAAGCACAGCCTGCGGCGAGGACGGTGGTGACGGGGCACCCAGGGAACACGCGGGAGGACCTGACTGGGTCCGCCACACTGCCTGACACCGAAAACAAAAGTGTTAAAGACAGTAACAATTTCTGCCTAGCAAACAGAAAAGCTTGATCCACAAAGTAAAGAATACAGTTTGAGGGGGATTCTGCTGAGCTTTGGTTTTATATTCAGCTTGCTTCAAAGTCATCAGAAGCCTCAAGGGAGTTCTAGTTAGCACCAAAATATGCAATTTAACACCATAATTTAGGGAAAACCCAGAAATTTATTGAGAACCACCTGTCAAATATGTAAAAAAATATTTAAAAACAAATACAGAGCTAGTCTAAACTGTTTGCCATAAGATGCGTTCATAAAGAACAGCAAAAAGATCTAAAAGCGAAGGCAATTTTATCAAAAGAGATTAGCTGATTTTAAATCAAACTTGGTAAAAAATTAAATAACTGATGGCAAAGAAAAACAAAACCCTAACCTTAAAAAGAAAAGGCAGAGCTGTGAGTTTAGCTAAACTTGAGGTCTTGAACTTTCTAACATTTAATACAGAAATCAGAAAGCAATTATAAACATGAACATAGCAACTAATGAGTGCAGTGAAAAGGAGGTCGCTACAAACCAGGGCCAACTTAGGAGAAATAAACACTGCCAACACAAAGAACAAAGGAATGCTAGAAGGCAAAATCAAAAGGAACACGAAAAGGGGTATTGGAATGATGTCTAACACCGTTCTTCAAGTGGTTCTTTTAAAAGGGACTGTGCAACACTAGAAGGGCAAAGATTATGCTTTAGAGAAAACTAAAGTTGCAGCTAGGAACAATGGAATGAAATAAGAAAAAGAATCCTGGCTAGATGTTAGAAAATTCCTAAGATTGAGCTCTCCCAGGGCTTGGAATCCCCTGGTAAAATAAAAAAGAGAAGTTTATTTCTTGATGTGAAAACAAGACTAAACATCCATTGATAAACAGGTAAAATCTGATAAATATGGAATCGATTGTTTTCTTGCTTACAAACCCTGATGGCACAGCCATACCTAGACAGGATATCCCCTCTGCCTTGAAGGCTTTGACACATATGACATTAGTATCATTAGTTTGGTGCCCAAACCACTGTCTGGCGAGGGTTAGCAAAGTTACACCAAAATCCAAAGCAAGATTTCCCAGGACAGGGAAACAAGGCTAATTGGTACCTTGAGTTCCTGCAGCTGGTCCGGCTCATAGAGTTTGGGGGACAATGCCTGAGCCAGGAAGGCATCCAGCTCCTGACGCCGCAGAATGCGAGCTCCGGGCCACTGCACCATATACCTGGTGAGGAATAAAATGAGAGTGGAATGACTGAAGATGTCAGGCAGTGCTTGGAAAAACTGAATTCTCAGTAAATCTGAAATGGTGCAATCAGGAAGCTGCCTTTGTACTCTCTTTCAGCCACTGTGTTTCCACAAGAGAACGTCAGTTGAAAAGTGCACCTGATCAACATTCAGCATGCTAGAATGCTGTATTGTATATAGCCACTAAAAATAAGGTGTTTTGCCAGACCTGCCTCGTGGCAAATGTTTTATTCTCACTATTTAGGAGGCAGAGGCAGGTGGTTCTCCGTGAGCTCAAGACCAGCCTTGTTTGCACAGAGTTCCAGGCCACCCAGGGCCAGAGTGAGGTCTCATTTGACTGAGGTCTCCTCAGCAGCAAATGAACGTGGGAATGGTGCAAGAAGTGTCCACGAGGAGGAGGTTACTCAATGCACTGAGGGCACCTTCACACTTGGAACATCCTGGTGTGGATGGTTGAAGAGAATCAAATTCCACTAGGATAGATCTGACAAGCAATCAACAGCTTGCATCACTACACAGAGTACAACCCTGAGTAGCTTACATGTGTGGGAATGGGAATGGCTAACTGCAATAGCCATAAATCCTCAAGTCCACTAGTACTGATTTTTTGTACCCAACATAACTTACAGAGGACTAGATCAGGTTGCTAGCTACCATTTAAAAAACAAAACAAAAACCTCCTGAAGACAGACTGCTTTGTCAGAACTAGAGAATAACTCAAATGAGTACAGAGAGTCATGACATGCAAAACAATACTCATTCCACTTTTGCCTGCTGAATAGGCTTTCCCAGGCTTAAAACCAGGACCAGAGCTAGCATTCACCCATGGGGATGTACAATAAGAGAAAGCACAGGTGGATCCTAAGGAGATCAATAAGCAAAGTGGAATTTCATATGCTCACTAAGAAGCAGACAGTGGTCTACATATTTTATAGACAGGACCTTATCTATTGTCCTAGCAATTCTGAAGCAGGAGTATCCTATATCAAAGATGAGGAAACCAAGAAAGAGACATATACTTTACAGTACAATTATGTAGCATAAGTAGATGGGCAATCAAATATCCTTGGGAATGAATATGAAATATTTCTACTGCACTTAAATAAATGTAAATTAAACTATCAATATTTGCACTGACAAAAATTATATACTTTGGCTGGGAATGGTGGTGCATGCCTTTAATCCCAACACTGAGGCAGAGGCAGGTGGATCTCTGTGAGTTGAGGCTAGCCTGGTCTACATGAGGAGTTCCAGGTCAGTCAAGGCTACATAGTAAGATTCTGTCTCAAATAAATAAGCAGGAAAGTGCATATTTTGCAACTAAGTGCCTGAAGTCATACACAGTGGTCCCACTGAGGTTCAATCAGCTTGGTAGAAAAAACAAGTGACAGCAGCCCTAAATATTGACTGAAAAATTATCATTGTGGAGATTATGATCAATATACAATGTTCTTTTCCTTAAGTAAGCATGGTTTACATTCCTCCTTTTATTCATAAGTTATTATTTATATATACTTATGTTCTTTTATTAGTAACTATATATTTATTTGTAGCATACATATACATACAGCAGAGACTTCCCTATACTAAGTGACCCATTTGGGAAGCTGCTAGCTCCAGTGGCACTGATCCATTCCCACTGTCCACAGCCTAACTCCCCTACTGGACTCCTTTCATCTCTTAGATGGAAACTATGACCCATGAGCACTAACTTTTCAGGTTCTACCCTGTCTGTCTCTAGGTTCCCTTTAATTGTGGATCAGAAAAAGATCATAGCCATAGTTCTAAATTGTTTCTGTTTTTCTGGAAGGAGACTCAGAACTCACTACAGCTGCAGGAACTCATATCCCTGCTGGTCAAAATGTGCATTTCCTGCCCTTGCCCTTCTATTTAGTTACCTATAGCTCTTCTCAGATAGAGACAGATGAAGAAAACATGTTCATGAAGACAAGGATCAGAGCCCACAGATAACGGAAACAGCAACTCACTGCACCATCTCATTTATTCAGTGAGTCTTATCTTCACATTTAGAATGTTTTCAGATACTATTTGCATTACCAATTCACTTAAGAAATTTTTTGAAGATTTTTTTTTCTGGTTAAGTGTTCTTTTCCATGCAATTAACTGAGCAGAGAATGAAAGTAATACTTGAGTCAGGCAGTAGTGATGCAGAGCTTTAATCCCGGGACTTGGGAGGCAGAGGTGGGCAAATCTTTGCGAGTTTGAGGCCAGCCTGGTCTACAGAGTGAGTTCCAGAACAGCCAAGGCTACACAGACAAACCCTATCTCAAATAACAAAAACAAACAAAAAGCACTACTCTAAAGCTGGACATGGAAGCCTATGCTTTTATTCCCAGCACTCAAAAGGTAGAGGCACGAAGATCTCTGTCCATGAGTTCCAGGACTACATAGCAAGTTACAGGCCAGACAGAGTTATATACTGAGACCCTGTCTCAAAAAAACAAATAACGAAACAAAATATACTTGGTGCGTTTGCAGCAACAGACTTAGAAGAGCTGTTTACATCCCCTCTGTTCTACCACAGAGGCTAAGAGGCAGCCTAAACTGTTCTAGCGCCCTCGGAGGCTTGTCTGCCCTTTACTAACATGGAAACTGGGGGAAAGGTGGTTTTGACACCATCCTGAGAACATTCCTGGCACAGCCCAAAGTATCTCTAAACACAGACAGCTGGATCCTTGCGATAGGAAAAATATTCATGTATATGTGCTTGATTGTTTGGTTTTTCAAATAAGATCTTACTTTATATACCACCTTGGTCTTGAACTGTTCACCCTCCTCCTCTAGGCTCTCCTAATGCTGGGATTAGAGGTGGGCACCAACCCATGCAGCCTCTTTCTTGATATTTCATACAGACTTCAGAACTTTTTTTTAATATTTATTTATTTATTATGTATACAATAGTCTGTCTGTGTGTATGCCTGTAGGCCAGAAGAGGGCACCAGACCCCATTAAAGATGGTTGTGAGCCACCATGTGGTTGTTAGGAATTGAACTCAGGACCTTCGGAAGAGCAGGCAATGCTCTTAACCTCTGAGCCATCCCTCCAGCCCCCAGACTTCAGAACTTTTAACTTAAGCCCAAGTCCTATTCATTTGCTTGAGGTCTTGTCTCTTCACTTTCAAAGAAGAGTATCTTTAATTTAGTCTGTGTGACATGACAACAAACCTTCTAGTCTTCTCCTCACACCTCAGAACATCAAATTCTGCTCACACTCCTCATCTCTGTTGCCCTGGATTCTAAAGACTGGACCAACAATGCTCCCTATTCATTCTACCTACCTGTCATCTTATGACATTCATAACATGGCAACGCTCAATGTGACCTTCCCCAAAGATGGAGACTGAAAACACTGGCAAAAGCTGTCTCTGGAAAACGGGAGAATGCCACACCCTCTGTGGTTCTCTGCCTAAGTACATGAAGGTGTCAGGGATAAATGATGATCTACACAGAGAGGCAGAGGCCAGAGAGATACTTGTGTTCCTCCACCTCACCATGTCCTAGGTATTGGCAAAGAATGAGTCTCTCATTCTTCTTTGAGGGGCCAAGAGAATAAACAGTCAAGACATAAGACTATCATCAGTCCAGAAAGCATGAAGTTGTCCGTAAGGCAGACAAAAATGTGAATGTCACCTCTCATCCATAACCAATAAATGTGCCTGTGTGCTGCCCAGAAGCGACCACAAATTATATATCATATGTGGTCCAGTGTGCCACCTAATACAAGTGTTGACAGTGGACAAGTCAAGTGTTACACATCATTTCACACTTGAAACAAAGACTATACACTGACTGTACTTGACACAAACTTAGATATACCTGGGAGAGAGAATCTCAACTGAGGAACAGTACCCATCAGACTGGCCTGTGAGGATGTGTGTGTGTGTGTGTTGGGGCGTGGGGGGTTTTGACTGTTAATTAATGTAAGTCCTAGGACACTGTGGGTTGTAACATTTCTGAAGAAGTGAGCATAGGCTGTTTAAGAAATGTAGCTGAGCCCCTCCAATAATCACTGCTTTAGTTCCTGCTGTAGTTGCCCTTGATGGACTATAACCCACAAACCAGAAAACCTTCCTACCCCAAGTTGCTGCTCTAAGTATTGGTGTTTATCATAGCAACAAAGAAATGATCAAAAAAAAAAAACCAAATTCACTTTTGCTCATGATCACCAAGTGCACAGATTTTACTTCCTGTGTGTATGTGTGTGCAATGTAGAGGTTGTGTATGCCACACACACACATTCACACAATATTTACAAGCTATGTGGTTTTTTCAAATATACCTATTCTATTAGATGCACTCTGTAGTATAATTAGTTGTTGCATTTATGTGACCTACATCCCTATATTATACATACACAGGTCTAAGACAAATCTCAACAGAAAGCACAATTCCTATACAGTAAGCTTGTCATTTTCCTAGAAGACTTTGACTGTGCCCTGCCCTGTATCACTCCTAATTCCATGAGTGATCACGCACCGTAAGACGCAGCAGAGCACCATGAGGTGAGTGGGCACATTGGCGGGGTTGAGCATGGCTGGGGTATCAGATCTCATGCAGGCCAGGAAGGCCCTCATCCGGCGGTTCTTGTCTTCCACTGCCTTGCCCAGCCAAAGCCTCTTCAGGTTGGGGCAGGTCCACTCCCGGAAGGCCAATGCTTCCACTAGTTCCGGGGTCTGAGGAGACTTCCCTTTGTAAGCTGCCCATTCTTTAATGATCACTGGTGAGACTGCAGAGGAAAAACACAAAAGAGGCTCATTGCAGCTTGCTCACTGGCCCTCCAGCCTGCACAAAAACAACCTGCTCTAGCACCGGGCCTCCCTCACAGAGAATGAGGCATTCTTTCCTTAGCAAGCGTCTAAGCATAGGCCCTATGTCTGTCTGACCCTCTATTATGTGATTAACAGCTCACTTAGATCTTCAGTCAGGCCACACATAAACTTCCCAGACAGATCAAGACTTGATTTCTCCACTTGCTGAATGTATACATCACAGATGTTAGACTTGTTGCTACTTTAAATCTATTAAGAATTTTAATGCTATCAATGGATATAATACACAGAAATATGGGATTCTCTGGTATGACAACATTTTAACCCAAATTACGCACTCTCTTTTACTTTAGAAATACTTCCGCAAGTCAGACTAGAGAAGCCATTGACATTTTGTAAGGATTTCCTATTTGAACAGGTAGTAAGCACTACAAGGTAGCCAGTATGACCCTGTAGAAGTAACATTCCAACTTCCAAACCCCAGATGGTAGCAGAACATAGCAATTATCTTCAGCAGGACTTAAGACTGTACAAAATTCTCCAAACTTTCATTTTGAAAGAGGCAAATTGTTCTAAATATACATGACAGATTATGACCTCACATCCAGGGTTTCATCCCTGCTGGAGTCCATTCTTACAAACACAGAAACATGGCATAGTCCCACTGTCTTCAAAGACACCAAGGGAAATCTACAAGGGTGGCAATAGAAAGGCAATCCAACCTGCAGTCAGGAAGCTGCAAATCCTCAGCTCCACTGAGATAACAATCTGATGATGAGATCTGAGTGTGTGTTTCACAAGCAACAAGAAGCAAAAACCAGAAACAGAGCAGGCCTGTATGCAAGGCTCCATCTGGCATGAAAACCAGGATGGGGCTAAGGATAGCCTACCCACATAACCCTTACCGAGATTCATTTTCTCTAATGAAATACCTAAGCTGTGGAGAGTCACAAGACTCCAAAATGGTGGGAGAATCACCCAAGTAACTGGCTGAACTCCAATTCCACTCTGAGTCTAAATATAGTTGGGTGATATAATAATCTCTTCAAATATAATGAAAACTGCCGGGCAGTGGTGGCGCACGCCTTTAATCCCAGCACTCGGGAGGCAGAGGAAGGCGGATCTCTGTGAGTTCGAGGCCAGCCTGGTCTACAAGAGCTAGTTCCAGGAGAGGCTCCAAAGCTACAGAGAAACCCTGTCTCGAAAAACAAAAAAACAAAAACAAACAAACAAACAAACAAAAAAATATATATATATAAAACTGCCAAGGATTAGGTACTGGGAGATACAATGTATCAGTAACAGAAAAAAAATATGCTTGAACACATTTCAATGACAACACATAACAGTGTCACATATGGGGACCGTCAGAGGCACACTTTTAGTGAGAGTTCCAGGCAGCCCCCTCCCCACCTCCTACCCCTGTGGCATGCAGGCCAGCGGGTCAAGCAGGAATACAAGTGCAGACAGTCATTGAAAATTTCCCTTTTACAAGAAGTACTGCTGTCATGAGTCAAATTAATTCATTTACATTTCTTAGATGGAAATATAAGTATTAACACATTTAAGAATATCTAATATTGAATAGTGTGAGGACAGCTGAGACAACTTAAATTGACAGTTTATCAACTCAGAACGGACACTCATGTATATATCAACATACACTTTTTGTTTTTATTATTTTAGGTGTCAAGAGAACCAGTAAAACTGCCATCAGCAAATAGGACCTGTCCGTGGACGCACAATCTAAGGCATCACCACATCCCATCTGGTTCCCACTGAGCTCCAGCACAGCTTGGCTTCCAGAAGCTTCCCCGGCTGTGCCAGCACCAGAACATGTACCTTTACCCCCACAAACAGCCATCCTGGAAGCCCACTCCTCTCCCTGTCTTCTCCCTCCTGTGTCCACCACAAAGGACACCTAGTACTTAGAGGAAAAGACAGGCAAGGGCCTTTCAAACTGAGCTTCTGACCAAATTCTGACATCTGTGACTGTGTTCATTTGTTCATTCGTGTGCACTCTCTCCCCCATCCACACAAAATCCACAAACACACCCTGCTCACAGTATGCATTCTAGTGCATCATAAAAGACGGATCTCCTGTGTTTCGTCTTTCGGGGTTTCACAAGAGAGGCGTTCTTTCCCTTTCCCTCGGCTGTTTTTAGACTATCTTTAATCGTTTTTTAGCACATGCTGTGTTTTATTTGTTTTGGGGGCCAGATCTCAGTAGGTACATGTTTGGTAACAAGCAATTGTTTATTCGATGGTGTTTTCTATGCATGCTAGGCACTGCCTGCCTGGTGCCCAAAGAAACAGTTCCTCCAACCTCAGAACCAACAGTTTTCTGCCCTAGGGCTTGGAGGGCCAGGAGTATCCTGAATTTGCCTCATCTAATGCTATATTATAGACCCTATACTTTGAGGACCCCATGGGTACAGATGCAGAAGGGATGGGTGAGGCTTATGCGCTCCCACAGCACTAAGTATTTGGTTGTCCACCTGCAATGCTCATGATAAGCAAACAGTTCAAATCTAATAGGTGTAATAAACATACAAAAGGCCGCGGTGCTCAGCACTTCTTTTGTTTTTCCCAGATGCTCAGCTGTTTTTAAATGGTCTAGTATTTGGAGACCTTTGGGGTACATCACCACTCAATAGCTGTGCAATTGCTGGCCAATCACTAAACACATCTAGTAGGTAGTTAACATGACAGGCAGAGGTGGGACAAAAGAGACAGTTGCGTATGCCTTTGCTTTTCAGTCCTGGCCTGGTTCCAGGGCTAAGAAACCCTGCTATGCAACAAAATGCTAATTTTTAACATAAAAAGCACCTAGCATTCTCACCGTGAAGGGAAAACTGTATATCATAGCTTATAGTATTTGTTCAATTTCTGATTATACTTACATTAATTGATTAGAATTAAATTTGTAAATTTTAAAATAACATTTTATTATTCTTTTGAGAATTCCATACAATGTATTTTCAGCAAATTTACCCACTACTATTCCTACATCTACCTCTCTCCATAAATTCATTTTAAATAACAGATTAAAGAGAGTGACAAGCACAGGGTTGCCAGGGTGGCACTGTCTGGCCTGGAGTGTGGACCAGTGGTAGGGCCACTGCAGGAAGTCATGCTCATGCTACACTTTGATGACAGAGGAACAGTACCAAAGAGACCACGCAGCTGAACAGACATTAACATCATCTTCCCTACCGACAGCAAAGCCATGGGAATATCTTTCTGACCCTACCCTAAACCCATGCTTTATCTTAGCACAAACCAGTTCTAGGACATCAAGTGTTTATGGGATTAGAAGCTCAATTATAATACACTTATCTTACAGAAAGCATACCCTCAAATACAATTTGGGGCCATAAAACACTGCCCTACTCAAGCTGTCAATAAAAATCCAGTGTTTGCCACCAGACATTAATCATGTCCTTCTATCATGCCTAATATACCTAATATACCTAAAGACTTTGGGCATCTACCCCCAAGCCAGGAACAGTAAGCACAGTTCATTTCATACAGGAGTTTCTACTGCTGATAATGTCACAGAAGTACCATTTCAGGGGCAGGGGCAGCATGCCACACCACCTTTACAAGGGAGGGAAAGAAGCAGCAAAAGGAGCAGTTTCCTAAACTTGTGACCTGTGCAGATGCACATGTGCCCTGGGGAGAAGTTGCCCAGGGGACATGATGTAAACAACTTCAGCTCAGGCTAGAAAGAAAAACTGGACACTATGACATCTGTTCTTTCCTCCTCACGGATGCTGCCCACTCCCAGCACCAATGAGTAGAAGGCAGAGAGGAGCACGGCACGGCACTCTAGCTCCTTCCTCTGAGCACCGCCACAATCCTCAAGGGGGTAGGAACTAAGAGACTTTTCTTCAAACTGATTTCTGGAGCTGGCACTGCCCACAGAGAGAAGATGCTCAGTGGGCTACAGCACACTGGCAGGCACACTAGCAAAGACAAGTACACGAGTGCTGGCCAGTCCTTCTCCATGGGTATGCAGCGCCTGGCATTTTAGAAACTCAAAAAGTCAAGGACTAAGAAATAAGAATCAATTCAAAAGAGTCATACCACAGACTGGTGGTGGTGCTGGTCATGTGCTGGTTAATCTAAGTCTGTCGGAAAATGTCTGGGCTAACACTAGAAAGCCGTGTGGAATAAAGAGACTCAGAGGGATCTGTAAACAGCCTTCACAGAAGCCATGGGAATGTCTGGGTGAGGGGGCATGCAGGCCTATAATTGCATACTTGGGGCTGAGGCAGGAAAATGATTAAGTTCAAGGCCAGCTTGGGCTACATAGCAAGATTCTTTCTCAGTAAAAACAAAACAAATAAAACTAGATGGACATAAAAACATCTCTAATTCTGAAATGTATCAAAATATTCTCCTATTTCCCCATCCCAGCATTTAACTTCCTGGATACTAGGATTACAGGTACACGCTTAATGTCCCCCCACCCTCCTCCAGAAGCTTTCTTTTTTTTTTTCCTTTCTGCTTGGCAGTTCTGGGGCTGAAACCTGGGCTTGAGCACATTAGACAAGTGTTCTATTACTACCACTAAGCTACACTGTCCCTGCCTCCACATTTATCCTTTAATAAGCCTAGTTCCTTTATGTCATTTTGAGATATTAGGGAAGATTTCATATTTCAGGAAACATGAAGAAGAAATCAATGGTCAATTGTATAAAATGGAATGTGGTTTCTGCTGTCTTATTTGAGGCAAGGTCTCATTATGTAGCCCAGGCTGGCCAGGAATTTCCTACGGAAGCCCCACGTTATGACTCAGTTCCTGCTACTACTTAAGCAACAGAAATAGGCTACAGCCTCTATCACAGCAGGGGCACTGTGTCTATCCTCAGTGTGGGGATCCCCCCCCCGCCCCCTTACTGTCTACATAAAGGAACACTTTAACTTCTTCCACCAACAGGGAACAGAAGCTCAATGAAAAACTTGCAATCAGCAAAGGTTCTTAAGTTTGTTAAGAATGAACCAAGTCATCCCCACACTAGATGAGCGCACCACTACTGGGTTACAACACAGACCTCCCTGGAGAATTTCCTTTTTTGTTTTTAAATTTTAAAAAGTGGTGTGGGTGTGTGTGTTTTTGTGTGTGTGTGTCCCCATCCCCATCTATCTGTCCATCCCATCCATCCAAACATGTAATGGTCAGAGAACAACTCTCAGACATCAATTCTCCCCTTCCACTGTGTGAACTCCAGGAATCAGACTTCAAGCTTCCTTACCTGTGAACATCTCACTGGCTTGCTTTCTGATCAATTTCTTCAAAGCTAAATTACAGAGTTGAGGCATAAATGGAAAGAAACAGGAAAAAACTAACAGGACAAAGCAATGGCTTTTAAAAGGCTGGTGTCATTTTCCTTCCTTCATTTTTTGCAGTGCTAGGATTAAACTCAGGACCTCACACATCCTAGGCAAGGACTCTTCCTCTCAGTCACACTCAAGTCCTGGCTGAGATGTATAAAGTGACTGATATCCCAGTTTAAATTAATTTTAGGTAAGTGAACCTTAAGCAAAACACTCCAAGACTAAGAATAAATTATGAACATGTATGCATGCCTTAATCACGGGACTATATTTACAAATAGGTATATGGGTAAATCTAGTGAGAGCATTTTAAATAAAGCATAAGATTTATTTATATACTTTGGATAGTTCTCTCTGTTACTAAGGCCATCTTTGCAAATTTTTATTGCCATGGTAAACCACTGACAGGAATTTACCCCTGTACACTCTGAGGGTACGTTGCACCAGCTGGAGTCCACCCACAAGGGTCATACCATGGAAAGAACCATGCTACAAGGATTTGCCCTTATGGGACACTTTCTGTGGTATGGCTCTCCTTCCACTTTCAGTAATATCATGTACCTTACAGATCATTCATAAGTGGCCACAAGTTAGAGTGGCATGCCAACAAGACTGAAATCCAGTCATGGTTTCATTACATAAGCAAATAAGCACTCCTGAGTAGCCTTGCTAGGTGCTTCGTGACAGCACAATGGCTTACTTTCCTGGCTTGCTCAGAGCCTTGGGAAGTGGCAGCAGTCACCAGACACTAAAATATACAGCCAGCAATTAGCTATTGCAGATAATGAAGCCCCAGCTGATGCTCTGGGCAGAGTCAGTGCTCAGTTGGGTGAAACTCAACAGACAGGCTGTAAGAGAGACACTTCCAAGCACACTGGGAGAGTGTGCCAGCCAGGCACACACTCAGTTCTCATACAGTCTGAACAAGAGAAGAAGAGTCAGACTCAAAATGTTCAGGTGATAAGGACAAAAATGTCTCTGTTGAGGCCTGGGAATCCAATTAGACTGCTCTTTGGTGGGAAGGAATTGCTGCCATAGACAGTGTTTTCTTTTACTTTGGGTTTTAGAGAAAGGGCTTCACTATATACTACTAGTTGGTCTGAAACTTAGATAGGCTAGGTTGGCTGCATACTTGAGGAATCTTCCTACTTCTGCCCAAGTGCTGGGATTATAGAAAGGTGTCACCACACTGGGCCTATAAAAATATTTTTTTAAAGACTTGTTTAAAAAAATGCAATTAGAGCTTTTGGGGAGAGGCTGGAGAGTTGGCTCAGCAGTTAAGAGCACTGGCTGCTCTTCCAGAGAGAACCCTGGTTCAGTTCTCAGCAGCCACATGGCATCTTATGGCTGTCTGTGACTTCAATTCCAGGAGAGCTGGCATCTTCACACAGCCATATAGCGTAGGCAAAACATGAATGCACATAAAAATAAATCTTTAAAAATAAGACTTGTCCACCTACCCTCTCTTCTCCTGTGAATTAACTGACAGATGTAAATATGAAATCTTTTCCATTTTATGAGTTCTCCATAGAAGTCTAGATTCCAAACTGGTGGCTCATAAAAATCTCACCTCATATTTACAATACTAAAAAGTCCTTCAATATTAAACCCGAAAGATCAAAGTAACATTATCATTTCCACTCAGAAAGTCTACTTATGTTAGCACAGAAATAATACATTTCTCCAAACATCTGAAATTCTAGGGGTTTCATTAACTAGGTGACTGCAGAGACCCTTTCTTTATCATACAAAGGCCTCCTCTCTTGGTAGTATACACACACCTATCCCACATCATAACTTTCTACATAGCAGCAGCACTGACCCCAAACCTTGAATGACCGACTCTCTTACTCCTACACAAAGGTTAAAAACAAAGAGTACAAACATGAGGAGGGGGTGTCCCAGTACTGAGCCTTCAAAGAACCTCAGTAATTATATGCTCTCTTACCCAGGGATTTTAATTTCCTAATAGGCTAAAAGACTCGTGTATTCACCTCAATAAATCTTAACCATGCATTGGTAGCATTCATTCATTCATTCATTCATTCTCTTTCTTTTCTAAGATGAGGTTTCTCTGTGTAGCCCTGTGTACCTCTGCCTTTGCTGGAATTAAAGACACATGCACCACTACCACCTGGCCATCATTCACTTTGTGACTGCCTGTCAGACATTCCTGCAGAAGTCACACACTCAAGCAGCAATGAGACATGCTGATGGAACTGATCTCAAACACCTGCCACCTAAGGACAGGGCCACAGCTGACAAGAGGCTGTCTCACTGCTGTGTGAGAAAGGCCCTTCGCTCCAAAGCCTACCTGGCTGGGCCTTCTCTTTGGCAAACTGTTACTTGGTTCATTTTCCCAAACCAAGCCCAGATACCCTGCCATTCCCAGCTCCTCCTATCCTTTCCAGGAACAGTGGCTCCCAAGAATGGACACCTCCTGCCTTTTTCCATCTGAGTCCATTTTACACTCTCATCTCTACTCTCTAGCACATATATTTTCTCTCTAGAGATCCTTCCTAGTGGGGAAAAAAGTCAAAGTATTTAATTTTCCATCTTCATAAAGGAAGAAGTAGGAAGAAGGGAAGAGGCAGCCCCAGTCATATCCTAAGTCAGGGCCTTTCTGTCATCTTAGTTGTGTCTGAAGAGAAGATATTAGGAACAGTTTGCCACCTCCATCCGTGTACATTCTTCCATGTTCCTTTCTCTCTCAAATAGGCCAGCAGCCTGCGTGTCTGAGGTACTTGCATGAGTCACTTCATATTTCCTTACCCAATCTTTTTTTCCTTGATGGCTCATTCCATGGGGTTTCCAAGGCTGCCTGGAGCAAGGTTAGAGGCAGATAGATAGGCGTCTCTAAGGAAAAGGTTTCCAAGGCTGCCTGGAGCAAGGTTAGAGGCAGATAGATAGGCATCTCTAAGGAAAAGGCTTGTGTGGCCCTAACACCCCCATTCCTCATGTACTTTGCACATCAGCTTTGCAAAAACTTGTCCTTGCTGCCTGCAGACGTGCAGCAGGGCATACGAGGTCAACATTGCTCTCTGGGTGTCTCTGGCATGGCAGCACACATGACAGTAAGGGGAAGAAGTCAGTTACACCAGTTTTCTGCGATGGCATAATGATTACTGGAAACTCTTCAAAGAGTAGCCCTGTTTTTAAAAACATAAACAAATAAAAGAACATCTACTGAGAAAGCAATCCAGTCCTTTGGAGCTGATGACGAAGGGCTGCACACAGACCCCAGGAATCCTCAGCCTTTTGGCACATAAGGGTAGAGAGGAGAAGGGCTGGCATCACATTTGCCAGCTACAAAAAGGGTTAAGAAGGCACTTAAAAAGTATTACTGATCATAACTTTGGCACAAGAACAACAAAAGGAAAATTTAAGAATCTACTGAATTTAAACCAGGTGTTTTGGTGCATAACCTATCATCCCAGACCTCAGGAGGCTGAGGCAGGAGGGCAGCCAGTGAATTTAGGCCAGATTCTGTAGATTGGGCTTAAAGTCCCCATGCTCAGAACTAGTTAGTCAGGAAGTGACGGCTGTACGTCACCACCTAGTGAGACCAACATTTGCTCACCACAGTCAGAGTTACAACCAAAGGTCCTTGCTTGAGAGAATAGTCCAGGAATTTATGAATTCACAACATTCTGATTTTAGACTCCATGTTTTAAAGATCATTCTATACTTCCTAGCACATAGTGAATCTTGTTTTATTGTTTTTTGTTTTCCCGAAACAGGGTTTCTCTGTGTAGCCCTGGCTATCCTGGAACCCACTTTGTAGAGCAGGATGTCCTTGAACTTAGAGATCCGCCTGTCTCTGTCCCACAAATGCTGGGATTAAAGGAGTGTGCTACCACTACCTGGCACATATAGTGGGTTTTGCATTCTTAAATTAGCAGATAAAAGTGTTGGGAAGAAAAGGTGGCTTTCCCCAAAACATGACCCCGGCCTCACAAAGGACAAAGCTTTGGACTTCGACTTTGACCAGCATTCCTAAGAGTCCTTTCTAGTGCCCCTCTCCTCGTTTAAGTTGATGAGTTCGAGCAGTCGTACCCAGGTAAACCATGGTAGTCCTGAGGTGAGTTCACTACGGTGGTGGAGCCTTATGAGATCTGCTTTCCAGAACTCTGAGGGGCTGGAGAGTATGGATCTGTGCCTCAAGAGCATAGCCAGACACATATGCATCTTGGGTATAAAACATGGTAATTACAGAGATTGATGGCCATTCAAGATGTTTTCAGAGAAATATCAAGTTTAACATGGAAACCTGCTATTTTATTCTTTTACCAAATAAACATCATCACTAAAACAGTACCAAGTATGGCTTCTCCTACTGTTCTGAGGGCTCTACCCTGGCCTACCGCCCCAAGAACAGCCCACCTCCTACACAAGGAGGGTCTCAGGCAACTCAGCCACAATTCTTCTAAGGCTTTAGAAAATGCACAAGAGATTACGAGGTACCAGGGGAAACAAACAATGGATTGTTACAGTACATACATTCTGGTGGAAGTCTGTTCTTTCTAAAAGCAAGTCTCTCAGTTTTCTTTCTGCTTTCTGCCAAACTAAACAGGACTCCGTAAACATACTGACGAACTGGCCTATAGAGCAGGGCGGCCGGAGGCAGGTCTTTGTTGGCTTCATCTTCAATAGAAACAGCAATTTTGATTTCACCCTTTGCATGGAAGAAAGCAGAATAATATTGCACATTTTTCATGTTGAATTTACAAGAAACTCACAGCAATATACTGCATCATCTCCATTAATGACATAGCTATTCTATTCCAAGTCAATGGCTTTACAACTTGCCTACAGTGAGATGTTTAGGAGAATTCACTGGCAGTCTGTGGTCCAAATGTATGTCCAGAGACTCTAAATTAATCCTATATTACTTTATCTTTAACCCAAAAAACCAAGAACAAACCAAAACCACAGATGAGCCAAAGTCAAGTTTTAAACATTCTACACAGACAACGGCAGACAACAAATACAGAAGAAAGCATGAAGAATCTACAACTTTTATTCATGGATCAAGATGGTCAGATGTAATAAAATTTGTAATTTTCAATGACCTGAACAAAATCCAAGGAATGCAGTATTCTGAAATGAATTTTTTTTCATTTTTTACCAAGCTTTTCCATAAAATGTTACCACATGTTAAAAATGATCTCCCTAAGAGAACTCTTTTTTAAACATGTCCTCGGCTTCTTCCCAGTGCAGTAGGTGCTCACCAATTGTTTCACCATGGTCGAGGCCACAGACAGCTGATAGGACAGAAAATGAAAGCACTCCATCCCCAGCTCAGGTTCCAACATGGCAAGACCTGCATCTGACTCAAGAACACGCCACCAAGAGACAAACAACTGTCGTGTGCAGCAGCTAAAGCTGTTACCAAACTTCTATTGCATGGTATCCCAATACATCAAAATATTCAAGGGATTTTATTTATGTTTATTTGTAACAAAACACACACATGACCTTCAATGCCTATTAAACATTTCTTGTAAGTTCTCTTAATAACAATCTTGTATATTTGCTCTTTCACACAAATTTAATTTCAAAATTGCTTTTGCCCTCATCCTCAGCACTTTCCTCTTCGCTACCCAGGGGTTAAACATACTCTACTATATTCATTTAAGGAAGGTTCTTCTTGTAGCGATTCTCAACATTACTATGAAGCATCACGTGACTGCAAATGTCTCAGCCTTGACAACTGCATACCATGGCTATTCAGCTCACAAGAAATAGTATGCACTGTAGTCTAAACTGTCCCCTATACTGAAAAATCCAAAGTAGCATTTTTAAATTAAGAAAAGACAGTTGAGTTTACTGTTCCCAACCCTGGACACTCTGTCAATCTTCCCCAGAAGTTTGTAAGGACAGAAAAAAAGCTATGAGTACCATCTGCACTCTTCACATGGACCTACCCAACTGCCCAAGCATCAAGGCTGGCAGCACGGATGCAGGCGGTGGCTCCGGTGCCTCTTATATCTCAAACAGTCTCACAAGGAAAGAGTGCCATCTCTATACATGTTCCTTTGAAAGATGTCTTTTAAAATTTTGGACATTTAACTATACCATAACAAAACTTGCATTTTCATAATTTTTGGTGATTCTCTAAAATGTTTGTCTTACAAGCACAATCTGACCACTGCTATTCATGCACGCATATTAAACAGTAAGACGAGACTTGGAGGCAGTGACAACTAAAAAGTAAATGAATTAAGAGTTAATAGCATTAGCTAAATATTCTCTGTGTTTGGATGAGTTAGTTGGTCAACAGTCCACCTCATGTGATCTGTCAAATAAGGAGTCTTTTGCATTTACAGACTCCATTTTAAAACAAGCCACAAACGGATTGCAGAAAATAGAGGTGGGGGGGTGGAGGGAGAGAGGACCCATGTAATGAAGAAAACATGTTGATAATGTGATAGTAATAAACCAATTCTTTATGACAAATTTGTCACTGAAATGACTTGTGCCAACATGAAGACCATAAATCACTGAGAAAATTTAGTTACACAAAGATACACTGAGACATAAGATTAAAAACAATGCAAACTATATGCATATATTTTGCTAAACATTTGGTAAGGCACTAATAAGGTAAATTATGACACTCTATAAAAATGATTTCTAAATATGTACATTTTAACAAAATCCTGTATTGCATTTGGGTCCTATCATTAAAACTGTAGTCAGTGAAGAAGAACAAAGTCAAATGCATTAATTACAATAAGCCATTCAAAAGGAGAGCTGTTATTGCCTAAAGACAAATAATAAAGAAGTCAGCTATGATGACGTTATGATTAACGTGATATTTACAACATAAATATGGTGTAAAAAATTCTTTACTTTTACTAAGAAAAAAAATTATGAGTCACAAAACAACATAATGTTTCATTATTTCACTAGTTTCAAAAAAAACCAAACTTGTATTAAATTGAAGAGGAAAGTAACTTGCTTTTAAATTGCATTTATAGGTACAAATTTTCATCTTTTGTTAATGTTTAGAAACAGGAAATACTTTAGAAAAACAATAAAAAAGTTTACAAAAGTTATGCAATACTTGAAGCTACTCCAAGGCCCCTGGATAATACCTTCGTCAGGACGTGGAAGATGTAGGGGTACATCAGTCCCTTCTTGTGCCTGTGCTCAGCCACTCTCAGCACCTCAGGTGCAACGGGGGGCAAAGGAGGTGTGGTAATGTCCATGTGGTTCCGGGTGGGCATTGACAGGAGGCACGGGATTGGCTGGACAGTGCCCATATGGCTCCCTTTGACTTCGGCTAGCTGGCTTCCCGAAGAGGCAGTGGATGAACCTTCTGCCTACAGAGCAAAGGGCAGAAGTGGAGGAAAGAGTTCATGTCCCATTCTCATTACCTCAAATATACAAGGCACTTGTCCACCCAAAATCCAGAGAGCAGAGAGTGCCTGGAGTGGTCAGACCCAGTGCCAACTGAAAGGCAGGTTGGCCAGGAAACACACTCACCTTTCTCTCTTCAGACTGCCTTATGCAGAAAAATGCTACCAACACACACTATGCCAAGGAGGACAGCACACATTGCCTCCTGTAATGTGGGGACTGGAATACTCATCTCAGGAAGCAGCCACGGCTCTCCCGACCCTGGGCTCCCTGTGTGGAGTTTCCAGCTCTCTGATCATCACTATGTGTTTCTGGCTCTCTGTGCTTCTGTAGTCCTTAAGATCTTGCTAATATTTTACTCACTAGGCAACCAGCACTCAGAGAGACTATGCATTTGACCACTGTTTTATAATCAGTAACTCAAAAAACTGAATTCATACCAGGTCTAACAAGGACAAAATTTCCATCTAAAATTTTCTCTATAGTCATGAAAAAAGCCCCTATGTAATTATACGGAGGCAAAAGTAAAACAGAATATTAACATCAACAATATTAACAGCAACAATGCAGGACACCAAAAATCCTCTCCCTAAACCAACGTAATCCCATAAAAAAAAAAAGACTCAGACCTATAAATGCCAACAAATGGATAATGCAGTCCTAGGTAGAAAGTGCTCATTCTGTTAACAACGCTTATACACAGCAGGCACAGGCCAGAAAGCTGAACCACGATGGGTTAACTTAGGATGGCACCAGTGCCAGGCAGAGTGCCAGGGAGAAGAGAGGCAGAGGCAGGTGCCCTGGCATACTCTGAATTGTCTGAAAAACTGCCCAAGAGTAATTATTATTTGCACAATAAACTTTTTTTCCCTTGATAAGAATGCTGCAAATAAGAACTGCTTATTGCTTGATTTGATGTCACCTTAAAACATGTATGTTTTTGTTTTGTAATAAATGTCTTCATTATAAGGATCTGTAATTGAGTGCTAATTTTACCCTTTAATATGTAAGTGCCAGATTTGGTCTCAGAAGAACCCGTGAAAAATCCATACGGGCTTTCTATGCTTTCTCTCTTTCGTAGGAATACAAATACAAAGCAGTGCAGAGTATTTTGCTAGACTCTTTCATGAACAATACCTCCTCATGAAGTATTTCTGCTCCTTATTTCTAACTGATTCACCATTATTAGTTGACTCAGAATTTTAAAGGAATTTCTGGTACCCAGATAATCTTGCCTAACCCTTTTGAAGCAGGACTCTTGCTTTTCCTCAGGAACCACAGGTGGCAGACATAATCTTGCAAATCAAAAAAAGTATTCCCAAAGGTCACTACTAGCAAACAAAAGTAGGTATGGGAAAAATAGAATTCAGTTTACTCCTACTTTTTTGAGACAGTGTCTCACTGCATAACCCTGGCTGGCCTGGAACTCACAGATCCACCTACCTCTGCCTCCCCAGGACTGGGATTAAAGACGAGCTTCACCACACACAGCTACTAGCTTCACCACACCCAGCTACTTCTCCACTTTTAACAAACACACTCCAGGTGCTTTCTCAGTCTTCACACAGTCCTTTAAAAGGAGACTCAGGAAGGCTCAGGTACCATGTCCTGGAGAGGAAGGGGTGTCTAGGTGCCATGCTTCCCAAGCAAGCAGACTGAGGCAGTTTAAACAATTCCTTCCCTTCTTGAGCCCTCTGGAAAGCATGTGGCTCACCACACATTTCAGAAAGGATTTTCCTTTAACTTGGGCACCTGTGCACATGCACAATCAGAAACTAAGGTGTGGGCTCTATACCTTCACTTGGTCTCCTGGGTCTCCCCGTGTCAGTGGCTCTGCATGACTTCCTGTCTTCTCCCAGGTAATCTTGTTCCCGCCGATGTGGCTAAACATAAAAGAACAGGACCAGTGACTACTATGGACTAAACCACCTCACAATGAAAAGAATGGTCTGAACTAAGTCTGTTGACTCAATAGCAATAGCAATAACTTTTCAGGCTCTAATGGCCTTATATTTTCCCCATAGTTCTATTTCAAGACTATTTCCTCCTGCTTCAAGGTGAAAAGAGGATATCCGGCATTAAGCCATGAGCAAGAAGTTCAAAGGTGTGCTCACAAGAAGAGTGCTGAGACACTGGCAGGCTGTGGCCCCAAGGCACCTTGACAGTCATCAGGAGAAGAAATCAAGCATTCTACACTTCCAGCAACACCTCTTAGGCAGGACAAAGTTCAACGGTCTCTGGAATAATTTCTAAGTGTAAGGTAAGAACACTTTTATCCCACCTTCATCAGGCAGGGAAGGAAAGTGGGGTATAGGCAGAGGAGATAGTTGAACTCAAGTTCAGAGAACAAGGACATATTCCCATTTGGAAAACAGCTTAGCAAAGCTGGAAAACAGGGTATGGAAAGAGATGGATCACCAGGAGGACACATTTCAAGCAGCACTTGATAAACTGCAGGTGACTCATGAGCTGTCTGCATCCTCCGAAAACACTTTACTGAGTTTAGACAGTATCTTTAAAATCTGAAATGCAGCAGATGAGATTTGAGTGGTCTGGGTAAGCATTACTTCATAAATCCTTTGTTCACTTGGGCTGCTCTGGATGCATGGTCCAACATCCATCCTTCATTGGCAGCCCTTTATGCCTAAATTACCTCTTTAATGACTACAGAATATGCCACTTCAGGATACTTGCTTGCCTTTCTAATATGGCAAATGGAGAGATTAAAATATTCATTAATTCTTCTACCTACTAATCAATATCACTTTAAGAGGTAAGGAAAGTGTTCTAAGGACTGTCCCATCCATCTTACATCAAGAATGTTGTTCCACATGGTCACACCCCAGAGTTTCCTTGATCCCACTCACTACAGGGCAGGTTCTTCTAGCCAGACTGTAGTCAACAAAAAAAGGAAAGGACTCCCATTGTGTCTAGGTTCCCAGGGTCAGAAAAACCATTGTTCTGTACAATGTCACCACTGTGATTAAAAACTCAGTCACAACTAAACACAGTGATGACCAAAAGGCAAAATGAACACAACCACCTCTAGGAAGTGAAGGGCACATCACTGAACACCATGGAGACCCAAAGGAGGATCCAGGCACAGATCCTCACCAGTTACTTATTGAGTGTATATTGTCCAGCTAGGAATCAGTAAATGAGCCACTGAGAATGATAAATCAATCACTCAGTACATAGCCAAGGAACAGACCTGGCTTATTTCTTATGTGACATAAAAACAGCAAAGATTCTGAATCTGCTCTTAGGCAGGAGAATTACCTGGAATGCTCACTGAAACCACAAGTGTGTATGCAGTGTTCCTGGGGTGCCTGAAGTTACCCCAAAACTGAGTGGCAACAGTAGGAAGGAAAGCTGAAGGAGACTCACTTCTCTGATGGCTCTGCAGTTGAGGTAGAGTACTATACTACCTAACACTCCAGAGAACCTACATGTGCCTGTTTGGTTATATACATACCATCAAGTTGAAAATACAGTAACACCAAATCCACATCAAGAGGCTATCCATTACTTCACAATGTAAGAAAACCAAGTATATGGCCAGAATACTTTGCTTTGAAGAACAGATGTAGTTCAGCATTCTGTAACTCATTTGACACACCTGGTAACACCTTAAACTTATTTTTAGAACCAGATGTCTCACCAACCAGCATTACCTCTCGCTGAATCTCATCCATACTCCCATGGGATAATTCTTTGATAATCAAATTTAGACTCAGAGAAGGAAATCTTCCCTCAGCCCCCAAGAAAAAGGCACCGGACTCAGACCCGGGCCTATAATTATTCCAGACTGCGTCACATAGTGTGACAGGACAGTCACCTGCAGATGCAGTGTAATATACATGCAAACCACAGCAAGCAAGCAGTCACTTCCACCTGACTCTGTGGAGACAGTTGCAGAGGGAAAGGCCAGTGAGGCATGGCAAGCTTTGTAGGCTATCAGAGAGCTGGTAGGCAGCACAGTACTGGGATGCTTAGATCACAAGTGCCTGGTGAAGGTAGCAGTGTATTCTAGACATACACAATCCTATTCCACACAAGGTCTTCCTTCAGAGAATAAGCAGTCTTTCCCGTGTGGCAGTAGGACATGGCTCATGCTTCCAAGACACCAGTGTCTGTGAACTCTCTATTGTGATGAGATTAATATGCAACAGTTAGCAGACAGCTAGAACATAGATTCTCTTGTTGTAGGAATAAAGATTAAAGTTATTTTCCCAACACATAAAATTCTGAATTGCCTCAATGGAAAGACCTCAGAAATGTGTTAAAAGAATCAAAATATAATTGCAAATTCTGGCACATTAGCCCAACCATTGGAAGAAAGCTTATCAGGTGCACACAAGCCATTCTCTCAACCCTGTCCACAATGTCCTTGAATCCCAGAGTAGGGAAACATGAATTCTCTTTGTTAGCCACCAAAGATGGACGGGTGGATAGGTGGATGGATGGATGAATAATAAATTTAAGGTATCTACTTCTTCAAATACTATGTCAAGAAGGTGAACAAAACCTTTTAGTAATTCATTAAAGACCAAATCATTGTTTTAGTTTTATATTACTCCAAAGGTTAATTTTTGAACAGTGTGACAGTTGCCATTTATTCCAGACATCTTAGTTTATATAATTCATATAAACAACTCAGCAACACCACATTTGAGTGTGCTGGCGTTTGGCAAGAAGAAAACTACATAACCATAGCTAAAAATGCCAACCCAGATCCTGCAAGGGCAAAAAGCAGCCCTGCAGGCCTTTGGACATTGGCACTCATCTTCTTGAGCTCATTTTTCACAGGTTAGATGTGATCCTCTGGGAATCATGGGCTATTAGAATTGGTAGAGGAGAGCTTATGCAAGAAATACTACCATATTACTAGGATACTGTAACTCAAAATCAACAATACATATTGCACATCCTATTACACTGGATTCTTCTCTCCATGGAAGACATACAACCATGTTCATGAAAACAAAACAAGTCTGTACAAAGTCACAAAACTGAAATGTTCATCTTCTCTGAATAAAATTTTATATGCACACTTAAAAACATCAGTAAAAAGTTAGCAATACTTATCAAGTGCACATTATTTATTAAATATAAAGTATTCATACATTATACTTACATGCACAAATATACTTAAATAATAATATCAAGTAAAGAATAGGAAAAGTATAAAGAAAAGAAAAAAGACAAGCTGTCCCTCATTATTATAAAATACAGTATTTGGTAAATGCAGAGAAATAAGGTGTTATGCATTCACAAGCTTTGGCTGGTTACCATCCAGATTGGGAATTGTGCAGGATTCTTTGTATTTTCTAAACTTTTAACTCTACATAATTCAGTGGTAATTAGAAAAATGCATAATGAAGAATTTAAAACATTCAAGTTATCTGTCTCCTTTGATTTAAATCTTACAAGCCCAAATAAACCTCTGAAAGCAAAAAACAAAACAAAAAAAACAAAAACACCTCCAATACAGACCCAACTGTACTTCTTAGTCCAAAACATAACTACAAAGGTTCAACAGAGGCCAGAAAAGGAAGAAAAACAATACCAACCTAAAAAAAATTGCAATTTAAACAAAAAAGAGAGCACGAAGTATGCTCTGTTGCTATTCTGATGGTGGGGGGAATAACTTAGTTAGAAAGTAAAACATTTCTTTTAAATTTTTTTTTTCAACTACCTGTCCTAGGCCTAGGCAACTGGCTGGTTCAGTTGCTGCCCTAGGCATACACAGGCCTGATCTCCTCCACAAACAATGCATGAGAAAAGAACAAGTCTGTGTAGAAATCACCAATTAAAACCCAGGCCTAGACTTCCCATCAGCATGCCCATGCAGCCCACCTCTTCTGGTGGCTGAGCTGGGTGGCAAGTGGCCACACACATCACAGAAGACTCAGAGGGAAAGGTGGGGCAGCGCCACCTTACCATTCAGTCAACTGGAGAAACCAAAACACTAGACAAGTCTTAAACAAATAAAGGGCAATGAAGGAGTGAAGCATGGGGAATGCTCAACTCGTGCAGCCAACAAACCTGGCAGCACAGCCTACCTCTACCCAGGAGTCAGCTAGGAGCATCTGCACCCTGTGGCCTCATGGGTACTGCAGTTCTTTAGGACATCTCTGCAGCACAGGCCCCGCTGACAGTAGTCCACACTCAGCTTCATCCACATAACCAAGCAGCTCTTGTCAGAGTATGGGCAAAAACAAGGGCGAAGATCTGCCAGTAGTCCTACCTGTATTCCGCTCTTTTGATTTATCTTTAAGAACAAATATTTGATAGTTTAAAGGTTTTAAGCTCAGGGAAAAGGACGTTCCTTTTACATATTTAATGATATCGGTGTCACTGCCAATTCATAAGTGTCTTATCTTTTGCCATTTAAGATATTTTACTATTATGTGTATGTGTGTTTACTGTGTGCATACCACATGTGTGTGGATACCCATGGAGGCCAGAAGAAAGCATCAGATTCCCTGGCTCTAGAGTTAGAGGTGGTTGTGAGACACCTGATATGAGTGCTGGGAACCCAACTCCAGTCCTCTAGAAGCTCACTCTTAACAGCCATCTTTCCAGGCCCTTATCATTTGTCATTTAAAAATATTTACCTTATCATTTGCAGCAAACTCTTACGTTTTTAATTCTTCTGTCAACAGTCCCCAATCATCCATTACTTGATTTAAGGTTGGAGGAACTAGACCATTTACTCAGTAGGTCATTCTATACCAGAATCTAACTACTGTTCCCCATACTGTATCACACAACTTATACTAAAGGAAATGTTTCTAAATTAGGAACCAACGGTATGTTTTCTGCCACAGTATTCCACTCTAACTAGTGAGTATTTACTGACTATATTGTGTGTGTCCATATGCACAGCCAAGTAGTCTTTGTGATCACAGGGGGCATGGAGGGTCATGTGGTGTTGCACATTATGAGGGAATCGGAAGGACTCACTTCCCTGCTATTTTATAGTACAGAAATTTTAAGGGTTAATAGCTCTCTGTTGAACAGGTTAAAATTAAAACAACTGAGGTTCAACTGTCTGTCTCAAAGGCAAATGGCATTAAAAAGGGAGTATACGCCTTTCTAAAAACAAACAAAAACAGCAGATCTCTGCAGGGTAGGGCCCACTCAGTTCTGCAAGGCCAGAGAGCGGCACTTAATCTGTCCTCTGCTCTCTAGATTTCCTCACATGGTGGGACCCTACTTGCCATTTGTAGACTGTCCTTCAGCACAGAATACCATCAGAGAATACTTCCTCAACCATTTCCAAATCTCAAGTGCTCAAGCATTTCTTGGGCAAATGAACAAATAACTTCCTTTCCCTCAAGACTCTCCTAAAAGCATAGTGTTGGTCAAGCCCAAATCAAAGGTAAAATCCTGACTTATTTATTATTCCTACTAATAATTTTGTTTCTGTTTTGCTTGAGTTTTTGGAAATAGGATCTCACTCAATACAGTCCAGATTTGCCTGAATCACTATGTAATCCAGGCTGGCCTCAAACCCATAGCAATCTCCAGCCTCAGATTTCCAAGTGCTGGAATTATGGGTGTAAAATACTGCACCTGGTATTGCTTTTATGCTTGGATACTAAGTCTCATCATGCTATACAGGCTGCCTGAGCATATTGCTTCAGTCTCCTAAATAGTTGGGACAACGACATTACTGACCAGGGTGCTGAGCAACTGAGCCCAAGACTCTGCTTTCATCTGCAGACTTGAGCTGCACATAGCACACTCTATATGCAACTTACTCAACAGCCTACAATCCTCCCTGAGGACTGTGACCCCCACCACCACATTCATAAACCCGAACTGTATCACAGCATCGTTCACAAAGCAAAGCGTGGAGTCCAGGGCTTCAGGAACAGGCATCCTCCATCCTCTGCCACCATCCTCACATTTCTAACACAGTTTCACATTTATTGTCTTGAATGAGGCAACCAATTCAAGGAATTAAAATCCTGAGTCACATAACTCAGGTCCAACCTTGACATGAGTCTGTATATGTACCAAACTTCCTGAAGGACACTTTCTCTACAACAATGGCAGAACAAGAACTGCCAGAATGAGCAGTTCGCATCCCTCTGCAAGAACAAGATGCCCAGGTAATAGTAATTTCTGGGGAAAGATGACAGGAACTTCATGAGAGAGTTCTGAGAACCCGGGAGCAGCCAGCCAGAGTCTTCACAACAGCAGAGAGCTGAAGACACTCTCCTCCCAACCGGACAGCAGCACTCTTCTCAGTGCCCACCCTCCACATCCAGCAGTCACCATCTACCCTGTCCAAGTGACTACCTGGACTTGGTTTCTGTAACTCTGCCATTGTGAGGCTCAGAGTCAAAAGCTTTCTTCTTTTGCCTTCTGTGTTTCGTAATTGACAACAAATGAACCCTGTACAGATGCCTTGCTCTTAATGACCCAGTGAAATGTCCCAGAATTCTAGACAGAATTTCTAAGACCACCCGCCAGCTGCTTTCAGGTTTGATGAGAATTACAGGGTACTTGTTTGAAATGCAGATTTCTGGGGTGGCAACCCAAAAATTCTGGTTCAAAAGATCATAACCCTATCATCCTGGTAAACAACTCATTTAAAAGTAAAAATACTTAAAAAAAAAATTCTTAACTTCATTTGGACTTGACACATCCTGTCAGTGAATATCAATTTTATACTTCTCTGGTCCAGACAAAGTGTGCAAATTCAGTAAACACTGATCCAGGTCAGCAGACATCTGCTTCCATTTTGTAAGTAGACACATCAATGAAAACTTGCATTAATGCTGGAAACTGTACCTCTCAAATGTCTCATGTCTGAGGGCAGAGGTAAATATAACAGGTACCAGCCTTGCTGGCATCCATGCAGTAGTAGCCTGCCCTGGTTGTTTACCTCACGAAGTGGTGCTCACAGTAAGAAGATGGCCTGCAGGAAAGACACTTAGTCCTTTCCTTCCTTTCAACAGAATACTTTAGGGGACAAGGGAGGATACATTGATGACTTCTGCCATCCAATGTTAACCAACTGTGTATTTGTGAATTGATCTGAACCAGGCAGCATTCCACACTTTTGGCAAATGGCGCTATTTCAAGAATGGTGCCTTGAGCTGCACAGTTTGAAGGAATAATTCGGGCACCCTTTTCCAGGGAGCCCAGAGGTTAATGCTGTCAGGGGAGTTGATGTACATGATGGGCCCTTGGTACCTTAGAGCAACCCCCATATTTAAGAGGTGACATAAATGAGTTACTGTTAAACTCTCCCAGGTTCCTAGGATCTCCAGCCACGGGGCTAAACAGCAAGATTTGGCACTAGGCAGACCTCCTCTAGGTGCAAAAGCATCCACCTGTGGGAGACCACTTTTGGCACAGACCCCAGGTAGCTACAGAGTTAAGGAAGCCCTCAGGTCACAGATGTTAAGGAGCATCTGTGACTGTGCATACTCACTTAGCTGCCCCGCCACTGCCCTCATCATTGTCTGATGATGATGATGTAGAAGAGCCAGGAAAGTAGGCCGAATCCACGTGATTGGGGCTGCCACTCTGGGCTGGGTTGATGGGCGAGGAGCGCTCATACAGCGGTGTGTGCTTCCCCTCATGAGGAATGTTGCTGTAGCTGTTCTGCTCTGTCAGGTTCTTCCCGCTAGTATCCAGGGTGAGGGCAGGCTCAGGGAGGCTGTATGGGTATGGACCCTGGCCTGGGCCGCCCCCTGGGCTGGGCACCTGTGGGACCTGAGGTGCAGAACACAAGTCAGTGCAAAGGGCTAGAAGGACCTGAAGCAAGCCTGGATTGGTTGTGTCCTCTTCAGTCATTTTTTTAATTTGACAAATTAGCATCTATTTTATATATCAGCCTAAGAATTTAAGGACGTTCGTATCCAAGACCCATAGCTCTACTTGACTCAGGGGTACCTTACCGCGGGCTTTGCTTGCAGAGGAGTCTGTGGAATGTTGAGCATCTGAGGGGAAACATATGGTGGCACCATCCCAGGCATTCCAAATGGATTTGGTCTGGCTGTTTTGTCAAATGGGAAGAAAATAATAAGACAACTGAGAAGAGAATGACATATCTCCAAGACATCCCTGGGGTCAGCCCAGAGCCCATGTGCCCTGCCCACTTTAGATGCCCCACTTCCTAGAAACTTGTAAAACTCAGATTTATCATGTGGCTTCACAGGCCATGACTTCCTCATCTTGCTTTAAAAGTGGAAACAAACCAAGCTCAGAGTTCCCAAAATCAGATTTCTCTTAAGATCAGAGGGCTTCCTAGCCTCTGCTCTGAACAGTACTGGGCAGGGGGAGCACATGTGACCACCACCCAGTTTCCAGACAAGAAACCTACCCCACTCCCAGAGTTCCTCATTCTCCCTGTCTAAAAGCAAAGCTCCAATACCAAACTGTAGGGGTAATTCAGGGTCAGACTAGGACTATAAATGCAATACTAGCTTTACTGCTCCAATCTGGCAGGCACAGGATCTCCTGAGAGTCATGGTGCAGCTCACAAACACTGGAAGAAAAGCAGAGATCTCTGCACACTTTCTCCTGTTCCATGAGGATTCAGGACCCTCACAAGCTGTCATCTATCTCTCTAGCATTCTCATCTCCAAGAGCCTGCAACTCTCAGCTCTGAATTGCCACAACAGATCTTTGATCTTAGCTCTCACTAACTAGAAATCCTGGCACAGCTTCCCCCTTTGTACTGAACAAAGAGAACTGCCCTACAAACAGCTGGGAAGAGTCAGTCAGCATGTGTGCTTAAAGGGCACATTTACACATGCAGACACACCAAACGTTCATGCACCTGCACATAAGCAACAAGTCTACCAGTTCTTCTCCAAGTGTCAGGTAAAAGTCACTGCACCTGTTAAAGATATTCTATGGTAATTCAGAATCACAGCTAGGAGTAGAAACAATAAAATGCTACCAAATCCAGAAATGCTCAAACATTGTCACTGGATTCACTGTAGAAAGCCTGTTTAATTTCTGGTAGCTGACCTTTTCTATTTAACTTTTCTCTCCTTTTTTTTTTTAAAGATTTATTTATTTATTATGTATACAACATTCTGCCTCCATGTATGCCTGCACGCCAGAAGAGGGTGACAGATCTCATTACAGATGGTTGTGAGCCACCATGTGGTTGCTGGGAATTGAAATCAGGACCTCTGGAAGAGCAGGCAGTGCTCTTATCCTCTGAGCCCCTTAACTTTTCATTTTTATGGGGGGAGGGGATGTTTCGAGACAGGGCTTCTTTGTGTAGCCTTGGCTGTCTTAGAACTAGCTCTGTAGACCAGGTTGGCCCCAAACTCACAGAGATCCACCTGCCTTTGCCTCCCAAGTGCTGGGATTAAAGGTGTATGCCACCACCCCCCCCCCTGGCTGCCTGACTTCTAAATACAACAAGGTCTAGACTTCCAACCTACAGTCTCCACCTTTAGGTGGAAATGACCACTCTGTGCTGTGCACCTTTTATCTGTAACAACTAACACCTCCCCAAAAAGCACAAACTTTCCTTTGAAGAACAAATAAAACATAAAATAAAACCAAAGATTCTCTTTAAATTGTATTTCTATTATTTTTATTTGTGTGTACACAATGTGTGTCCATCATATGAGTGCAGGAACCTGTGGAGGAGGGAAGATCACTGGATCCCCTGAAACTGCCTCACACAGGTGCTGGGAATCTAACTCAAGTCCTCTGCTGAGACATCTCTCAGTCCCACCAAACCAAACATTGTAGACAATGGCTTCAAACATGTCTTCACAGGGGAAGCTACTGCTCTCTCATAAGTCAGTCCTGTGGTGACTGAATGAATTCGTCTGCATTTTCCTAAAATGTCTGATCACTCAGGACCTGTCTCAGGGGCCCATAGGCTTCCCTCTAAATTGGTTCTTGTTTTCCATGCCAGTGCAGCATCTGAAGAAAGCCATGGTCCCCTTGGGACCATGACAAGAGTGTCTCAGAAGGGATACAGAGCCCAGTGTAGAGGCAATCCTGCTGCCTTCCTATTTCCTTCTGTCCAACACATACTAGAGGCAGGTTTTTTATAGCAAAGTATGCACAACAAAGGAGAAAAAAAATGCAGGAAGAATGTTTACTGAATGTAGAGTATTTTTATAACTTAAAACAGTGTTAAGTATGACAGACTTCTTCAGGAATGCACAGGAAGCAGCACACACAGCCTTTGAGGTGTGTTCACTGACTTTTCTCCCAGAGACCCCAAGCACAGGTCCATGACCCACCCCAGTGACTCACAATGCCCACAGAGCTGCCTAGCTTTTGCTGTATATTAAACTGAGATACCTGTTTAAAGGAATGGTGTTAAACTAGAACCACTTCCAGATAACAGCAGATATTACAGCCCAGTCCCTACTCCCAGCCCAACCTAACAGAGGCTAGTCTGTTAACTCAGAGATGCTACATTAAACAAAATACAAAATAGTAACAGTAAACTTTTAAATGTTCTGGAACTAGGAGATGGCTCAGTGGGTAAGAGTGCTTACTCTGCAAACAATAAGACCTGGATTCAAATCCCCAGCACCCACATGCCTGTAACCTCAAGATCAGGCAGCACAGGTTGGTTAGCCAGCCTAATGGAAATGGCAAGTTTCCAGTTCAATGAGAAGTCTTGTCCCCAGGCAATAAGGTAGAGAGCAAAAGAGGAAGACAACCTATATATCTTACTTTTTTAGGGATGTTAAAAACAGAGCTTTGGAATTTTTGATTCAAAGAATAAAACAATATAACTCCTGCTATTGAAATTAGCTTTCAATGATTATTTTATAATTACTGAACACTCTTTTCAGTGGGAACATTTACTGGGTCCTGAAAGTGCTTTAGACTTTATCTACTCATTGCTCCCTTGTCACAACCCCAGGACCACTGATCTTTTTCATTGTCTGCATGATTCTGTCTTTTCCCAAGGAAATATGGGAGTATAATCCACACAGTTGGAATCACATGGTATGGAACCTTTAGCATCACTTCTTTCACTCAGCAATGTGCACCTAAGTTTCCTCTGTGATTCCGCGGGGCTGAATAGCGCTCCACTATACTAGTGCTATAGTTATCCACATAACTCTCTTAAGAACATCCTGGTTGCTTTCAAATTTGGACAGATATAAATTAAGTAGGTATGAGCATCCATGGCAGGTTTCTGTGTGGGCAATATCCACAAACATGACTGCTGGATCATACTGTCAGAATGTTTTGCTTTGTGAAAAGCTGCCAAATTGTCTGATAAAGGGTCCATCCCATTTTACATTCCCACCAGTAACAAAGTTATTATTACATCTTCATTAATTTTGTGTGAGTGCATGTGTGTGGACACCAAGCACACACATGACACAGCATGTGCATGGAGGTCAGAGGACAGCCTGTGAGAGTCATCTCTCCCTCATTCATACAGGCCACAAGAATTGGATTCAGATGGTCAGGAGTGGCAGGAAATGCCTTTAACTGCAGAATCATCTCAAGAGCAGCATTAGACGTCTTGTTACTTCGCATCCTCAACAGTGTTTGACAGTTTTAACCTTCTGGACAAGAGTGTACTAAGAGTTCATTTATTTTTCCTAACTGGTGGTTTGAATGAGAATGGCCCCCATAGGCTCATAGATTTGAACACATAGACTCCAGTTGGTAGAGCTATTTGAGAAGGATTAGGTATGACCTTGTTGGAGGTGTATCACTGGGGCCAAGCTTTGAGGTTTCAAAAGCCTGCGCCATTCCCCAGTAGCGCCCTCTGCTGTGGCTCTGGGGTGAACTCTTAGCCCAGTCTGCGTGTTGCCATACTCCCCACCATGATGGTCATGACCTTACCCTCTGAAACTGTAAGCCCCAATGAACTTTTTCTTTTCTAAGCTGCCTTGGCCCTAGTGTCTCTTCACATAACAGAAAGGTAGCTAAGATAACGAGAGATCTGGTGTCACTCGTACAGACACTAGTCTGTGCTCATGTAACTAGTAGGACATTAGTACTTGTGTCATCTGTCACTTTAAACCACAAATTCTGAAAACTCAGCTTAAATCGTTTTCATGCTTGTGTTCAGAGTGGTGATTCATGACAAGCGGTAGCTATCAGTGTGCTGGGACACAAATCACACCATCCCTAGTATGTGTACACTGACACGCAGCACAGCACATGTGTGGAGGTTGTCAGACAACTTGCAACAGGGGAATCATACTCAAGAGGACAGGTATGTCAGCAGGTGCCTTACTGAGCCATCTCAGTATCCCCTGTACTTACTTTTAAAAAATCTAAGAGAAGGCATAAAGACATTATCTGAACACATACTTTTCTTCTTCTTCAACAATACCCCACGAATCTAGTTCACTGATAGAATGTTTGGATACTGATGTCTCTCTAAGACCCCAGCGTAGGAGTATTGAAACGGTAATGACCTTTATCAGGTTAGGTCCAGAGAAAGGTCCTTCATAAGGTGAGTGTGTTATCCTTTGAGTGGATTAATACAGAAAATGAAACTGAATTCTCAGTCAACTCTATCTGTAAAACACTTAAGTATCATTTGAAATATATTTCAGTATGAAAGCACTTCACAGACATTATAACTTAATTTAAAATTCACCTTGTTTACATAAAATGCCTTCAACATGGTCATCAGTCTTGATCAATGCAATATCATGTGTACATCCCTCGGTATCCCCAAAGTACTCCAAGGGTATACTGGTAACTCCATTATCCCAGTGGATAGCAAAATCCATGAGTGTCCAAGTGCCTTCTATGTATGGTATATTTGCAAAGAACCTGGACATAGAGAATCCACACACAGAACCTGTACACAGAGACTCCATACACAGAACCTGTACACAGAGACTCCATACACAGAACCTGTGTGTACCCTCATGTGTACTTCACATAGAAAGACTTAAGAACAACAACGACTAACTGTTGCTATACTGCATTATTTGGGGGGAAATGAGGAGGGGAAATCAGTATATGTTTCGCACAGTTTCCTTTACAAACATTCTAGGAACTTAGATATGGAAGGCTCACACTACCTTTCTCCTTACTTCCTGTCCTTAATACACTGAGGCACCATGCTGCTCACATAATCTCAGGTAACTGCATAGACAGTAGCTGCTGCTTACTGTCCCACAGGCTATGGTCTGGATATGCTGTTTCTAAAAGGTTCATGTGATAGACACTTGGTCCTTAGTTTGGTGGTACGGAGGGTAATAGATGGAACCTTCAAGAGCTGGAGCACAGCAGGAACTCCTAAAGGCCCCTGGATGGGCTTGTGGAGCCCAGTCTGTCTCTCACTTCCAGTCTCACAGTATGCTCTCTTGTTACAGTAGAGTTACCATTGTGGCCCATCTGCTATGAAGTCCTCATCAGAGCTGAGCTGATTCCAGTGCCATGGCCCGAGTTTCCAGAAGTCTCAGCTAAATAAACATTTTAAAAATTATTTTATTTGCTTATTTGGTGCACACATGTGATACAATATGCATGTGGAGGTCCAAGAACAAATTATGGGCATTGGTTCTTTCCTTCCACCAGGAGAGATCTGGGGATGGAATTCACGTCGTCAGGTTTGGCAACCGGGATACCCTTACCTGTGATCCATCCTGCCAGCCCAGTCTCAGATATTTGGTTATAGTAGTAAAAACCAAAGTAATATAGAGAGGAGCCAATGTTGGCACCTGGTGCCTATCCTCCTCCCTTAGCAGTCAGGCTTCTTGACTATTCATTCCAGCACTCCATCACGGAGTCAATCATTTGGTGCCCTTTCGGCCATTCTGCCTATCACAAACACTTCACGTACACTTTCTCTTCCATGTTCATGCAGAGAAGCCACTACAACAGAACACGAAGCCCAAAGCCAACAAGTGACTGTATTAGATGGACCCAGACACACAAGCTAGTCTTGATTTCATGCTCTCTATCACCCCAATTATGAAACATCTCCTGTGTGCACTTAAGTACACAGCAGATATACCCTAACTGACAGAACAATGTACACCTGTCTCATTCTATAAACTGTGTTCCTTTTCCAAGAATAATGCCAAAAGACAACACATTACTTCATTCCCTTGATTTAAAATCTTAGTGGCTTAATTCATTCAGTCAAGTATTTATCCACAGAGGATGCAGAATAGGCCCTGGTTCCCCTGGTTCCTGCTCTCTGCAGGTGGAAGAAGATGTGAGGCAAGGCCCAGCAAGCACTGAAGACAGCGTGTGAGGACTGTAGCAAGTGACAGAAAATGCTCAGTGCCCCTGGAGAACAGACACTAACATTTGGGTCTCATACACCAGCTGTCCCAAATCCAAGGCAGTCAGGGAGAGGAACACCAGACCTGGTAGTTGGTGCAAAGGCCACCACCAGAAGCCAGCTTCGCTCACTCGAGGCAAAAAAAGTTACTGTGCCATGGGCCTGGGGGCAGGCTGTGCAGGGTCAGGTGTAAGCAGAGCAAAGAGATGGGAGTCAGGCCAGGTGTGATGGGAAGCCAGTGCAGGGGTTTAAGTGTAGTATCGTTCATGTTCTGAAACATTACTCTGACTGCTCTGAGAAAAATGAACTGTACAGTATAGAACTGAGTGAACAGAATACCAAGAGAGAGGGTGGGTGAACAGATGGCCAGGCACCCCTAGTCCTTCAACCCCACCTCCCTCAGTCACAGTGTCTCACAGCTGCACTGACTCGTCCACCTCCCATTTGTCATGCCAAGGCCAGGTTTCCAATGCCTGACAAACATACTGACAGAACACCATGCGTGAATCCACAAAGAACAGCTCTTAGGTTCTGGGTAACGGTGCTTTCCACACAAACCAGATAACTTAAGTTTGTGCCTCAGAGCTCTCTCAGTAACAGAATTGTCTCTCAAACTGTGGCCCACCCCCACACATGTACAACAAACAAACATAAAAACTTTTTTTTTGTTTGTTTGGGTTTTTTTGTTTTTCGAGACAGGGTTTCTCTGTGGCTTTGGAGCCTGTCCTGGAACTAGCTCTTGTAGACCAGGCTGGCCTCGAACTCACAGAGATCTGCCTGCCTCTGCCTCCCGAGTGCTGGGATTAAAGGTGTACACCACACCGCCAGCATAAAAACTTTTTAAAAGCATAATTCCCACATATATCTAATGAATATTCCTATTTTAAAAGTATAATTCCCACATATATCTAATGAATATTCCTATTTTTGCTAACGGTTGGCATGAAAAACAACATCAACAGGCTGGGGTGCCACTTAGACTCTTCTTATCTCTGCTGAACCTGCCCTTCTGCAAGGAAAAAAAAAATGGCTATGGAGGGGGAAGGGGAGAAGAAAACAGAAGAGGAGCTACTGTCAGTCTACTGCACTATCTATTTCCTCAGGAGACTCTTCCCTGCTGTGACCTGCAGCTGTCTCCACAGCCCCTAATTTTCTCCTAGAAGGTGATACAGTCCCTCTTAGGAACTACTAAGAAAGTGGGCCACACCTGTGCAAGGGCAGAAACTAGTACTTTCAAAGAACAAAGATGCTACACGTGGTGGTGTATATCTTTAATTGAGCACATAGGGGCTGAGGCAGGTGGATTTCTCTGCGTTCAAGGCCAGCTTGGTCTTCATACAGAGACCTTGTCTCAAAAAAATAAATAACATATGAAATTTGCTGGGGAATAATTAAATCTCAGGATTTCTACAGTTAACGGCAATCACATGGGGGCTTTGTTTACTTACCTAAGTAATGTGGAGGGTGAAATGGCATAGGCTTGCTAGTTGCTGAGTAATATCCAACTGCTCTCTTAAATCGAATGACTTTGTCATCTGTTCTAGACTAAAATAGATGTAGGAAAGCCTTAGTTATGCCACTGGTCATAATTTTATCATAATTCAGCACATGAACAATTTATAACCTTTCAGGTTAGATAAGAACAGAGAATGACATGAAAACCTTAGATCAAACACAATAAATTATTACCAAAAATTAATGTAAATTTAAAGCAATGTGGTCAGAAAGTAGAATTCTCAGCAGGCATCAGGGATGGGCACTGGTTTCTCTGACCTTCCAAGGGTTTTTGACATTCTCTCCACCCCCCAGGACCTCCCAGTTCACAGCAGGTGGGATGGACTGCATAGACAGGAAGGCTAACAAGAGCCTGGCTTAGGCTCTTCAGGAAGAGCCTGGGCATCTCAATCCTCATCTGTTCTACTGAGCAGACTTGTCTACATTCTTTACTTCCCAAACAGAAAGTCTAACCTGCAATCTACAACACCATATGACCAACATGCAGTTTATCTTTTGAAAACTTTGGCATGAGCCAGGCATGGTGATGCATGACTTCAGTCCCAGCGCTCAGGAGGCAGAGGCAGGTAGATCGCTATTAAAAAAAAAAGAGAGAGAGAGAGAGAAGAAAATGAAAAAGGAAAAGAAAAAATAAACAAACCAACAAAAACAACCCTTTGGCACATACATCTTATGAACACAGAGTACCACAGACTCCGGCACTACCTACCCTAACTCTCCTCCTGTTCACCTGACAAGCAAGGTGAAGTAGCTCAGATTACCCAGATGATGGAAGACATGTTGGCTACCCTAATCCTCCAATCCTACAGCTTCACATCCCAAGCACACACTTCCAGTCTACAATCCTGAGCACAACCCATGCAAAGCCCAATCCTTTTCCAGTTTGTGTTGTTACCTGTGAATGCTGGAAAACATCTTTAGCTATGGCATCCAGGTCAGAGGTGTCATGAATGTTGCGGACATAATCAGCTACGGCTTTGATCACTACATCACAAGGTGGCAAGACCAGCTGGTGGGCTCGGACCTGGGAGAAGAAATGCACATGTCAGCAGTAGGCCTGAGCCTCAGAGATGGGTAAGTTTGCATGTAGGGCCCAGACATTTCAAAAGTATGCCTACTGGACCTATGAGGACCTGCTTACCTCCCACCCATGAGACCCTGGCCTAGACTCCTAGCTCTAAGAATGGTTAGCTTTTTCTTTCAGATGAAGAAACACAATTCACATGCTCAAACCCTGTGAGGCTGAAAGAGCATGGCTGGGCTTTCATCATTCAGTGTTCTGAGAACAGGACCTACACCTCACAAACTGAGCAGGCCCATTAGAAGCCATGAGCTTCCTTTCTGAATTAACAGGTTAGGCGGTGTGGTATGATCTCTGAACTGTACTCAAGGCTCCCCAAAACTTGAAAGATAAACTCAGTTACCAACTGCCTACACCCACCAAGTTTATCTATGAGCTTGACAAGAGTACCACCTCCCACTGAAGGGCACATTTGAAAGGAGAGGAATAGAAGCCGGGCGGTGGTGACGCACGGTTTTAATCCCAGCACTCAGGAGGCAAAGGCAGGCGGATCTTTGTGAGGCCAGTCTGGTCTACAAGAGCTAGTTCGAGGACAGGCTCCAAAGCTACAGAGAAACCCTGTCTCGAAAAACCAAAAAAAAAAAAAAGAAAGAAAAAGAAAAGAAAAAAGAAATGTAGTCTAACATCCAATAATGAGAGTAGGCACTCTCATTATCCAAGAACAGCTGCTACAGAAGGCAAGTTAGTAAGTTAGAAGGAAAGCAAAACCACCCAAGAAGAAAAATGACTCTCACTACTGTCACCACTCTGCTATCCAGAACCCGCACATACACTGTTGTGTCAAAAAAGGTTGCCAATTGGCTCACCTTAAAAGAAAAAAAAATACTGTCTTGGATTGTGTGGATGGGCAAAGAGTAATGATAGGGTCCTATATGCAAGAAAACAGCGTCTGTGAGGCGGCATGAGAAAGACAGGACCTGCCATTGCTGGTTTTGATGACAGAGAAGGAAGCCAAAAGCCAAGGAATCTGAGCAGCTGCTGAAGTTAGAAAAGTCCAGGGAGAATTCTCTCTGGAGACTGCAGATAAACACAGGCCTGTTATACCTTGATTTCAGCCCAGCGAGATCCATTTGGACTTCTAGTTTCTCTAACACTGAGATAATGTTTGTGTTTTCTTAAAATCAGAGATATATGTGTGTATGGGGAAGGGGATTATTTAAGAAATAAGAGATAGCTCAGTGGTTAAGAGCATTGACTGCTCTTCCAGAGGTCCTGAGTTCAATTCCCAGCAACCATATGGTGGCTAACAACCACCGGTAATAAGATCTGGTGCCAACTTCTGTCTGCAGGGACACATGCAGGCAGACCATTGTATACATAATAAATAAATCTTAAAAAAAAAAAAGAAAAGTTTAACCTTAATAAAATGGAAATACATCCATTTATACTTTAAGATTACTACACAAATTTCCAGATGCCAAAAGCTACATTAAAGTTCCCTTTAAAAAAAAAAAAAAAAAAAGACGGTAAAAGGCAGTGTGTTCTTCCCCCTAGTCCAAGTGGAATTTTCCAAGTGGATCACTGTTTTCACCCTAAGAGCAGCACTCTCCATTCGGTTCGTAGACTCTGGTTCAGGGAAAATAGTATAAGGGCTCCCTAAGTATGATTGAGGTGGTTACTGATGCTGACCATCAGCACACTCCTAGAAGCCTAAGGGCCCTCGGTGCGTGGCAAAAGACTACTGTCACTCATGCTCCCGGTAAACAAGCAAAAGAGCAAAAGTGCTTTGGACCACTCTAGATGGAAGGAGCATGCTCTGTGTCCTATGGGATGCTTCAACAACCCCAGGACAAAGCAAGTGAGATCACCAGAGCAGCCAAGGAGGTGAGGCCAGGACAGAAACCCTGAGCTAACCCACACCACTTCACTCCCAAGTTCCTGCTAACAGACACTTAGGCACCTTGCTCACAGTGAGTGCCCCGCCAGCAAGGGCAGCATGTGGGTTGGGGGATTAGGGAATATCCACATGGTCTGGCTTCAAATTATAATCCACAGGTTCAACCCTACAGGTGTTTGTGGCTAGCTGGCCACTCAAATACCAGACACGCCACTAATGACTATCTCCCCATGCTTACACAGTATCTGAAACACTGGTTATTTCAGGTGGCTTTATACATTGAAGAACAATAACTCAAGATGGCAAGAACAGAAGTCACTGGATATAAAATGGCTTCCTGATTGCCTCTTTCAAGAGCAAAGGCAGTCCTATGGCTGGTTGTAACATGAAGGGCCTGGTTGGTTTCTGTCCTCCCACCAGGTCCCACAGTCATTAGGTCCCAAAGAAAATCACACAGAGAGTCTACATTAGGTTATAAACTGATTGGCCCATTAGCTCAGGCTTCGTATTAGCTTTGTTCAAGAGAAGGAGGAAGGTATAAAAGACCCACAGGATTTTACCCACCTCAATCTTTATGGTGGCTGAGCAACAGCCATCTTTTCTTAGTTCTGTTTTTAAATTTTAGCTTAAAACATAAGGTTAGGAAAAAACAAAAGTCAAATAAACGCCAGTGACTCTGAAGTTGAGAACAATTACCTGCTTCTGAGGAGAGTGGATGATTTCTGCTTCGTTGAAAACTGTTTATGATCAGGTTCCTTTGTCTCCTAAGACTCATCAAATATTACTGACAAAAAAAAAAAACAACCAAAAAAAAAAAAACCCAACCTACCAAAATTTTCTAAAACCCATTATTAGAAAGGATAACTTGGTAGTCTTTAACTTTCACATGACACAAATATAATGCTTCGGTGCAGGGGTGAAGTTCAGAGTCCGTCTCCCCAGATAGCTTCTACGGCACATGAAGCTTATAGGTGAGCTGCATTCCACAAAGCCCTAGGGGAAATCAATATACTGTTTCTGATAGACATTGAGACAGCAATTTTGTTTTAATCAGGAATATTTCCTTTATGAAGTCAATCACTGACTGCACTGTGCTCCACTTTAGAGAGACACTGCCTCAATTCTAAGCGGTCTCAACACCTCATCCAAAATAGGATGTTTTTTGTGTTTGTTAAATCAGAAAATGGACACTTTCCCAACTATGTGTACTTTTATGTTGGGTAACATTCCTTCCACTCCCCTTTTAGAGACAGGATCTCACAATGTAGTTCAGGCTAACCTGAAACTTGCTATACAGCCCTCTCAATATATAGCCTTGTCTAGCCTCAAACTCATGATCTTGCTGCCTCAGCCTCCTGAATGCTGGAATTCCAAGTGTGTGCCACAAATCCTCACCACTTCAAAATTCTTCTTCACACTTCTTGTTCTTTGTTTACTTTTACCTTTAAACCACTGTGGATGCCCATTTACCCTATGGATAAGAACTCACAATGTGCACTAAACAGAATGCCACCCATAGTTTGGGTCCTGCAGCCTGACCAATATATATATGTCACTCATATATATGTCACATCTTAAGGAAAAAGAACTCCAACATTAGGCTGGCCACAAAACAGAGGAGCACATGTATACACCCAACTGTTTAACACAAAGACTGAGTGTCCTCACCCTGGGAGCTGTGGAAGACTGCTGGAAATGAGAAACACAAAGAAGTGTCAGCAAGTAGGGTTCAGAAAAAAGGTGCCGTTTTACTTTTTCTTTAAGCAATATTCATACTGGGCATTTCTCCTTGTCTAGAATATACAATTTTTAGGCATTTGCATACTTTTCTTTATATGGACAGAAATCAGAAAAAAACAGAGCTGTTTACAAATTGAAGCCTGTGAAATAGTAAATAGCTTTGTGGCTCACCAGATTCTGGGTGTATGTTGGTATGTAGATGAGGAGAGCAATTCATTATACAAGGTTTTCCCAATCAATACAAATCAGTTAGATATCTGGCTTTAGTAAAAATGCTAACTAAATGCATTAGAAGTAGAAGATGGACACACTTGATGTCACAGTGCTGTGCCTCATGGTTTACTCATTTCATGGCAAAAACAGTTTGTGTCTTTAAACAGTTTCTTACAAAGTTGTCCAGAAAACCCAACAGTTTTAAAAATCCAAATACTGAATTCATGAGGCAAAATCAAAATCATGCCACATGTTTGTTTTGTTCGAAAGGACTGCAAGTTTTGTATCAACTCTCTTGCTACTAAGTATTCCTTTGATGTTTTGTTTGAGGAAATATTAAAATGTGCTATTAGAGATTATGGAACAGTTTTACATTAAGTATTTGTTATCGTATAAGAAACTGCAGTTTTGATTAGTCTACAACTTTGATTAGTCAGAATACTTCCAGATCATTACCAAAGCAGCATAGCCTACTACTGACCTGCTTCCTGTCACTACAGTTGTCTTCTCTACAGGCTCACAAGAATCTACTTCCTTTGGGTTGCAGATAATGCTTTGGGATCTGTGTATTAACCATGATCTAACTGTGCTCCTTTTGTGGCTGTTTATCCACCGTCCTCTCTTAGTAAGAATTATCTCTAGTCTGAGGCAATAATAAAGCTGCTATGAACCTTTAGGTAGGAGTCTGTGTCAACATGGTGTTTTCATTCCTCCAGTTTAAATGCTCAGCAATGGGACTGCTCGGATGCACAGCAAGGGTGTGTCTGACTTACGAGAAACCGCCATACTGGTCTCCAAGTGACTGCTCTTCCAGTGCCACACTCCACAGCAGCAGAGCTGCAACTGCGTGACAATATCCACCAGTCACCCTCATTTAGCCCACCATACTGGTTAAAAGTGGCCATAATTGCTTTAATTTGCATCATCCCATGATACTGCAGTACCTCTTGTGTACTCTGTGAGCATTCTGTAAAATGACTGACCCAAACCTGTGTCCATTATCTTACTGGGTTATCTGACTCTTGTGTCACTCTCCATGTAGTATGGGTGCAAATCCTTTAATAGACACATCCTATTGTGCAAACAGTTTATCTCAGTATGGTTGTTTTCATTCTCTTAACTAAGTCTGTATAATGGATAGTTATTAAGATGGTCTTCTAATTTTGGTTTTGTTTGGTTATTTGTTTAGTTGGTTTATTTTTTTTAGACAAGAGTTTCTGTGTGTAGCAGTCCTCACTATCCTGGAACTCACTCTGTAGACCAGGCTGACCTCAAACTCACAGAAACCTACGTGCCTCTGCCTCCAAAGTGCTGGGTGGGATTAAAGGCGTGTGATACCACCACCTGGCTACTTTCTTCTAATGCTAATATTGTCATTCCTGCACGTGGATATTCATTTGTTGTAAAGATGACCCTCACTTCACTTCTGATGAAATAACTGGCCATACATGTGCTATTTCTGAATTATTTCGTCCCACTGATTTTTATGATTGTCCTGACTGACAGTGGTAGCTTTAGTCTTAAAATTTGACAGGATTAAGTCCTCCTACTTTGTTCTTCATATTGAAAATTTGGGGCTGGGGAAATAGCTCAGTGCTATAGGACTTGTCTACATGCTCAAGGTCCTGAACTTAGACTCCAACACAAGAGAAAAAAGGGGGAGGAGAACGGTTGCTTTCTTCAGTCCTTTAAAGTTCCATATGCATTCTTAAATCAATGTGTACCGAAATTCTTGCTGCAATTGTGATTAGAAAAGACATTTTGACAATGGGCTCACAGACCCTTTCTTTAATTTAGACCATATCTCCACAATGACATCCACCTGTTCTCTGAGAGCAGAACCATTATACCCTCCAGGAATAGAGCATGGGAGGAAGGTAAGATGGATGACATGGGGGGGTAACGGGTGCATCATGCTTCATCAGGAGCTCCCTGGGTGTTCTTGTTTCAGTACTGGAGGTAAAAGTCACAGTAGTAGAAATAATTATTTAGAATTAAGTCATTAAGCGGAAACTTCTAGAGGACAAAATCTGACTCTTGGCTCTAGAGACAGGAGGCTGCAGTAGAATACAAGAGGATCAAGGGTGTAACCTAGATGTCTGCACTAAACTAAGGTACACTAAGGACCAAGGGCTGTAGGGGGTGGGAATAGGGCAAATGACAAAATGTAACCAAGTTAGTGATGTGCAAATTAACAGGACACCACTGGGAAGGAGAAAAAGGCAGCAACAGTCTGTAATCCCAGTTTTCAAGAGGAAAGAACAGAGGCTGGAAGATGGAAAATTGGAAGCTAACTTGGCTCATTCTGTTTCAAAAATCAAAAAGAAAAAATACTTGCGGGACTGGCGAGATGGCTCAGCGGTTAAGAGCACTGACTGCTCTTCCAGAGGCCCTGAGTTCAATTCCCAGCAACATGGTGGCTCACAGCCATCTGTAATGAGATCTGGTGCCCCCTTCTGGTGTGCATGTGTACATGGAAGGAATGTTATATACATAATAAATAAATTTTAAAAAAAAAGAAAAAATACTTGCAATTCAAACATATATAACAGAAGAATTACACCTGAATATATTAAAATCTGTTTTAATTTGATGAAAATAACTCAATTTAAAAATAGGCAAAGGATCCAAGGAGACCTTCAACCAAAGGAGGCAGGGAAATGGCCAAAGGGCAAAGGAAAAGATACGCACCATCATTAGTCATTAGAGAAGGTCAACTTGAAAGTAAAGTGAAGACCTCAATAACCACCATGGTGACTAATTACAAGAACAGGCAGTAACCTGGGCATTAAGGACATGCAGAAATCCAACCCTCCACATGTTGCTGGGAGAACAGAAATTGTACGGCCACTGCACAGCATGAAATGGTGTGATGAACTCTCAAAACACTAAGCATGGAATGAGCACACAGCCTAAACACTAGGGAAAAATGAAATGGATAAAAAGTGTGCCAATGTGTTCATAATAGAACTTATTTAATTTTTTAATCTTTTGTTTTTGGTTTTTTGAGACAGGGTTTCTCTGTGTAGCTCTGGCTGTCCTGGAACTTACTCTATAGACCAGGCTGGCCTCAAACTCACAGAAATCTGCCTGAGACTGCCCCCCAAGTGCTAGGATTAAAGGTGTGCGCCACCAATGGCTTACAACAGAATTCACCAGAAAACATAAACAACCTAAAAGTCAATAGACTGACAAGCAAACAAAAGGTGGCATAATTGTACATGGGGTGTCATCCAGCCCCAGGACGGAATGTGGTGCTGAGACATGCCACAGTAGCAGCAGACCCTGAAAGCATTATGCCAAGAAAAAGGAAACCAAACAGAAAAATGGTATAGTGTCTTATTCTGTTCATAAGAAAGAGACAGAGCTTATTATCAAGGAACTGGGGTGTATCTCTAAGCACATAATTTCTTTTAAAGTTAACAAAAATATTCTAGGGTGGTTTCACAGCTCTGAATGTTAAAACCCTTCACATGGACAAAGTCCTGGATTTGACCATATGTGAGTTATACATCTTAATACACCAGTTACTGAAGGGAAGATGGGGCTACTGTAGAATTGGATATGGGAACCAGCAGTGCCTGAGTCTGAGCAAGCAAGAAAGTAAGGGGAATCCCTATATAGAAAGCTGTATTAAACATAGCCCATGGGAAAGGCAATGTCTCACAGAGGAAAATGCTAGTTCCAAAAGGCCAACAAGAGACGCCAACTTGGACAAGGCCTAAGCCAGAAACTTTGAAGAAGCCAGTCAGCATGCAAAGCTGGGATGGTACACCCTCCGTTTCTGACCTAAGTGTAGTCTTAAAAAACCATGTCTGCATTAACTCGACACACCCACAGTGTTAAGGATAGAAGCACTGTCTGTATCTCTAGACCTGTGGTCTAGTCTTAACGAATGATATTCTCTAGGGACGGAACTGCCCTGGAACTTTAGTGTAACAACAGTGCTGGCCATCTGCTCAGGGTGAGGAGTTGGCAGGGACAGAAATTAGAAAGCAGCACTGAATGCTACTTCACCCCAGCACTGTCCTGACTTTCAGAGTAAGGCAAGTGCTGAGAAGGAAGCAACGGAGCCCACCTGGTTGGGAACAGAGTCAAGGCTATGGACTCAACAAGACAAGACAGGAGTTAATGCCATTACACTGTTATTTCAAACTAGAACATTGTAAGGTAAGCATGGAAGGTGCAAACACTAACCTGGAGCTTCCCTTTTTGCCCTTCCTCCTGGTTTTATCCAGGGTTCTCAGAAGTACCGCATTCCATCCCAAATCTATTACAGACCTATCACTAAGACTGAGCAGCTGCCACATGAAGAGCAAGCCCCTCTATTTCAATCATGACAGGAAGCCCATCCTAACCTAAAAAGCATGGGCAGAGAGCTAGGCCTGAGTCCCAACAGACTGCAGCAAATTCCTTAGAACTGTACACTTCCCACATTTATTTTCAAGAAACAGAAAGCCTTTGCACTGTCTTGTAGTTAAAAGCATTCCACTTAACATTCAATGGGTAAATTAAAAATGAGCAAAGGGCCAGGAGGTGGTGGCTCACGCCTTTAATCCCAGCACTCGGGAGGCAGAGGTAGGCAGATCTCTGTGAGTTGGGGCCAGCCTGATCTACAGAGCAAGTTCCAGAACAGGCTCCAAAGCTACATAGAGAAACCCTGTCTCAAACAAACAAACAAACAAATAACAACAACACAAAAAGCAGAGACTACATTTCATGCTAAGTCTAGGTTCTCAGAGTTCATATTAACCACTGAGAACATACAGTTAGGCCAGCAGTGGTAGCTGATGCCTGCAATCACAGCACCTGGGGGGCAGAGACAGAAGGATTGTGATGAGTTCAAGGCCAGTCAGGACTACACAGCAAGGCCCAGTCTCAAAACAACACAAAATAAGATCAATAGAAATAAGACGAACTAAGTTGATGTATTTTCCTTTCACCAATTCCATGACGTTTCTCAATGATGTCAGGTGAGGATGCCTGTTTATCTCATTTCTATTTCTGTGTTTTCACTTCAAATTTGTCAAACAAAATGAAGACTAAAGTCTGGAAAAAAGGTCGGGGTTGGGGGAGAAACTAAAATGTTGAAAGTGCTGGCTGATGAATATGCTCAGGACAGCATTCAAGTTTAGCGATGAACGAAGCCACTGATTAACACGGCAGCACAATCTCCCACTTAGGCATCCTCTTCTCAACTATTATCCATGAGCTAATCAGCTGTTCAAGACCAGCCTGAGCTACAGTAAACTTGTAAAAGGAAAGTGAAAGGGGAAAGAAGAGGGAAGAGAGAGAGAAGAAAGAATCCTAGTGTTGCAAGCATACTGAGGATTTTGAGCCATATAAATTATGAACTGCTAGCTTCTCATCCATGATATTTGTGACTCTTTATCAGATATTTAAAAGATGAAACTTTCTCAAGAATGGGTTTTCTTTTTAGCATACTGTGTTGGATTTAAAGATTTCCAATTTGTATGCTCAAGTGTGAGTCGTCACCTATTCAAATCTTTTATCACATCACATTTGGCATATTTTGCTAGAATCAAATTTATTACATTATTGTTCACAGAGAGCTAGTCCTAGATGAATTCACTGTCTAACAAGGCAAAGCAACTCAAGGCACGGGAAAACTGGAACAAGATGAAAGAGAAAACAGGTTTTAGATAGCAAAGAGCAAGCTGAAACAAGTAGCAAAAGAATTCTACCTGAGCCCTGAGGAGACAGCAAGGCCTCCTTGCACGTGCAAATTAAATATAGGGAGGAAAACTTAAATTCAAAACTAAATATCAATTTTTAAAACCAATTAAAATTCTAGGAGCATGATGAAAATAAGCAACAAGTATTCAAATTTTCAAAAGATAGAATTAATTTTATAACTGAAGAATGGGAAAGACTAAAATAGCAGCTGGGATACATTTCAGTAATGTTTCAAGAGAAAAATCATCTGATTTGGCTCTCCCTACCATGTTAGGATGGTTAAGACAGTGCTACACACAGAAAATGCCTACCATAGAATTCTAACCATAAAAAGTAGCCAACAACAACAGAGAGATGGTTCAACAGTTACGAGCACAGGCTGGATGTGCTAGAAAACTTGAAAGTGGGGCCAGTGGGATCACTCAGCAGGGCTAACAATCTAGCCCTCAACCCTGACAAACTAATTCCAATCTCCAGATTCCTACATGATGGAAAGAAAGAAACGCAGCAAGTTGTACTTTGACCTCTGCAAGAGATGAATATGTATGTACGAGCACACACACATATAAATAAATAATAACTATTAAAGTTATTGTTATTTAATATTCATAACTTACAGTGTATTTGGATCCAACTCATCCCCCATTACTTCCCTTCCAATTCTTCCTCCAACCTCCCTCACTTTTTCCTCCCAACTTCACACCACAAAAAAATGTTTTTTAAAGGAAAAAAATGACACAAAGGCCTAATACTCACATTTCTCTTTGGGAATCGCTTTGAGTTTTGTTACTAGTAACACTAAGACACTGAGAGCACGTCCTCAGTGGTAGGTGCAGTGATGCAGTGAAACATGAACGGGTGAAGTGCTGTGACAGCTGCACCTTACTTCCCAACAAGACACAGATATGTCTGTATAACGTATGGGAAAATGCCAACAAGCACTGAACCAAGATGGTGGCTATTTGGACAAACATTTCTCTATCCTTTCAGCTTACATGTACTTACTAAGCTGATTTTCCAAGAATTCTTCACATCTAGGCTAATGGAGCACAAAGCAAAGATAGCTCAGCTGAACATGTGACTATATATGCACACAGCAGGAGGTCTCGAGAGTCCCACTCAAATCCCTTACAGCAAGTGTCCACAAATTTCCCCACTTATAAGAACCCCATGCTTAACAGGCCAAATGTGCACAGGTGCAGCACCAGGAGCCCAGCTGTTAGAGACTGCACCATCCCAGCCTTCACTCCACTCGCTATCATCAAGCACTCAAGAGTCAAGAGATCAGGGCCTGTTACTTCATTCCTAAGAACACACAGGAGACACTCTATCACCAACAGCAAAAAGAAAGCTTTTCTCTGTTGAGCGCAAAAGGAAAACAAGTGTTTTCTAAAAGGAAAGGGAAATTAACTTTCAAGAGAAGTTGAAGGTAATCAAAAGCAGGAACTATTACAGTGAAAAGAAAATTTTCAAAGCACACAGATGAGAGAGGAAAAAGAAGTTCCAAGTAGCAAGGAATAAAAAAAGAAATCTTATGTGAGAGAGTTCCCCTTAGGAAATCAATAATAATGCAAAGAAAGAAAAACTCGGAAGCTGACCATCAATTACAACTGTTCACGGCAGAAGGGTCACTGTGACTGAACTCAGATTTTGTGGCACGGCTCTGGAGACCACTCTCTCTAGCCTTTCCCTTGTTATCAGGAAGCTGGTCCCAGAGCTGGAAGGGACACAGTGTCCAAGTCCCCACCTTTGCATTTCCTAAGTCACCTAACAAATGCTAATGCTAGTCACAGTGTCACTGACAGGTGCCAGCTAGTGTCCTCATGGCCCACACCAATCCCACATTTCTGCTAGGCTCACATCAGACAACCTCGTCACTCCAGAACACCCTAGTGAATGTCTCTTTTCTGATGTTCATTACTATCACAAATGGAGAAAAGCAAGGGGGAAATGAGTAAGAAAACACTGTGCTGATAAACCAGTGCAACTACCCATTCTCCCATCATTCAAGAAGCATTACAATAGACTATTTTATAACTGCAAAAAAGGGAAAGTTATTAAGTCCTCAGACTGTACTAAAAAATACTGCTCTAAGTGACAGATGACATTACCTATTGAAAAAAATTACTGTTTTAAGTAAAAATGTTAATCTATAAAAACTGCAGCTCAAAGAGTTCTTGTCTAACTAGGCACAGGACATTCTTTGAAGGGCATTTTGAAGGAATGTGTAAGTCTGCCTATCCCACAGGTGTTGAGAATATGAAGGAAGCAGGCTACTTATTAAGACAGAGTCACAAACAAGACACTTCTACCCACATAGCATGTCCCCTTCTTCGGTAAAGTACATAGTGCATTGTACTATGTACAAAATCACAGAGGTCAGTCAAATGCTGGAAAACCAAGTGACATTTGTACCTTCAGTGAGGCGAGTGGATGTTCTGGACCAAGTAAACTCCAGTGAAAGGAAGCCAGATCCTCATCAGGTAGTATGTGGTTTCCTAGAATATAAATGTGGACAATGTAAGAACCATCAGGATCAGTGACACAGGGAGACTCCTACACCACTGTGTGCTAGCTAATGCGGGTTCCACTTTCAAGAGAAATCAAGCATTTCTTCACATTGTACTATGAAGCAACACACACAGCAGGCAGTTCTGACAGTTGACTCAAGCACCAGGGGAATTTTCTGTATAGTTTGGACACCATTCACACTAAGGATTTCACAGAGCTACACACAGAATCTACTTCCCAGCAGTATGCAAAACTTCAGTCTAAGGATTCCAGGAAGTCACATAGGGACCAGACCTAAGTTTTCATGTGTTCCTGAAACACCTGTGGTTCAAAATTACTTGACAATGACATAGCCAGATGTGGAGTCGTGGTTATTAAATCTTCCCTAGGAAGATGAAATAACAATAACTGTGTTACAGCATGACTCACCACCCACAAGTATCTGTGACAGAGCACAGACTATAATATCTGAGCTGTCTGTCCGACCGCTAGGGCTATGCCCGTCTACAAGTAGGAACTATATTCTTGAAGGGTGTTCTTTCATGGCAGGGTTCTAGGGTGTGATACACAACTCTAGGGTGCTGCTACTCACTGCATTTTTAAAGTAGTGATTTCCTAAGCAACTCTGTGATGTTTGTATCCTGGCTAAATCACTTCTACATTAAAACATCAGACTCATCAACTACCTACTAACAGGTAAGCACTGCTACAGCCTATTATCCCAAACACAGAGTATGAACCCCAGGACACCAAGACCAACACAAATAAGGCCCAGCTGTGCACACAACTGGGCTCTGTGCTGCTTACTGCTGTGAGTGGACTACATAGAATTTTACTGTGAAATACAAAGTCTGAGTTATTCTAAAGATTCAATTTAAGAAAATAAGAAGTTGCTGGGCAGTGGTGGCACACGCCTTTAATCCCAGCACTCGGTAGGCAGATGGCAGGCGGATTTCTGTGAATTCGAGGCCAGCCTGGTCTACAGGATGAGTTCCAGGACAGCCAGGACTGTTTCACAGAGAAATCCTGCCTTGAAACACCCCCCCCAAAAAAAAAGAAAGAAAAAAGAAAATATGAAGTTAATTTCAGTATCAGAAATGGACTTTGTAAAAACTCAACTCAAACATTTTTAAATGACTATTCCACTGTACTTTCTATTACAGAGAAGGAAATAGTTTTATTTGAAGACAACAAACTTTTTACAAAATCTACAATAAATAAACTTACTCATAATTTATCTAAACTTCTTGAACAGACTAGACTCTATACCTCAAATTAATTGGATGACATTTAAACTTCTGGGAATTGAACATAGGGTGGACATCATTCTACCACTGAGCTGCAGCACCGTTTTACTTTTTTGTCTTGTGACAGGGCCTTACTAAGTTGCCCAAAAGGACTTAAATTTTTGATCTTCTTGCATCATTCTCCTGAGTAATATACAGAGCTAGCTGAAGTATTACTTGGATTTTTTTCACTTATTTCAAATTTTTCTAACATAATTATCTAGAAAAGTATGAGTTGATATTACCTCAAATAAATATATTCAGCATTTCTTAAACAGAAAATCAAGTATTCATCCATATTTCAAATTCTAGGCAAAAGACATTTTGCATAGCACTTAGGTAAACACTGATCATCTATGTAATGCACCACCTCCCTACCGACTTTTGTAATAAAATAGGTTTTTGGTTTGTTGGGGTTTTTTTCTTTTTTTCTTTTTGGTTTTTCAAGACAGGGCTTTTTTCTTAAGAACCCCGGCTATCTTGAAACTAGCTCTGTATGAACTCACAGAGATCTGCCTGTCTCTGCCCCCTCCCAAATGTTAGGATCAAAGGCATGTACCACCACTGCCCAGCTATAAAATAGGTTCTTGATATGCTATCCAACTCTGCTGGTCTGGAACTAACATGCCAACGTCACCCAGGCTGGCCTCAAATTCCCAATCTTCCTGTATCAGCCTTCCAGTGCCGAGTATATATGACCAGCTCAACACATGCTTCAGACATCAAAAAAGTGTCCTTTTACATTATAACTTCTAAAAATATATTTCATTTGTTTTAATCTTCCAGATCTCAAGACACAAAAATTCCATAAGAAACTATATTTACAACTAGATCCAAATAAACAACTTGTAAAATTAGTATTTTGTTCTTATATAACAAAACATAAAACTGTTTTGTACTATTTATACAAATCTAGAGCTACAAATAGCTCAGTTGGCAAATGCTTATCTTGCAAGCATGAAGACCCAAGTTGTAACCCACATAAAAAGACATGTATAATGACACATCCTTTACAAACTCAACATGAGGTGCATGTGGGTACGTGTGCCAAACACAAATGGATTCTCCTTAGGGCTCACTAGCCAGTTAGCCTACAATTACTGGTGAGCCCCAGGTCACAGTGAGAGAGCCTGTCTCAAAACAAAAGAAATCAAAAACAAAAGTAGACAGCTGTCCAGAGGAACGTCATTAGAGAATGATCTCTGACCTACATTCACCTACCTTTCTGGTAACTAGGAATTTCTACAAATAATCCACAATCTAACTAATTTCCCAGAATGGGCTAACTCCATAGAAAGCACAGTATCTAACTTCATTAGAGAACATGCAGTTTCCCAAAAGGCCCTGAGTATCTAAAGCAGAGAACCAAGGAGTTAAGTCACAGGAAAACCTCACTCAAAAATCCATGCATTTCTACTTGGATACAATTAAGAAAAAAAAAAAAAAAAGAGTTGAATTTTAAAGTAGCTTGACACATACAAAGACACAGAAAGGGTAAGCTAACAGGAAAGGAACGACACAAAGTAAAAGCATACACGTGCAGCTGGGCGGTGGTGGCGCACTCCTTTAATTCTAGCACTCGGGAGGCAGAGGCAGGCAGATCTCAATGAGTTCCAGGCCAGCCTGGTCTACAAATCAAGTTTAAGGAGAGTCAAGGCTACAGAGAAACTCTGTCTCGAAAAACAAAAAAAGCAAACAAACAAATGTGCACATGTACATGTTACCTCTTGAAACTTTTTAAGAAATATAAATTAATATACAAAATATATCCTTTCTGGGAATATAGCAAAAATAATTCTTTCCTGAGTTGTTGTTTTTTTTTTTTAAAATTTACTTACAAGGGTGTTTTTCTTTTAAAGTAGTTGTCTTTCTGCTGGGAATGGTGTCCTGCACCTATAATCCCAGCGGAGACAGGAAGACCTAAAGGCCAAGCTCATCCTTGAACAAGGTCATTGGAAGCCTATATAAAACTCTAGTTCAAAACAAAATAAAACAAAAAGGCAACTGTTTTCTTTTATAATAATGGCTACCATGCAAAGGGAAAGAAATCATAGCAATGCTTTAGTCCTGTGGCATATTTTCTTTTTGTTTAGATTTTGTGTGTGTGTGGTTTTCTTTTCCATTTAGTTTTCTAAGACAGGGTTTCTCTGTGTAACAGCCCTGGCTGTCCTGGAACTCACTCTGTAGACCAGGTTGACCTCAAACTCAGAGATCCACCTGCCTCTGCCTCCCCAAGTACTGGAACTGAAGGTGTGCGCCACTAGTGCCCAGCAATTATTTTTTCTAATTTTAAACTTATTTATTTTATTGGATGTGTCCAAGTGTTTTGCTTACATGTATGTATGTATGTATATATATATATATGTATGTATGTATGTATGTATGTATGTATGTATGCCATACATGTGTGCCTGATGCCTACAGGTCAGAAGAGACCATTGGCTCCCTAGGAACTAGAGTTATGGGTGATTGTGAGCTACAACATGGGTGTTAGGAATCAAACTAGGGGTAGAGGTGGGATCCTCTGCAAGAACAGCAAGTGCTCTTAATCAAGTGCTCTTAATATCTGAACCATCTCTCTAATCAAAGTTTTATTTTGAATTGTGTGTGTACGTTTTATTTCATGTGTATTGGTGTTTTGCCTACCTATGTTTCTATGTGAGAGTGTCAGGTTCCCTGGAACTAGTTACAGAGAGTTGTGTGCTATCGTGTGGGTTCTGGGAATTGAAACTCGGGTCCTTTGGAAGAGCAGCAAATGCTTTTAACCGCTGAGCCATCTCTCCAGCCTGTGTATGTTTCTGTGTGCAGGTAATTATAGAGGCAAGCCACCCCCTATGGGTGCTGGGAACTGAACTCAGTCCTCGACACCTGCAGTACAATCTTTTTATTTTCATAATGTATTTATTTTTATTTTATTTGCATTGGTGTTTTGCCTGCATGTATCTCTGTGTAAGGGTGTCATATCTTGGAGTTACAGACAGTTGTTAGCTGCTATGTGGGTGCTGGGAATTGGACCCAGGTCCTCTGGAAGAGCAGTCTGTGCTCTTAACCACTGAGCCATCTCCCCAGCCCTCCGAGCAGTATACTCTCAACGGCTGAGTCATCTCTCAAGACCATTGTTATTTTTTTGTTTTGTTTTGTTTTTTTGAGATAGGGTCTCACTGGGTAGTTCAGAATGATTTCGAACTTGCTTTGTGGTGATCCTACCACCTTAGATTCCTGCATGCTGGCTGGTATTACAGGCTTGTGCCACAATGCCAATCACATATTTTCTTCTTTTATAAACACAATTTACACTACCAGTTTGATGGTCACTACCACTTTCATAGTTGGCACGTGTTAGCACATGTGATTCAGTAATGTTATTTTTCTAAAACTTGGAGTATATCACAGAGTAAGTTTTTCAGCCCGGATAGAACAACATTAAAAAAAAATTTAGAAACAAGAACCATACGTTACCAGCAAAAAAGGAGATAATATAGAAAAGAATACAATTGAAGAACCCATTCTTTCGTTCTTAAATGTAAATATCAGATATAAAACCAAAGCATTCAGGCAGAAAATCTTCAAAAGATACATCAGTATGCTTACTGTACCACTCCCTTAGAAAACAGTTTTTACACTACTCCACCTACCTAACAGAGCAGCAAAAATAGGAAAACGATTTGGGTTCAGGTCCAGTTGCTTGGCAACTTCGTGCATCAGATATTGGCTTGTGGTGAGACTCTTCCCATTGCGGCTCAGTTTCAGGGCATGGGCACTGAAGTAGTAGGGGATGTTGCACAGTGCATAATCAGAGTCATACGCCACCAAGCCATGGAAACCATTCTCTCTGCAGAAGCCAATCACTTCTTGATGGTGATCCTCAATGCTCTGTGCAACCTACGCACAAAAGAAAAAAGAAAATGCCATCAGATGCAGGCTCTAACTGCAGCAGCAGGCTCAACAGGCAGATGTACTCGACGTTAAAGAGCTACTGACATAAACATCATCCAAATGATCCAAAAGTGCCAGGACCAAGTGTGTAGCACAGTGCTCCAACAGGAATCTCTTGGGAAACTGAACTCAAATCACCTGTCAATAATCTACCATCCCATCTAGACTGCAAATTAATTCCCACTCATGACAATTCAAAACTCACCCTGCCTAAAAATAGGCAAATCTGACTGATCCCTGTGATAGTATTTAGAAGAAAGGAAAATGGAGAGGGTAGGGGAAGATGAAAAAGGGAAATAAAAGCAGAAAGACAAAGGAGACACCCACATTTGCATAGCCAACACAACCTCTTCAAAGTACATCAAAGTAGGAAAGCAACATTACACTTTCTCCTTTTTAAAAAGCCTGCATCTATCTGTGTCCCAGTCTATGTTACTAAGGCATTCATAACAGGGATTCTCAGGGTACACATGGGCACCCTAAAGTCCCTGTGCAAGCCACATCAGAACTACCTACCACTCAAGACTCAGGACACACTAACTGCCACGTCTGTGAAGAGAAGGCACAAGCACTTTCACTTTGCACCCCCACCAGGAACTACCAGAACTACGCACAGCAGCCTGGCCCGGAGGCTCACCGACAAGCAGGCAGGCAGGGAGGATGTGGTCCTCTGGAGTTGCTGGAGTCCTAGACATGCCCACAGCACTGAAAACTGCTCTGAAATGTTAAAACCAAAGTCCAAATCATTTTTTAAAATTAAACAAGATAGGGCTGGAGAGATGGCTCAGAGGTTAAGAGCATTGCCTGCTCTTCCAAAGGTCCTGAGTTCAATTCCCAGCAACCACATGGTGGCTCACAACCATCTTTAATGGGGTCTGGTGCCCTCTTCTGGCCTGCAGGCATACACACAGACAGAATATTGTATACATAATAAATAAATAAATATTAAAAAAAATAAAGTCAACTAAAGAAAAAGCAACATTATTTAAAAAAAAAAATTAAACAAGATATAATACTTCAAATCCCAAACTATTGATTTCCCTCTCTTGCCAATTCTCAAACTCTGTCCAACTAAAATTCTAGGAAGCTATTTGTTTCTTCAATGATTGAAGGTATTTTAGAGATTAGAATTTACACTGAGGAAACAATCTTCCTCAAGACTCAGCAATACCACTTTTGGGTATATATCCAAAGAATGCACAATCGTGCCACAAGGACATGTGCTCAACTATGTTCATAGTAGCATTGTTTGTCATAGCCAGAACCTGGAAGCAACCTAAATGCCCCTCGATCGAAGAATGGATAAGGAAAACGGGGTACATATACACAATGAAGTACTACAAAGCAGAGAAAAATAATGACATCTTGAAATTTGCAGGCAAATGGATGGAGCTAGAAAACATCATATTGAGTGAAGTAACCCAGACCCAGAAAGACAATTATCATATGTACTCACTCATAAGTGGTTTTTAAACATAAAGCAAAGAAAACCAGCCTACAACTCACAATCCCAGAGAAACTAGACAACAAGGAGGACCCTAAGAGAGACATACATGGATCTAATCTACATGAGAAGTAGAAAAAGACAAGATCTCCTGAGTAAATTAGGAACATGGGGACCATGGGAGAGGGTTGAAGGGGAGGCGAGAGGCAGGAAGGGGATCAGAGAAAAATGTATAGCTCAATAAAACCAATTAAAAATATTTATAATGAGTCAGGGGATCCAGTTAAATCTCCAGAGACTAAGGAGAAATGCATGCCCTCTTTAACCTGAAATTTCTAGAACTACAACCTAATGTATGGATTAATGAGTGAAATTTTAAATTAAATTAAATTTAAAATTAAGTTCCAGCAGCCAACTGTCAGGGGACCAGCAGCTATCATACCGCACCTAAGTGACACAGAACATTTATGTCTCCTCAGTGGTGGCCATCATTAAGCTAATCTCCTTGCTGGCTTTCACAATGGAAGTGGTTTCCAGATCTGGCTGAAATTAGTGTAATGAAATCTCACCAAGAGGCAAAGCAAACTGTTAATGATACTAGCTAAAGGAAAAATAACTTTCTGAATTCTCCTGGAGAGAAAATGTAATAAAACATTATTATGGTATAAGAAAAAGCAAAACAACAATTAGGTAGCGGTCTTCCATAGATGAAGAGAAACCTCATCCTTAATCTAGGAACATATCAGTTAACATAGAAAAGTAACTGAAAAAAAATGCTCAAAATTAAAATGGTAATCTTAGTCTAGTCCGAGTTCTTTATTCAAATAATTTCTTCCATAGAAACTTCAAAGGTGGGGCTGGAGAGATGGCTCAGAGGTTAAGATCACTGACTGCTCTTCCGGAGGTCCTGAGTTCAATTCCCAGCAACCACATGGTAGCTCACAACCATCTGTAATGAGATCTGGTGCCCTCTTCTGGCCTACAGGCATACATGGAGGCTGAACACTGTGTACATAATAAATAAATAAATCTTTAAAAAAAAAAAGAAAGAAAGAAACTTCAAAGGTGAAAAAAAGAAGAAAGAAATTTTAAAGTATTGCTAAATGAACAGAAATTACTGGTTGTTTCCCAGACATCCCCTCTGAAGAGGTTCTACAATAAAAGGGAAGAGACTCCTAGGACGACAGGAGACACTCATCTTAGAGGATTCATGAGCTCGTAGGATACGGCGCAGTGAGTCTGCACGTCCACATTTCTATCTGTGGGCAGTTAGTTCATTAGTACCCTTGCTCCAGAAAACCAAGAGCAGATCCATCTCCAAGGCTAGGAACAGGAGAACTCCTGACTTCATCACTCTCTGAGCTCCCTGACTATGGGCTTCACCCGAGGCAGAAAGGAGGGGCTTCTTCTATGGAAGACTTTTCAACCAAAAGCTGAAAAAGGCGGCTCTGGATGTGTTCCCAAGGCCATGCCCACACAGATCCAAGGTAAAATCAAAGATAGGGAAGTAAAGCTTCACCTGGGTGGGGTCAGAGGCCGAGAGTAGAAGGTGAAGTCTGAGTCAGCGGGGTCAGGTCTAACTTGTCAGCTGTGAGTGCTGTAAAACAGTCCGCAATTTATTTTAAATGCTGTAAAACCTTCATGTTCTTTGCTGAGTAATCCTACTCCAGGAAATAGCCTAAAAGCTAATCTACCAAATAAAAATCATTAGATTTTGAGCCATGAAAAGAATCATAGTAACTCCTACCGGAGAAAACTAAACTGAAATTATGAAACAGATAGTCATTACAATCTTTTTTGGAAAAACTTGAGGAAAGTTTCATTAAAACATTAATCATATCAGAACACAATATAATGTTAATTATAGATAGGCAAAACTGTGTCTGGAAACAGACTGGAAAGGGAAACACCCAATAGGGTTGTATCAGGGTAGTGGAATTATGTGTGCACAACTTTTTGAGAGAGAG